>CM042695.1:51631396-52082687 GCA_023614405.1 Avena insularis
GCAGCAACTCCCACAATCTCTCCACCATGAACTTCATCATCATCATCTTCATCCCTGCCCGAAAGGTATTCTTCATGGACCACAATTGCTCGTTCCTTGTTAGTGGCGTTCTTGACGGCGTAGTTCTTGTTCAAGGGATGAGGAGGTCTTGACTTGATCTTGCGAATGAGGCGACCACCATTGTCTTTACGGCTCTCAAAGGGACACTTGGCCACGAAGTGACTCTTGTCGTTGCAATTGTAGCACGACCTTGCCTTAGGAGACTTGTTGGGTGAGTTGAATCTTGAGTTGTCCCTTGATCTTGACTTGAATCCGGACTTGTTCCAAAAGGCCCTTGAAGCGAGAGCAAGATGTTCGTTGAAGGCACATTTGAGGTCCTCTTGAGACCACTCACTTGATGTATCATCATCATCAACTTCAATAGCCTTGGCCTTCAAAGCAAGATTCACTTTGGTTGACCCAATGGCTCTAGCTCGAGCGGACTCCGCATTCTTCTTGGCAATAGTCATGGCAATTACTTCACTCAAGACTTCTTGGGAGGTCATTAGGTGAAAGTTGGTTCTTCCCTTGATAGAGTTGAGCTTTTGTTCTTCAAATGGGAGGAGAGCTTGAATGAACTTCCTCTTCATAAACTTGTCATCAACATAGTGGGCCCCAAGGTCCCTCATAGTGGAACAAAGGACCTTAAGGCGCCTATACATGTCTTCGGGGGTCTCATCATCTTGCATTGCGAAACCATCGCTTTTCGTTGTTGATCTCATCAAACTTGGAGCTTTGGATGCTTGCATTCCCAACAAAGAGCTCGGTGAGTTGATCCCAAGCTTCCTTGGCGGTGTCAAATTGGCGAATGTGAGCAAAATCCTTTGGAGTCAAGGCCTTTTGAATCATTCCCAAAGCTGTGGCATTGAGTTGCTTGTCCACCACTTCACCTCGTGTCAACTTCTTTGGGTCATATGGAGAGAATCCATCCTCCACAATCCTCATTAACTCAATAGAAGAGCTGGAAATATGTGAGCGCATTAGATATTGCCAATTGGCGAAATTAGAAGTATCTAGCATGGGTGGTGCTCCTTGAGGTATAATGTGTGGCATGGGGATGGGTGGATCCGGAGTGTACTTCGGCGGTGGGGGTACCGCCGAGTAGTCCTTTCCTCCATTTTCCTCTTTGGAAGTTGGGTTCTCGGGCTCCTCGATGTTCTCACTTGGAACCTTGGTAGAGGTTTGAGTAACAAAACCAAGTCCCAAGTGAGTGGTGGTGGCCGCGGGAGTTACCCCGGGGGCGGACACCGTAACGGTGGGAGGAACCTCGGTGGGTTGGGGTGTGTCAAGAGCAACGATGAGGTTTGGCTTAAGAGACTGCAACATAGTCATCATTTCCTCGAACTTGGACATCATGGACGACTCCAATTGCTTGAGGTCATCCATAGTGGCCAAGTTCTTGGATTTTTCGGTTTCACTACCCCCTTCGTCGGCCATAGTCTCTTAGGCGGTAAAGCCCGAAATAAGAGCCTTGGCTCTGGTACCAAATGAAAGTACCGACTTGATACGACTAGAGGGGGTGAATAGGCGTCTACCCAATTTTAATTTGTTTCTCACTTTTAGGCTCAATGAGAAGGAAAGTTATCTAGAGATGCAACTAAGTGAACAACCTAAATGCAAGAAAACAAACACCAACCACAAAAACGGTAAATAGCAAGAAGTAAAGGAAGGGAACAAAGTAACCGGAGCGGGCACACGGAGATGTAATTCCCGTAGTTCACTCCCAAGGAGCTACGTCTACGTTGGAGAGGTGTCGGGGCCACACAAGGTCACCTGAGCGCCACAAAGGCCTCACCTTCTTCTCCGGTGAGCTCCCCCACAAAGGAGGCCTCACAATCCACTAACCGGTGACCTTGAAGGCGCCAACCGAAACCTTTACACTAAGGTTGAGGGGGAGGCTCCACAACTCAATTGGAGGCCCTCAACGACACCTCAAAGCTTTACAACGCAAGCCTTAGCTCCGAGGATGCCCTACACCGTCTAGGGTTCCAAGAAACCCAAGAGCAACAAGATCCACAAAGGATGGGTGGGGGAAATCAAATCTTCTTTGGTGGAAGTGTAGATCTAGGTCACCTCCCTCACCTCTCAAAAGATCAGGTAATTTGAGTGGCTAGAGAGAGATATCTAGTGAGGTGAAGCTCAAGCATTAATGGAGGAGAGAGAAATTTTCGAGAGAGAGTGGGAGGAAGAAGAGGGGTGCCTTAAATAGGCCCCCTCGCGCTGAACCGTTACAGCCCCCGCGACCTCACCGGAAGTTCTGGTGAGAGGCCGGAAGTTCGGCCCAGCCTGGCTCCAACGGTCATCAGACCGTTGACGCCCGCTCCAGAAGCGCAAACGGAAGTTCCGGTCAAAACAGACCGGAAGTTCCGGTGGACTTCCGACGCAAGTTCCGGCCAAGTTCCGACAAATAGAACACTTCAAAATAGAAGGTTACTGATCCACCATCGGAACTTGGAGCGGAACTAGGAGCAGAACTTCTGGGTCGCGAACCGAATCTGGCCGGAAGTACCGGCGTCTGGGCGGAAGTTCCGCTCAGGACCTTTTGGCAGGACAAGTTCCGATGCAAGTTCTGGCCCAAGTTTCGGCAATTAGAACACTTCATATAGAAGGTTACTGATTCACCATCGGAACTTGGGGCGGAACTAGCGTCGGAACAAGGCTTAGAACAACCCGCAGAAAAAGCTTTAACTTCCTAACAGGCGGAAGTTCTGTGAGACAGTAAAGCTCCAATGTAACATGAACTCACTCTCTCATGGAATAGTAGGATGGTTGTGGCGGTGCATATAGGTTTGTGCAAGAACAAGTGATTTCCCACAGCCATCCAAGATGGACCCCCTCTTAATAGTATGGTGACCTAAAAACAACAACTGGAGAGAAACTAGGAGAAAACTAAAAAGGCCACCGTCTTCATGAGATCCCAAGAGAGCATCCACCACAAGAGAAGGAGACATCAACAATGTTTCCCCTGAAACACAAATGCACAATTAAAAACACAATTGGGATTATCATTAACACCAAAAACATCATGGGAAGATATAGTCCTTTCAGAAGTCATATCACAAAATGAGTAAAGAGTACTTATCGGTAACAAGGTTGAACTAGGTATAGAGATATCGACAATCAAACCCAGATAAGTAAAGTATCACGCGACAAAGGGAATCGGTATCGTATGTAAATGGATCATTCGATCACAAAGTCATCGTAAAAATATGTGGGAGCCATAATGGATTTCTAGATCCCACTAATGGTTATTGATCGGAGAGGTGTCTCGATCCTGTCTGCATAGTTCACGAACCGTAGGGAGACACACTTAAGGATTCGATGTTGTTTAGTAGATATGGAATATGAGTTGGAGACCGATGTTGTTCGAAGTCTCGGATTGGATCCATGACATCACTAGGAGATCCATAATGGTCTGGAGAATAAGTTTCATATAAGGAAAGTCAATTTCCGGGGTTCGGAAATCTTTTCGGTGTTTTGACCAAAAGCTTCTAGAATGTTCTAGAAGGTCCACCACACCGGGAGGGGGTACTTGGCATGCACCATACCCTAATGGACTAGGCGCATGGAACCCTAGGTCAAGTCGGCTAAGGAAAAGGAAGAGAGACACAAACTCTAGTTTGAATAGTCAAATCCTAGTTTAAAAAGTCAAATCCTAGTTTGGAAGTCAAAGTCCTAGTGGAGGAAGGAAATGAAACCTTGAGGGAAAAGGTTTCCCTTTACCTCTCTTGCCGCCGGCCATGAGGAGTTGGGGATGGACTCGACAAGGGCTGGGAACCCTGGCCGCCGCCCGTACACCCATATAAGAAGGGGCGGGGGCGCCCCCAACTACCTCACCCCAAACCCTAGCCGCCCGCCTTCCCTCTCTCCTCCATACAACTGCTTCGGCTTAGGCGAAGCCTTGCAGTAATATCTTCTCCACCACCACACCGTCGTGCTGTTGGAATTCCGAGGAGATCTACAACCTCCGCTGCCCTGCTGGAACAAGGGAGAGGAAGATCTTCATTGACTACCGTACGTGTGATCGACTGCAGAAGCGCCGTCGGAAGGATCATATACGCGATCTTGAGATCGGCAAGTGATCGACTACATCAACCACGAGAATCCAATCTCGTTAAACGCTTTGGATCTACGAGGGTTAGTTCTCTACAAACTCGTTGCACCGATCTCATAGATTAGATCTTGGCTTTTTTGTGTTTCCGCGATAGATTTTTTTGTTTTCCATGCTGTGAACCCTACAAAATGTCCATCCACGCACCGTTGTCATATCTACCTTACTTGATACACAAATCAATGGTGCATACTACCGAACAAAAGGAAGCACAAATCGCACGAACTCATCTTGGTAACGGTACAACAGTAAACCCCCAATTGTTACGTGCGGATCTACAATGCATGGCATCTAGAACCCTAACCATGACCTTCTACGTGCAGATCTACCGTCTAGATGGCTTAGGGAAAAGGGGGGGGGGGGAGCTTACCGCCATGGTTTAGATTCGTCGTTGTTTCTCGTATAGTCTTGATGACCCACAAGTATAGGGGTGTATCGTAGTACTTTCGATAAATAGGAGTGTCAATCCCAATGAGAAGCAGAAGGTGTTGACTAGTGGTATGGAGCAGGAAATCTCTGTAAATACTTTGCAAACGGATTTTTAGGGGTTTTCTGATAAAGCAAGGAAATAAAGTGCAAACAAGACAACAAACAATTGCAGCAAGTGACCCAATCCTTTCTTAGCAAAGGACAAGCCGGTGGAAATACTAATGAGGACCAAACGTTCTCGAGGACACATGAGAATACTGTCAAGTGCTTTCGTTTCATATAGCTGATTAATCTTCTTTGGTTTCATAAGTATTGTGGGTGAACCTGTGCTAATGTACCGACCTTACTTGGACTAATACATACTTCTGATTAAACCCCTTGCAAGCATCCGCAACTACAAGAAAGAAATTAAGATATAAACCTAACCACAGCCTTAAACTCTAAGATCCTACACTCCCTTGTGAAAAGGTTTCCTAACGGGGTTCAGGTTTCTGTCACTCCGGCAACCCCACAATTAGTAGCCAAATACACAATGCATTCCCCTAGGCCCATAAGTGGTGAAGTATCATGTAGTCGACGTTCACATAACACCACTAGAAGAATAGCACCACAACTTAAATATTAAACCATTGAATAATACCTCAACACAAATCCACTACTAACAACATGACTTCTCCCATGTCCTCAAGAACTAAACGAACTACTCACGAGACTTCATATGGATCATGATCAGAGATGATATAATGATGGATAACAATCTGAACATAAACAATATTTCAATGGTTCCACTCACAAGCATCAACTACAATAGTAATCAACACCGGGAAAGTTTCCCCTAAGAACTATACAAGATTCAACACAATTGTTACAGCGGGATGGAGTGGTGATGATGGTGCTGGTGGAGATGATGGTGTGGATGATGATGATGATCTCGATGAAGTCTAGCTTGATGATGGTATTGATGGCGACGATCTCCCCTCTCCGGGAAGGAATTTTTCCGGCAGAAATCTGTCTACCGGAGAGCTCTTTATCTCTCGGTGTTTTCCGCCCCGCAGAGGCGGCGGAATCTTTCCGTGGTCGCCTCCGCGTGTATTAGGGTTTCGAGGAGAAGATATAGGCGAGGGGGCGGAGCCAGAGGTGGGCCAGGATGTCCACACCCCCTGTAGACGCGACCTAGGGTGGCCTGCGCCTAGGGGGATGTGGGCCCCCTGTGGCCCATCTCCGCCTCTCTTCTGGCTTCCTTCGTCTTTTGGGAAAGGATTTTCCGTAGTTTTTCTGATATTTTTCTGATCTTCGCAAAATTGCATCAAAACACCGTTTTTTCCATCAGAATCCTGACTCCGGTAGTTCATCCTCCAAGAATCATCCAACATGCAAAAACAGATGAAAAGAAATAAGTAACACCTCTTAATATGAAATAAATCAATGAATAGGTGTAAATTGATATAAAATGGTGATGCAAATTGGACGTATCAACCGCCGTCGCCAATGATGAGCGACAACCTCGACGCTGGAGTCTCCCTCTAAGCCCTTCACCGCCGTCGATGATGGTGTGCGACCGATTTGTCGACGGGAATGGCGCCGTCAAGTGGGGTGGGGGTGACCGCAGCACAGAGCGGAGAGTGAGCGATAAGAGTGGGCGGTGAGGGGATTTATGGCGGTTGGCCTAGAAGCAACGCGGCGTCCCCCTTCCCGTCTTCCACCAATGCACCGCGTCGGCTCATTTTCGCTGGCCCAAGCCAGGCCCTAGAAAAACGGCCAAATTGAGTGTTGGTAACGGGCCTAGCTCTGGCTTGTTTTAAGACATGCGCGGGCCATAACTTGGGGGTGCTGCAGGCAACCAATCGGCCCGTTTTTGTCGCCAACGGGTCTACCCGGGTGTATGCAGGCTACCAAACGCGTCTTATATGTGGACCGGAAGAAGAAAGCAATGGCAATGGGTCTTCACGGGCTACAAACTATCATCTGATGAAGTCTTCAAATCACATGGTATATATAATCAGATAATATTCTGACTGAATCATATACTGCCTCTAATTTCTGTGCAGCCCCTGCTCTTTTTTCTCTTCAATCTTCTAGCCTTGCTCTGTATCTGTTGGCGGTTCCTCAACCTTTCCGCGTGCAGCTTTGATCTTTTTATTTAGCTTTGCTAAGTTCGCGTTGGTAGCACCATGAGTGCTTAACTTACTGGTCATTCACCAAAGAAAATGCAAAATACTATACATCTGAATCTTTTAATGAACGTTTTTTTTTGGCATACCATAACTCAGAGCAGAGGCCAGAGGGCAGCCATGGAGTGCAGACAGCTGACCGTTCCGGCGATTAGATTAGCAGATGGTGTACTGAACTGGCTGCCACGGCAGATTTGATTAGAGTTGGCCATCATGCTCACGCGATCATGCCTCTTTCTCATGCCGTTGGCCACTCTTATGGTGAGAGTGTCGCACGTACGTGACAAATGTTTCTGTCAAAAAGGTACGCCTACTACGGCAATCTGCAATGCGTACATAAGCAGTGGCAGGTATCTCGGTAGATTTATTCCTCATAAAAAAGTATACTTGCTGAATCGGTAATGTTTTTCCCCGACCTACACAGATACACCTAAAGATTAGTTTGCTATAATTGACAAGCTATGGGAACACATAATTTTTGGAGGGATTTCTATACCGTGAAAATGAACACAAGACTCTAGATGATAGGGCCTAAGGAAAAAAACAGGAGGGCAAAAATACCCCCTTCGAACTTGGGTTACGGGTGAGCACTGAAGCAGGGCTCATATTCTTACTTTTGTTGTAGGAGTACCATAATGCGAGGAATTTCTGGAAATGCGAGGAGAAAACATGTGTGACTGATTTATGGCAGAATTTCATAATGTGGGCTAGAACTAGACGTCATGGGAGCGACTATATAGGAATTATTATTGTTGTGAACACATCACATGACAAGCTGTAAACATAGCCATTAGCTAGGAGATAGGGAAGACTTTGCCATTTGACGAACCCATCCACATCCCCATCCCCATACGGACTCATCCCCATCCGGCACCAGATTCCAGAGCCGCTGCCCGAGGCAGGGGTAAAGGAAAAATGACATCAAGGAGCGGGAGAAAGCAAGGGGAGTAGTACTGGTTGCATCCATGGGCGAGACATAGATGACAGAGCACTTTTGACTTTGCTTAACCAAGGCTAAAGCCAATGATGTCCCCAGACAGATGAAATAGTTGTTAATCCATGTGTAATGATTCACCGCCCCCAAGGCTATTGATGGCTTGGAGTAGGAGTTTGATCTTCTTTTATGTGCCTGCAGCAAACATTAGGGGGAGATTAATAATCCTAGTACGCTGTATATGTACTCTCTTCGGTGCATATTAATAGCCTTAACTTTGTCTAGATACGAATACGTCTACTCCTTTCATACCGGTTTATTAGGCTAACACGTATAGACTGCAAATTTAATCAACGATATATGAATCATATGTCACAAAAATTATATCATTGAAAAGATATTTTAAACATAAATCCAATGGTATAATTTTTACAATATTTAATTCATGTTTTATTGACCAATTTTATGGTCATTTTTGTCTCGAACTCCGTGTTAACCCAATAAAACCGATAAAATTGATGTCATTAATATGGATGGGATGGAGTAGTATAAGTCTGAGAGTGTTGTTGAGAAGAGTACTTTCCCTTGAGAGTCTGATTATGATGCGACCAGCTGTGCTAGTGTGTTGACTCATGAAGAGCATGCGGCGAGAATGATGAGCATGCACGCACAAGATAGAAAGAAAAAAAAGGATCGAAGAGAAAGCAAACAAGTGTCCCAGCATCCCAACCAAATCTCACCCTGACTTGTCACTTTTGGACCTTTTGGTTACCTGCATGCACAGTGTCAGCCAAAGCAGCTTAGCTTGACTGACCGATTGCTTAACCACCTCAACATCAACAGTGGTTGGATGGGATTAAATCAGCGCCTAGCCCTACCCTGTACTTACTGCTTGTCACTCTTGAGGTGGTAGGCTTTACTTTACTTGACTACTCGATCCTTGCTGTAGAGGAACAGAACTGATCAAGGCCTGATGAGCTGATGAGAGTACATACTAGGGAATTCATATACTTGTGGGGTTAACAGGATACATGTAGACTTGTTGATAGTACTACTGCTATACTATCTGATGCCAGTACCTCGAAATGAAAAACAAAGGGGGTGTCTCCTGTCCTGTTGCCTTGCTTTCCATGCCATTATTATAGCTGTTTCTGCCGCAGTTGCCGGGCCATCACCATAACCACTCTTCTACTAGTACTATTTAAAATTCTTGTCGTGCTAATGACATGCCTCCTCCTCCTCCTCCTGCTTACCCCCTGCCGTCTTCTTCCTCCCAGGTCATAGAAAGAATTTGTTAGTGCTTCTCCTCTTCCGCATCACCATCGCCATTACCTCATCCCTACACTTACATCCAGCTTTCTCATCAAAGAGGACTTAGAGAGGCAAAGAAACCAAGAATGGTGGAAGCAGTGGGGTCTTTCCAGAGGAGAGGCGCCGACTCCGGCACCACGGGGATGCACAACACTCGGGAGGAGGCGCGGATGGAGGAGTCCCTCGTCTTCTCTGAAACCATCAAGGTCAGTTTACCCTTTCCATTCTCTTCTTGCGTTTCTCTTCCCCTCCCCCCCCTTTTTTTTGTTCTACAGTACAACTATGCCATCTTTGCTGCACCTTCTACGACTTACTTGACTCCAAAATGCTAAAACTGGTACCGAAATCAGCAGCATCTCGAACAGATATTGCTTGGCATGTGGTTTTCAGCTCTAAAACTATATTGTATCCAGAATTTCAACATTTTTTGACGGTTCACAACAATCTCTCTATGCAGGATCTCAAGACTCTGCGGTCGCAGCTGTACTCTGCAGCAGAGTATTTCGAGCTATCCTACATACAGGAAGATGGAAAGCAGGCGTACGTCATATAGCCATTGATTCCTCTTGTTTGCTGCACAATAATCCGCAAGTTTCCTCAGAGTTGCAACTTAAAATCCTGGTTTGCACATCTCTTATGGGTACGCACGTATATGTGTAGGGTGATGAGTAACCTTAAGGAGTATGCTGTGAAGGCCCTCGTCAACACTGTCGATCACCTGGGGTCCATATCCTTCAAGCTCTCCAGCCTTGTCGATCAGAGGTTCGATGAGGTCACCGAGGCCGATTTGCGGGTCTCCTGCATCCAGCAGGTTTTAGTTAGCGACTCGTCACAGTAGTAATCTCATTGTCTTATGCCTTTGCATTAAAAAAAGTGGTTGGTTTCAGAGGACTCAAGTGAGCCAAGCGTCCATGAATAGGGAAGGCCTTTCGCAGCAATCCTTGGTGATCACTGCTCCAAAATATCACAAGAGGTACATCTTACCAGGTAAGTAACCGTTGGATACCTTGCACCTGACCTATGACCGTTTCCAAGCTTGTCGGCAAGTTCATAGCGCAACAAGTGAATAAGAGAGTTGACTTGGGTGAGACATCTTGATCTCTTACTTTAATGGTTTTAGCAGGAGGTGAATCAATTCCCAATGCTGTGCCCAACTTCAGCGAGATGAATAAGGTCAAGAACAGGACTGCACAGATGCATCAAGCTTTCAGTAAGAATCTTCAATCCATGGAAAATATTGGATATTGTAAACTCGTTTTTGACCTGATGTTTTTTTTTGTTGGCAGCAGCTGCTGCTGCAGCCCAACCAAAAACCAAAGACAAGCAACCTTCGTTCCGGTCAGTTTCAATATGAAAGCACAACTCAGCCTGGGTTGCCTCTTTCCTTATTGTTCCTCTGTTCGCAGCTAAGTTCCCAAACTGAATTTTATCATTTGTAGCAAGCTTCGGTCGATGGCACGTGCACCTTCTCAGCGTGCACATCCATCCTCTCCAGCACATCATCCTTATTTTGGGGCGGAGGGAGTAATAAGTTCAGCAGCTAATGGTGGTAAATGAGTGCAAAATACGTCTACTTCAGTGAAATGATTACAGAGTGACACTTAATCTGCCAACAAATTTCAGTTGAATATAGTGTAGTAATGTTCCATAACCAATTTTGTTTTTGCAAAGCAGATAAAAGGTCAAACTCCCCAATTTCGTCAACAACTCCACTCACAAGGTCTGGATCACTCTCAAAGAAGTCATCCTTGCTCAAGACATCAAGTGTCAGGGTGCAGGTAAATCAAGCCAGCTTTTGAACATAAGACCGCCAGGAGTTATATGCCTTGTAACACTGACAGTATTTGTTGCTTCTGAAGACGCACACCATTTCAGATCCCAAAAGATTGGCACCACTACGGTCGTATGCTTATAGGTACAGCGATGATTCCAAGGAAGGCGAGCAGGCTCCGAAGAAGAGCAAGAAGTTTCTCAAGTCGCTGCTCAGCAGGCGAAAGTCTAGAAAAGAAGAACCACTGCCTTGTTACTTCGAGGACTATTGAGTCCTGACACCAGATGGCACTTCAGCATCTGAATAGCTCCATGGCAAATGTGATCGGCCCTTGATGTAAAGATCGTCTTGTATAGCAACATATACAGGTTATTCATGTTGATAATGTAAGCACAAGACAGGGATTCTTGCGCAGCACGAAGGGGAGAGGCCCATGGCGCAGCACCGGCAAGCATGCGTAGGCCAGCGAGCCATAGGGGACGTTGATGTCAGCGTTGAATACAGGAGGACCACGAGGAGGAGGGCAGTGTGGAAAGGCGACGTTGGGGTTGAAGCCGCCGAGCGGGTCACCATCGGCGTACTCAGGCGAGGGTGAGAACCTCGAGTGCGGCGTGTTGTGGCCATGGCTCTCTTGGAACAGCGTCGGCCGGTGAGGACGGTAAGAAGTTCGGCAAGGATGCGACGCTTGCTTGGCTGCCTAACACACCACCTGGAGAGTACTGGCCGGCGTGTGGTGGAAGACCCGGCCTCTCCATGGCCACCTTCGACTGCGCCGCCTCCGCCGCCTGCCTGGCCTTGAGCTTCACATCCCTCTCCTGGCAGTCAGATGAGAGCGTCTCCCTGCGCTTCACGCCGGTCGCCCACTCGGCGTTGCTCATGCCTGACGGCCTCTTCTTCCCCGCTCTTTGCTTCCTCCGCTTAGGCTAATCCGGATCGGTGGGGATCGAGGAACGGTGAATTTCTTTGAAGGCATGGTGGGGAAGATCAGGGGCGCGCGAGTGAAAATGTCGGGATCTGCGGCAGATGGCGGGCGAGATAGGGGTATGTGGGAAGGAAAAGAAAGGAAAACCAAAAAAAAGGGAAAATCGGTTTGGGTCGCCGACAGAGCTGGCCCGCGTGGCATGGGTTCGCCGGATGAAGTTTCGGCCCAATCCGGCGGAAGACAGTCATCTGGGGGCTGGCTGGGAGATTTTCGCACCACCGACAGAAAAAAGGGCTCCTGGGGGTGCTCTTGGGGGATGGCTGGAGATGCTCTAATATAAAAGAAGAAATCAATATAGACAAAACCTAAAATTTTAAAAGTGCACCAGTAATTCTAAAAAGGTGAATGGTTACAAATATACCTTTCGGTTGGTAGCAATAGCAGCATGTTGTTCATTGATTGAGTTGAGACATATTGCCTACACCATTACAACAGATTAGAATACAATGGTAAAATTAAATGAAAGGATGAATCCATAAAATCAATAAAATCAATAGGAATACCTCGAGGAGTTCCCCATTTCTCCTTAGAAGTTCTCTTGGGGTCTGAAAATCATTTTGTGCGATGAAGTATTTTTCTTTTTGGTTCAAGAGGTTCCCCATTAGAAGAAGCCTTGTCAATAAATCCATGCCCTTTCTCATTGTTCTCGGAGCTAATGCTGCATTTATTTTCTCCTCCAATCCATTTCTTTGGGTAAAACTCACACTCAACTTTTCAACTACCGACTGTTAGAGTATGTATACGTACACAACGAGAGATAGACTAGGACTTTAAAGATTATCTTATATTCCAAGTCATAGGCTTCTTGCCCTCCAAGTTTGTACGTATATATATACTCCCCACGAGGGTCAAATCAATATATCGAAATATTAGGGATTCACCAATTCCACATGGCTTGCCGTCCCCGGGGAGATCAATCTCTTCTCCTCGGGGGCGCGGCACCCGGTCTAGATCAAAGATCGGACCGGTTCTTTAGAATAGATCATAAATTAGTTTCAATTCCATAGATTAAATCCAAAGTCCGAAATTTCCAATCTCCAATTAGCAGATCAATTTTTTTTCTTAGCCACCAATAATCTTAGTCCACGACCCTCCGGTGCAGAACTCCTCTCAAAAGTTTCGTTCAGTTCATCTACGACGGCGGCAACTACTCGATCTTCAGATCGCGTGCATGGCTAAACAGCCGCGCGGCACATGCGGCGATCGGCTGCTTGATCGGCGTCGACTGCCCATGCTCTACCAGGACTACACCGACAATCAGGCGGCTGGGCTAATGAGTCGTCACGTGCAACCATGCAGCAAAAAGTTCAATTCCTGCACGAAGGCTCTCTGCACGGCAAACACCATGCTCCGGAAAACGTTGTCTACATCGAGCCGCCAAGATCTACACTGCATCGAGCCAAACTACAACGACCCGATATCTATGTCAAGTTATACGACTACGCCAGGCTACAAGCCAAGATCTTCGTCGAGCACATCCGTGGAGAAGCGACATCGATATCATCCACACGCCAGGCCGTTGTGGAACACTAATACGCCGACTTCTCCGACATCAAGGCTTCGACATCATCGCCGCCACAAGGGACGCCTTCAAGCGACAATCATCGCCGACATGCCTACTACTTCATCGCCGTCACATCATCGCCAAAGTCTACATCAACGTGGTCTTCATCAACATCTTCGTCGACACATCACCGCCGCCGCTATACCCGTCCACATAATGGACATACGACTATGACGCCCTCTGACAGTACACGTACTGCAAGACATGACGACGGCATCGCCGCGTCCACGACCCCGACGACTGCAACAACAAACCGGCATCACAATTGTGACGCCCCTACGACCGCGCATATGGTTCTGGCAAAACCGGGTGTGCTTGGTGGGTTCCTCCGGTCCTGGCAAAACCGGTGGTCTCACTTATGACCGTGTCCAAGAGACGCCCCCGACGGTACCTCTATAAGGTGCAAAACATCGACAACTGCAGCTTCGTCAACAACAACAAAAACGCGCAATTTTTTGCGCCTTCGGCAATAGCGGTCACAGCACTACGACGACTACGACATCGACCACACCTACATCGACCGTGACTACATCACGATCGGCTACCTCGACATCGACATCAAGAACAACGTCTACATCAACTCAAGAACTCCAGTCAACAGCGTCCGTGTCGTCACTTGCGTCCACGCCACTCCCGCTGTGACTGCTGGAGGGAAGAGAGGCACTAGAAGGGGACGCAGTCACCGCCCCTAGGTGCCAGTCATGATCATGTCCACGCAGGTGATGATGACAAGGAGGAGAAGATGACAAAAACGCAAGACTTCAAATCCAGTCGCAACCGTCCGCTTCACTCCCGCTCCGACTGAGGGGGGATGTTAGAGTATGTATACGTACACAACTAGAGATAGACTAGGACTTAAAGATTATCTTGTATTCCAAGTCATAGCCTTCTTGCCCTCCAAGTTTGTACGTATATATATACTCTTCACGAGGGTCAAATCAATACATCGAAATATTAGGGATTATATAATTTTTACACCGACCATATCCTTCCAAGATCTAGCGAGCTTTGTGCTGTTTAACGGAAAGCAATTGACTTCTTCATTCACAAAAGCAGTGCAAATATCAACAGGGTGAGCAGATATTTCCCATATAATATTAAACAGCACCTCTACGTTCTTAGTGTTTAGACGAAGCTGGTCGTGGCTAGTCTTATCGGACTTTTGCTGAGACGACACAAAATGCAGGGAGTCAATAACAAACTTGGCAGCAACTGAAGAGATTGAATTCCACGTCACATGTACTAGCTTCAACTTCAAGAGTTTCTTTTCCGACGAACTCTGTTAAATGATGTTTCATGAAGGATGACAGTCCAATCCACAAGGACACAGCCTATCAAATGCCATTTCTCATCAACTGAAAAACTTTTGCTGAGACTGACATATATTCTAACCAGAAAAGCATAGTCGGATGTACAATCTTCGATAACTTGTTTCTGAAAAATGATGCATGAAGTTTTACTAATGAAGAAGACATAAAATGCAGGGAGTCAATAACAAACTTGGCAGCAACTGAAGAGATGAGACCCTTAAATTCCACTGTCACATGTACTAGCTTCAACTTCAAGTCTTTCTTTTCCGACGAACTCTGTTAAATGATGTTTCATGAAGGATGACAGTGCAATCCACAAGGACACAGCCTATCAAATGCCATTTCTCATCAACTGAAAAACTTTTGCTGAGACTGACATATATTCTAACCAGAAAAGCATAGTCGGATGTACAATCTTCGATAACTTGTTTCTGAAAAATGATGCATGAAGTTTTACTAATGAAGAAGGCATAAAATGCAGGGAGTCAATAACAAACTTGGCAGCAACTGAAGAGATGAGACCCTTAAATTCCACTGTCACATGTACTAGCTTCAACTTCAAGTCTGTTAAATGATGTTTCATGAAGGATGACAGTCCAATCCACAAGGACACAGCCTATCAAATGCCATTTCTCATCAACTGAAAAACTTGAATCCTCGCTTGTTTCCAGTTGTCTCATGTCCAATAATGGACCATTAGGCAATACCACGTCTGTGTTTTTTCTAAAAGTTTGGTCAAAGTTCAGTTGGTTTGACTTTTCAAAAAAAATATAGGCCTTAAGCCTTGGGATGGAGGGAGTATTAAACAAATGAGAGAGGAAGGCATGTATAGATGTGTTTTGGTTGCTTATATTATCATATAACCAGAGTAGTGATGTCATGGGTACTACTGCACATGTCGAAGCTTAAGCTGCAGACTTAATTTGCAAGGATAAATCTAATCTTAAACAACCTGATACTCCTGATGAGAGTGGTAGCTAGGTAACACATACATTTAAACTCTGTATGTTGCATACTGGCTAGTCCATACATATTCTGTTAAATCTAGGCCATACATATTCTGTTAAATCTAGGCTGATCAAGTCATGGGAACCTCACACCGTCTAGATCAAATATCACCCGAATTGAACCCCCAAAAAATGACATAGCACATATTTTATCTTCTCTATATATTTCTTATAAAGGATTGGAGTAATGGGCTGACAACAACACCAAGAGTTAAACAAAGTTTTGCTTAAACTAATTTCATTCATAGACCATTAGTAAGTACAAAATTGTAAACAACACACCACAAACATATATGTATTTTATAGATTTAAAATTACACAATGTTAATAACATAACAGAAGGAAAGCAAATTTAGAAGATCATATTTCACTACACAAATCGATGATTTCTGCACGTAATGAGCATCAACTACTTAAACATGACACCAGCTACTTGTTGCTTAAAAACACTCATCCGACATGGTGTGTATGGAAAGGACAAATATACCCAAGTCTTTAGGTCCCATGGATAAGCAGCCCAAGTCTTCGATCTTGGAGCTATCAAAATGATAGGCCAGTACCCTACCGAGTGGTGTATGAAAGAAGACAATCTTTTCGTTCGGATGGAATCCAAGTAGCGAGTATTTGATACGGCCATGCTCCAACACAACTTCTGTACCAGTAGCATTGCTTATATTATCTTCAACACACTTAGCACATTGCACACCCGGGGGACCATCACTGTGTTTTCTGCGGATACTTTCGAGAAGAGGATGAAGATTGACGTCACACTTCAATATCCAACTTATCTGATCACACATTTCGTCAAGGTACCAAATCTGAAGTCTGAGGCTGTCACGGCCATCAAAAAGTGCACAATACACCCCGTTCTCAGATTTTCCCAGATAATACGCAAACAAACTTCGATGGCAACCATTCGGCAGGTCAATTACTTGGTATTTATGATTTGACAAGGGTATTCTGCAAAAAAAATTAAATCACTACTAAGGTTAGAATAATGAGTCATTACATCAAAACACAAGGAAAAATGAGGTGGTATGGAAGATGTGAGTACCAAGTACCTGATGGCAAGATCATACTGCAGAATGTAAAGTGCTCCCCTCCAGTACACGGCATAAGGGTGATCGGATGGGAAAGCCTCTAACATATAGCCGATGGTCCGTGCAGCCTCCCCTTGGCGAAGAAAAGGCCTCTCCTCCCACTGATATGTCCTCGATGAGAAGACGAGAAATACAAATGTGGATGGTGGCCATTCTCTTTCTTTTATGTGAGGGTTCACCAAATGGCAGCTATAAGGCGTTGGAATCCAGGGAACATGCTTGATCAAGAAGACCTGGTAGTGCGGCAGCGACAAGGTAGGGTCAAACACAAGGTATTGGTCATGGCAGTCCATGTAATCAGCCAGCTCCAGGGGATACATGTCCTCCATGCCTGGCGTGCACATGGGTGGGGGAGGAGGCAAGCGCGCCTACTCCCGCGTGGCCGGATTAAGCACCCTCGCCTCTTCCTCACCGAGCAAGAGGAGGCCGTTGCAGTGCTGCCTGATCATCAAGCATTCCGCGTCCAAGTAGTCCAAGGCTGCAATTTCGGTTGGTTGCGTGAGTGAGAAGCACTTTGGGAGTGTTTGGTAGCCGAGGTGGATGAATATGCCCGCGAGCGAGTGTGGCAGGAGGTCCGTGAGCAGCCGACGGGTGTCAATGACAGCGCACCATGCCTTGGAAACGCCGCGGGATGCGGCGAGGCTGCGGGGCGACGTCTGGAGGCGGCGGAGGACGTTGGCGAGCAGGTCCTGGGGTAGGCGCTCTATTGGGTTCTCCATGGACAAGGATTAACGCGTACGTTTATGTGGGGAGAGGACAGGCCGGGGTAGGGGAGGATTTCGTGGATCGGGCGGGTTTGGGTGAAATCATGAGGAGAAAATGCAATGGAGGACGGTGGCGGAGGACCTCGCGGTGGAGCTTGGATGGAGGGGAACGGATTCGGCGGGGAAGGAAGCACCGGTGCAGGGGAGCTCCTCCGCGCTCTATCCTGCAGACCTTGGAGCCAAGCGCGGCAGACGGTTTCGGTGGGAGCTCGGCGACCAGAGGAGCAGGTGGCGTCGATGCGAAGGGAGGGGCTCTGCTCGAAGTGAGGAAGGAGCTTGGCGGCGCAGTCTCATCCAGATCCGGCGGTCGGAGTCCGGGCTCGGTCACCGGAGAGGGTCCTCTGTTTCGGGCGGCGAGCGGCGGGGGAAGGGGAGGTCGGGTGGCGAGTGGCGACCGATTGGGAATTGGGATCTCGGGAGGACAGAGTACAAACGGGAGAGGAGAACAAACCGTACAACGGATCGTGTCATTTGAAGTGAAAATTGTTTTTCCTTGGTTATATAAAGCCCGTAAGTCCTACCATAATTATTTTTCTGCGATCTAAATTTCCACTTTTACTACAAACCACCCGTGCTATATATAGCAAAAAATGTTCAGCCTAGAGATAGGATAAAAAAGACAAGAGCTCGTCGGCGACTTTGTAAAGAAAAGGTTATAATATAGCAAAACCGACTTTGCCGGCGTTAGAGATTTCATAGCAAAAACTTTGCGCTATTGTAGCAACAAAATGTGCTATTGTAGCAACCCTGACTTTCACCGGAGTCACCACCAGAGATTTCGTCGGAGACATCATACCAAAATTTTAGCCAAAATATTATGTTGCAACTACGTGACACAAAACACAATTGAATAAAATTAGACGATAAATAGTACATGCGTGGATATGGACCATCGGATCAAACGGCTGGAAAAGGTAGGCCAACAAATTTAAGCCGGATAGTTACAAAAGATGAACGTAAAAAATTATCGCTTAAAATAAAAAAAAATTAGCCAAAAAGTTATATTGCGTCTATGACATGCACGGTGTTGAACAAAATTAGACAATAAATAGTATACACTTGAATACGGACCGTCAGATCGAAAATAGAGGACCAAGTATTGTTCATCCGTGCGCACTGTTTATCCCGTGGCCAGAGCGCTAAGAACGCGCCAAACCCATGCGCTTTAATATATAGGTATATTAGGGGGTGTTGAGAGAAATGATACAGCCCCTTTTGTCAGTCTGTACTACAGGCTTCAATACACCATGCGATCTCTTTTGGCAGCGGCGCAGCCTGTCTTCACGGTAATTGCAGGCACCACAAGGCAACAGGGACATCCCAATTCCTAATCACGTGCTCATGTCAAAATCGGGTCATGAGATTGATAGATTGTATGTTTGACAAGGATAATAAATCGGCAACAGAATCCATTGGTGGAGAAATGGTACGGGGTAGGTCTACTGCTACATCATGGTCCTCGTCTTCTCGAAATACGTTTTGGTCCCGCTATATTTATATTAATATAACAAACCCACTATACAACCAACGGAAGTTCGAACGAAGACAATGCTAGGACAACAGCAAATACATGTCTAAAAGAAAAGAAGAAACAAAATGAAGACTAAGCCGGATCGAAATTGGTTGTTCTAGTTGCTTACCAGTGGCATCAGGAGCAGTCATGGCCATCTGAGTGAAATTGGGGTGTCGATAAGGAACTTTTGGTGTACTATCCAAGTTCAATTCCCTTCCATTTCCAACGTACATGGTGGTAGTGCCAATGGGTTTTTATCACTGGTAGTGGTTGCTTCACTGAATTTGTTGACAACTAGCCCTGATTTGTTGGAGTACCAGGAACGTTGCTGCTTTGTTCCCAAGCTTCTGCCTTGCGCGCAACCAGCAGCTTGTCAAAGTTTGCTTGCATACTGGTAAAGTTGTTCTGGATGCTGATGAAGTTGTTTCAGACAGATGTAGTGAAATCCAGGAACTCTTGTTTATCTTCTTCCCTGTGTCGCTGGAGGAGTTGGACATCCAGTTAGAGGGATTCCAGCTTGAGTAGGCATGTGTCGTCCAACAGGGTTCCTTGATTCATGTTGCAATATGGGATTTTACACACCGGTAGCGTACCAGCTTAACCACACAGCGCTCGATCATCAAGAGAAACAAGGAGAAACACTGTAAAGCGATCCGTAACCTGATCTGGACGGTGATGATCCTGCCGCCGCCTACACCGCCGCCCCTCCCAATATGCACGGATAAGGGTGGGAGTGGGATTTTAGAGAGGACGAAGTGTTCGTCCACAACCACTTCCTTTCAACCCAAATTATGCCGCCGCCAACTGCCGCCATAGCCGCTCACCGCCGCCGGGATCAAGAGAAAAGGGGAGGGATTTTACGAGAGAGCCCAACCTCTCCTTGCTCAGGCTAAATAGGGAAGAAAGTAAGCTAGAAGACAAATTACAGAGTGGTTGAGGGAATAAGACCCAGCCGGACCAAAGAACAGTACGGGTACTTTGAATTACAAGCGTGCAGGCGCGAAAGATATCAGCATATCCAAGACGTCCATTACTAGGCGAAGGGTGGCTGATGCATCTTGCTCAGTGACAGCTTCGATCCAGAGTATGACAAGGAGGGGCTGAACTACGGAGGAAGGAGTTGGGCGGAGCGATTCGGGAGTCAGGGCTCAGACGGCGGAGAGGTGCCTCGGTGTCGGGCGACGACTGGAGGGGGATGAGAGCTGGGGGTGGCGGCGGAGCGGGAGGTGAGAATAGAATGGGGAACATTGATATCATGATTCCCACTTTCACGTGTGAATAAAAATAGAAACAATGTTTAAATTAGTGAAGAAAAATCATTTTTTCATTTCGAAGTATATGTGTTTTTGGCATTCTGCGAGGGATTTCACGAAAGAAGACACGTGTCGTGCTATGACAGAAAAACTGTATTGTAAAAGCAAATTTTGGAGCACCAATATTCATGGAATTCTACCAAAGTCCTTCAAAATTTTCTTTCAAGTGGTGACCAAATTATGACACACCCAGGGCCTTGTGAGGGATATTGGATCGCTGGTTACCACATGGAGTAGTTCCATGTTTAAAAGAGTTGTTCCAGGAAATAAGTGCAAACTTAGAACTTCGACATATACAACCGAAAAAGTTCATGGTTTTCTACAAAATCCAGACGTTGACTGATTTATAGCTGCGGTGCAAACTTGGTTCAGCTTTTACAGTCCTCAATGCCTTGCCAAGAGTAAGCAACGCATGCATGTTATCATGTATCATGCATAAAGGAATAATTAACAATAGATACAAGGAGGATTATTTGCTCTAGATGTTAGGAATCAATCAGTCTCGTGTATATATACAATCAGAAATTCAACATGAATTGTATGTGCCAGTCTCGGTTAATTGCAGATTATACTAACTTTTTGTCTGATAAGTCCCCCACCTGACATAGCGTGTACGTAAAACCCGTATATATTAAATCGTCCTCTTTTGTAGGTAAGCAGCCTATGTCTTCGATCTTGGAGCTATTAAAATGATAAGCCACTGCTCGTCCGAAAGACGTTTGGAAGAAGAAGATTTCTCTGAAAGGATGAAATCCGAGTAGAGAAATAGTATATCGATTTTCTTCACCTCTATCATGTTCTTCATTAACATACTGCAGCATCCAATGCTTGGAAGTGGAATTTGCTAGCACAGTCTGAAAGTTGATGTCATCCTTTAGCTCCCACTTAGGCTGACCACCACATGACTCGTATAGGAACCAAATCCGAAGTTGTAATTCAGCAGCACCATAAAGTAATGCGCAATATACCCCATTCTTGCATTTTCCAATGTAATGGTCTGGGTCAGCACCCAAGTCAGGAAATAATGGCAGCTTAATTACTTGGTACTTATCACTTGACAAGGTTATTCTGCATAACGAGTCATTTATGAGAGTGAAACAAATACTACCAGTAGTAGCTTATTTAGAAGAGGAATCAGAGAACAAAATTATATTTCTGTTTAAATGGTGCACAAGCAAGTAGCTGCTTACCTGATAATGAAATCATGCTGAGGAACGTAGAGAGCTCCACGCCAGTAGGCGGCATGGTGGCATGGTGAAATAGCCTCACTCATATCGCCAATAGTCCTTGCAGCCTCTCCTTGGCGGATAAATGGTTTCTTCTCCCACTGACTCGTTCTCGATGAGAATACAGGCAAGACGTATTGCGATGGTGGCCATTCTAAGTCTTTTATTGTGGGTTCTAATACATCATCGGAATGAGGAGCAGAATTGAATAAGAAGACCTCGTAGTGCGGCGACAAGGTAGGGTCAAACGCAAGATACATGTCCAGCTTTTGGTGGACGTCCTCCTCCATGGTGGACACAGTAGTCATGTCCGGCAATGTCGGTAACTGTGCCCATTGACGTGTGCCGGGATTAAGCACATGTACCTTCCCTTCATGAGGCTTAAAGGGTAATCGGTGAAGGAGGAGAAGACCATTGCAGTGATCTTCAATCTCCAAACAACTGAAATCGTCTGTAGCAATGTAGTCGAACTTGGTGGTGATCTTCGGGGAGCCCGGGCGGGAGAAGTACGCCGAGGCCGGCGGGTAGCAGAAAACGACGAAGATACCCGTCATCGAAAGCGGGAGGAGTTGTGCATCTGCAGGCAACAGGCGGCGGGTGTCGACGACATCCCGCCACGCCTTGCAGACGCGGCGGGATGCGGCGACACCATGCGGCCCAAGGCGACGGAGGATGTCAGATAGCACGTCATCCGGTAGCAGCTGCCCTGGCTGCTGGTTCATCGGTGTCACCGTTGACAACTACTGATGATAAACTTCGTCGATCGTGTGTGTCAATGAAAGAAGGATGCATATATATATGTCTCCATGTACAGTACGTATCAGGCTCGGAGACAGGCTATTTCGAGATGGACTCGGTCTGATTGGATGTTCGATCCTTGAAATCAACCGTTGCCTCTGTCATGGAATTAGCTAGAAACTGTTACCGGGAGATACCAACATATTACATATTCGTATGCACTAACACTACGGGAAAACGAAATTTTACCGGTAAAGCCCCAAAAACACTCGGCAAAATTTTGCCGTGTATTTACACTCGGCAAAAACACACAGCAACTACTGGGCCGGTAAAGCCGGTTTGCCGAGTGTCTGAAATCTGCATACTCGGCAAAGACTTTGCCGTGTGTCTTCTATTGCCTCACAGCAAAATAATGTGCCATGACGTCAGAGGGCCGTTAACGGCGGCACAGGTTTGCCGAGTGTTTTATGTCGTACTCGGCAAAGTTTTTCCCCTGGTCAAAAAATATCCAAAAATACAAAAGCTGCAAAGGACATTTACCGAGTGTTTGTAAGGACACTCAGCAAATTTTGTGAACAGTGACAAAAAAAATGTCACCGGCGAGGTTGCCGGCGCCGAAACGAGCCCCAGCCGGACGTCCTCGACCATGACAGCGTTCGTTGCCCTATGCCCATCTCTCTTTAGCACAGTGGTGCGAGTGCGAGGTAGCGACCTCGCCGGCATGCACGCAGTCGTCGCCTCGGAACACTCTGTCCTGAGCGCGGTGGTGCGTGGAAACGTCGACCTCGCTGGCGTGCATGCAGTCGTCGCCTCGGAATCCTACCTTCTGAGCGCGGTGGTGCACGGAAACCCAGCCACGACCGCTGTCCTGCCTGGCGTTAAAAACAACGGCACACAGGCGGTCACCCTTTCTTGAGCACGTAGCACCAGAGATGCGGTCGGAGCCAGGCGCCGAGGGCGACAGGGGCCGTGGCGGTGCGGCTCCCCTCCTCGCGACTGGGCGGCCGAGGTCGTCTCCAGTGGGGCACTGCGGGCCGCGTCGGTCTTCTGGCTGGTGAGAGGCCTGGCGGCCGTCTTCTAGTCTGGTGAGAGCCCTGGTAGCGGCAGCGGAGGAGGTTCTGCTTGGGGAGGTGCTGGCGGGGTGGAGGAGAAGGGGAAGAGAACGGCGGCGGCTGCCCCATCGAGCAAAGAACTTGGCAGGGAGAGGGCACATGGGGCATCCAGACTAGCATTGATAGGATAAGATTTCAGATATAGACGGCGTGGGTGTTTTTTTTCGTTTTTAAAGTGGACGCGTGTGTGGTTGGGAAGAGAGAGAGAGAGAGGTAGATAGAGGAGAGGGAGGAACCGTTGGATCTTGGAGTATCCAACGGCGCATAGGCACGATCCGCGGGATTCACGTCCGAACCAATCAGAATGCGGAAACTTTGTTGTGTATCATCGTTCAACACACAGCAAATATGTGCCTTTGCCGAGTGTATAAAAAAATCGCTCGGCAAATGTAAATAAAAAATAGAAAAACTTGTGTATTTGGTCCATTAATGTGTGGTAGCTGTCAAATAATGGTAATCTTGACTCGCAATCTGTGGTCAAAATGGCGGACATTCTTTTTAATTTTTTATGCCGATTTCAAACTATGGTCTAAACGGCATGCATTATGATTCTTAGTTAGGGGATGAGCCTCGCTAAAATTGCATGAAATTTTTGATAAAATATCATATTCTAAACCTAAAAATATTTTTTGCAAAAAATCATGAACATTAAATCATGTACCTGTAGTTCAAACATGACACACCTCCTACCGATTCGGAAGGTATTTGTCTTTTTTACGGGGGTGGATAAAAAGGTTTAAGATACCCTGGTTGGTACATTGTGTATGTAAGGTGGTCTAGTGTTTTTAAAAAATGGGGTGGTACTATTTTACAACTTTTATTTGGTGGTTGCTTCATAAAACACCCCCTTTTAGGCACTTAGAAAATGGAAAATGGTTTTTTGATGCGAGGAAAAATAAAACTTCCTCATGCAATATTATTCGCCATCCCATGATGCACATATGTGCACAATATGGACACATTATCACAAACTATGCCGTAATTCTAGCCATAACATTGATCATTTGATCCGAAAGCCAGGAAACCTCGAATGAGATAGGTCATTTTGTGAAGGTTTTTTTGAGACATAATCAATATACCAAGTTTAATATTTTTCCTTCTAACTATGTCCCATAATATGACACCACGCGAAGGTTTCACATTGTTTGGATCATTTTTGAATTGCTTATGGCCGTTTTAAACTATCGTCAAACCTTGTCAAACGGCTGGCATGAATATTCTTAGCTCGAGGCTGAGCCTTGATAAACTTTAGGTGGATCTATGATGAAATAGCATATTGTGAACTTAAAAATGATTTTTATAAAAAAATCATGAGCATCAGATAATGTACCAATAGTTCATATCTGACCCACTTCCTACCGATTCGGCAGGAATTTGTCTTTTTCACCAGTGATAGTCGGAAAGGTTTGAAATTATCCTGTTAGGACATTGTCCATGTAAGGTGGTCTAGTATTTTGAAAAATGTGGTGGTAGCATTTTAAATTAGCCATTTGGTGGTTGTTTCACAAATCCGCTTGTTTTTTGCACTCAGAAAATGGAAAATGGCTTTTTGGTGCGAGAAAAAGAAAAAGTTCCTCCTGTAATATTATTCTCCATCCCATGATGCACATATATGCACAATATGGACACATTATCACAAACTATGCCTTAATTCTAGCCATAACATTGGTCATTTGACCCGAAAGTCAGGAAACCTCGAATGAGATAGGTCATTTTGTGAAGGTTTTTTTTTGAGACATAATTAATATACCAAGTTTGATATTTTCCTTCTAACTATGTCACATAATATGACACCACGCGAAGGTTTCGCATTGTTTGGATTGTTTTTGAATTGCTTATGCCTTTTTTAAATTATCGTCAAACTTTGTCAAACATCGGGCATGAATATTCTTAGCTCGGTGCTGAGCCTTGATAAACTTTAGGTGGATCTATGATGAAATAGCATATTGTAAATCTAAAAATGATTTTTGTTAAAAAATCATGAGCATCAGATCATGTACCAATAGTTCATATCTGACCCACTTCCTACCGATTCGGCAGGAAGTTGTCTTTTTCACCAGTGATAGACGGAAATGTTTGAGATTCCCCTGTTAGGACATTGTCCATATAAGTAGGTCTAGTATTTTTTTTAAAATATGGTGGTATCATATTTAATTAGTCATTTAGTGGTTTCTTCACAAAGCCGCCAGTTTTTTGCACTCGAAAATGGAAAATAGCTTTTTGGTGCGACGAAAAGGAAAACTTCCTCTTGCAACATTGTTCGACATCCCATGATAGACATGTATGCACAATATAGATATATTATCACAAACTGTGCCTTGATTCTAGCCATAATGTTGGTTATTTGACCCGAAAGTCAGGAAACCTCGAATGAGACAGGTCATTTTGTGAAGGTTCTTTTTGAGACATAATCAATATACCAAGTTTGATATTTTTTCTTTTAACTATGTCACATAATATGACACCATGCGAAGGTTTCACATTGTTTGGATCGTTTTTGAATTTTTTATGCATGTTTTAAACTATATATAATGTTTTATGTTTTACTTAATTTTTATTTACAAATGTGTAATATTTGAGTGTAGATAGATAGATCTTATTTTTATGCAAATTTTGATATATTATTTGTATTTTTATGAATTAAAATTATTTAGTTATGATTTTTCAAAAATTAATGAGTTAAAAAGAAAAATATCTATGCCGAGTGTTTTCTGTTGAACACACAGCAAAGGCTCCACATACATGACAAAGGCCAAAAGTTTGTTGTGTATACGTTTGAAGACACTCGGCAAACCCTAACGTCGTAAGTTGGGTTATTGGGTGTGGGTAGGTAGGACGTGTGGCACGACGGTTTGCCGTGTATCCAATTTTTACCGAGTGTTTTTTAGGATTTTACCGTGTTTGTGTATTTTTGCCGGGTGTATTTTCGATGGACACTCGGCAAAGGGGCAACTTTGCCGTGAATGCCCTTTTTACCGGGTGTCAACGGTATGATACACAACAAAGAGTTGTTTGCCGAGTATCCGAATTATATACACTCGGCAAACATAAAAACACCCAACACAATATTGATTTCCTGTAGTGTAAGTTTGACACTTCCAAACTTTTCGATTAGAGGATATTAACTTCAACCAACACACGAGAAAGACGATTCAAACACGCCTCTCCTCTCCTCTCTCTACTCCGCCCCTTGATAGTCGATTCCTTAGTTTCATCGCCGCCCCTCTCCTTCTCCTCCGACAGTTCTGTCAACGGTGTAGAAGATGCATAGGTCGCTCCGTGGATATGCTGTGCGGTTTTAGGAGTTCTTTTGCTTGAGTTCGAGTTGCCGCGCCTAGGCACTCCAGCTTCTCATGGCGAGTGGCAACAATGTGAGTGACCATGGGGCGGGGTCGAAACAGGCACCTAGGTGTTTGATAGATCTCGCTAGGGAGCTGACGATATGGCTATTGTTTTTGCTCGGTGTTTTGTTTTGACAGTTTCGGTTTGTATGATCTTTATAATGACCTTTGCCAAAAAATATGGTTCTAAATAAATAATGGCTGTATGTATCACTTGATGCAGAGGCCGGGGCTCCGCTCCCCATTTCAAAAACAATGTGGTGTGTTCCTTGTATATAGTAGCAGTAGGGCGAGATTTAGGTTTTCCTTTTGGAGTGTGCCTTTGGTGGCGTCTGAGGGTAGGCTGGGGATGGCCTTGATGGCGATGGAGGCGGAGCTCGCTGCTGGAGGCCAGAGCTTGGTGATGGTGTTGGAGGACCCGATTTATTTTCATGTTTTTAGTTACGGTCTTTTTTGTAAACTAGCAAGGTGGCCCTCGCAATTGCGAGGGCATCATCTTTGATATTTTGAAAGTAATTGAAAATTTTATACATTATGTGAAAGAAAATAATATTTTCTATAGACATTACGCACATGCTATGCTAAGTAGAACACCTCATGTGTGAGAGAAATGATAAATAATCTCTAATTATATAAATTAGAAATGGAATTCCATATAGAAAAAGCACCATGCAAATCTATATTTTTACGAATTAAAAACCCACAAACTGCAATTATGATAGTCTATCTCTTTGTGCAAACTATCCACGTCGTATGCTTATTTAGACATTTGATTTCACTTATCTACAACTTTAATTAATCCTCACATAGAATCAATCAGGTGTACTTCTAAACATTGTGACCTTCATTTGGTAAAATACACAACATTCCATATTGGATAAATTTGGATTAACGTGACAGTTGAATTATGCTTCCTCCCTTTAATTTTTAAAAAATTGCTAACGAAATATACATATATAAAATTCCTAACAAATTTTTGCTGCACAGCACGGGATATCCTTCTAGTTTAACGACCATACATGTTATTCATACGAGATATACATATATAAAAAGGTCTAAACATATTCTATACTTTTTATACACTGTTAGAGCAGTATGTCAGGTTAGCATTCATGTTGTCGGTCAATTTGTAGTGGATGTATGCATAGCAACAAAATCAATAACTTATGGTTAATAATTATGGCCACCCAAGTAATGGTGAGATGATTTGAGGCAACTTTTTCATTTGAATGAAAAACAAAAAATTACAAAGTAAAAATGAACATAATTTATCATCATTAAAAGGTTGGACAACTACAAAAATATTTCTCATTTTACTCTATGCATATCGTCTTCAGTTTCTGTAATCTAATATATACAAGATTCTTTATCAGTTTTTAGACACGAACTGTTGCACGACCACAATTTCACCATATAGTTTGTTCCATGTATATATCTTTTTTTTAAATTAAGAAAATAAATATAAATTTTTTTAACCAAAATATAATTATACCCGTGTATTTTGGATTATTTGATAATATATTTTATATCGTCAAGGAAGTTGGGAAAATCTGGCTGCAAGCTTTCTAGATCGCCATTTATTTTCTACTTCCTACCAAGTTTGTTATATGCTCTCCCTCACATATTTGTTTCTGTATCAGTTAGCAGTTAGCGTATATGAAAATCTATAAGAAATTAGTTTGGTATTGATATTGATACAGTTTGGTATTGTTATTTCTAACATTGATAATCGCCCTATCTTGTGTAAGCAATACCTAGTAACAACCATTGAGCCTCCACCTCCATGAACAATCTGCATTGTATCTCTCTCTTTCATTTGACACTAATTGTTTAAAAACATTATGGGTGACCACGCCACTAAGAATTCGAACAAGTAAAACTCCAATCAATTTTACATACCGACACTAACTTGTAATGTCACAATGAGTATCTTTTAGATAAAATACCACATAAAATGTATATTCTTATTTATCAATATTTGTAATGATTAGTTAAGGTGAGGCACATTTCAAATAAAGACAATATAATAATGGACACTGAAGTTCACCTTATTGTAATTCAATGTAAGTAAACTCAAACTGGATTTCTTAGTTTTTTGAGGAAGCCAAGCGCGAAGGCTAAATTATGCCGGATAAATCTTTCATGGCTCAAATCAAATGGGGATCATTTTCGTCCAAAGTATATCCTTTCGTTCTCTGCACAACATCTAATGTATCCTACCTAAGGACAATAGGCTATATTTTAATGGCTCATTCTTTTCTCTCGTACAATTAAATTCATAAAAACTTATTAGGCAAAACATCATATGAAATAATGAGACCCAACATACTCTATAAACATTAAGCATCAAAGTGTCGCTACAAACTATTGGTAGTGCGCCCCTATCCTTTATATTGAAACCAAACATTCTACAAAATCATTGCAGATCGAACCAACAATGTTTCTCTCTCCACAAATAAAACAAAGTTTCGTGCAGGCATCATCGCCTTTCCTGCCATTGAAAATATAATCATTTGGTTTCAAAATAGCATCCGGATATATAGGGTCTTTCTTTACTGATTTTTAGCCCACGGATATTATCAAAACCAATTGATGCACATATGATTTATGGCTTGGTCCTATAGATGAGCTTCTGCGCTCACCACCAGCCTAGCACCGGATGAGCACCCTACGGACATACCTATTAGATATCAGGCTCAACAGGACATTGTTGCTTATATTTTGTCTATTGGCCATATGTTTTATGACTTTGTCATATCTCATGCTTGGCTCGTGCAATGATTGCTTCTGGCCTCCTAGGACAAAATAAAAAGAAAACCCATCGGTAGCGCGAAGAGTTAGGATGCTAAGGTTGTAACGAAGTTGACTTAGGCTCGGGAATCAGGATGCAAGGACTGTGTATTTGCAGATTACTCACGAAGAAGAAGATGCCAACTTCATCAGATCAAGGAAATAATTATGGTTTGCTTCGTACCATCAAGCGCGGATGGATCTAGTCGAATGGAATCAAACAATTATGACTGCCAAGTGTTGTACTAAGTGACTCGGTTTTGTTTAGATTTCATGCATCTACACAGTAAAATGCGTCTAAATACAAACAAATCCAGATAATCTGAATCACTTATTTTTGAACGGAGAGATTAATATTCGACATGAACTCTATCTATATACTCCCTCATCTTAAATAGATGTCGCAAATTTATCAAAATTTGGATAAATCTATATACTTAATAGTGTTAGATTCATCAAAAAAAAGTTTGAGGGTAGATTCATCAAAATTTTGACAAATAGACATCTATTTTAAGACTGAGAAAGTATATGAGATCATGCAAATATAGTAGGTGAAATAGTATTCCAAATCATGTACGCCGTAAAATATACCCACATGTCCAGATCAATTATTAAAATCAAATAATTTTGATCCGTGTCTATTCTGAATAACACGATAAAGGAGATGCACGTTTAATTTTTTTATTTCCATATTTAGGGATGTAAATAAAGAAAATATATAGATTATTAAAGGGATGTGTGATAAACCGTAAAAACGAAGACGTAACTTATCTCTCGACAGGCTAACGTGTTCGAGTTTCTTAGAGCTTGTGCACGTGCGAGGGAGGGTCCTAGTAGTTTTTTTCTTCAACCATTTACGGAGATGGACCCGAGATCGTGTTGGGAACAGAATTTTTCTTTTCTTAAATCGTATACACGAGAGATCAAATACGTGAACATGGACTGAACGTGTGTATATGTAAACATAATTATGTTACGTTTATTTGGTTAAATCTTAACCGTATATTTCAGATCTAACTGTTGTAAATAATATTGATGATGTGGATCAACCTAACGCCTCGAAAAACACCCTTATATTGCTTTTAGTATATAATAGATGGCAAGGGCCTAGCTAGCATTGCTCTCTTTTCTGAGGTTCTTATTATAATTTGTACCGCACCGCCTGGAATTTAATGCAGTGTCCAGATTCTAGTCCCTTTGGGGCCTTTTCCCAGTTCAAACAAAAACTTTCGATTAGGATTAGGCGGTTTTTACACGGAAATTACTTTTGACTCTCGAGCTCCAGTTCTCTCTGCATATTAAAAAAATTAAAACTATACTTACAAATTTCAAAGAAACTTAAAACAAAATCCTAAAGGTTGCTAACAATGTATCCCACAAATGTGTAAAATCTCAATTTAAAATATGTTCTATTTTGAGCTACATAAAAAGAAGAGGATAAAATTAAGACCCCAGCTTCTCATGGAGGTGACGTCACTTTCATGGGAGCTTATAGAACTAAGAAGAGGGAACGGAAGGATGAGAAAAATGCATTGTTCAGAGAAATAGACGGAGGAAGTGACATGATTCTTTAGGCGGTTATGTGGATACTCGTAGAAATAACTACCTAATCGGATAAAGTTAAGACCCCAATAAATGCAAGATTCCGTAGAATAAAATAAGGACACTAGTGATGGGCGACAATGAAATCTTAGGTAATAACCATCTCATAGCATAAAATAATGACCCTAGTAACACATGGCAACGAAATGCATGACTCGTTTAATCACGACTCTATTGCTGCCACGTTTGAATCAGGGAAGAGCACGGGAGAGGTCAGACAGACTGATGGAGGGGTGGACTGGACTGGGAAGTCGATTGAGCTTCAGCCCAATTACTGCTTGCTTGGCCTATTTGGCCCAATAAAATCTTATGGATACATTTTCCAATTAATTCAAATAGTTAGTGAATCAGATTCCCTCTAAAACCACAAATATAAACCTTAGAAACACCCTACAGCCCTCAGAGATGCTTGCATTTGCAAGAAATTAAGTGGGAGCGCTAAGACATGTTTCTAATACATTATGTGGAAGACATATTGTTGATTGAAAATGATGTATTTTTTTATTGACATGGGTTAAGAATTTCATCTCGACTCCGCCTTCTCCGCCATGGCAGAAAAACCCGAAACCCTAACCTTCCACAAAGCGAAAGGAGCGGGACAATTGCGCTAGCTGACCACCCCCCATGGTGATCATCCTAAGATTACCAGAATTCTTACCGACGATCGCCTGGACCGGAAACTCTCGACGGGTTTGACGCCGCCAGAGGAGAGAAAACCCTAGATATTCTGCTGGGGGGAGATGCTCGAGTGTTCTAATAATGTCGCATATATTTCTGAAAATAGCATGGCAACTCAGTTCGCTTACAAGTTAAGTGTAGTTAAAGATGTTACATCACAATATAACATCTTTTGTGGTAATGAAATTGAATTGTATGTTGGTGATGCCGAGCATGCATGAAAACAAAAGACAATTTATTAGACAGAGAGGATGGATCATCAAAGGTGATGCTCATCTCTTATTTGCGAGTTAATAAAATAAATTCAGTACATGAGGCCTACATATTCAGATACGTGTGGGGCTAGTAATTAATCTAGGCTCAGATACTTGAGGTTCATTTTTCACTGGGTCCAACAGAGATAATTAAACAACCACCGTATATATACTCAGCTTGAGCAGATCTGATCGTGACTTCCCCTGAGCAGCTTGGACCCGTGTGTTCTTTCCACTGTCGCGAGCGGTGCCTTGGCGTAGGCGGCCGGCCGGCCGGCATGTTTCCAAGCGACGAGTTCAACAAGATATGCCGCCATATACACACCTAACCAAGAGAGACATGATGATGATTACGCCAGTCCAAACTGCCGCGCTCTTCCTCCTAGCTAGTGGCCACTCTGCAGGCAACAGCAACCGGCGCCGCGGCGTCCACGGAGACCGATGCCCTTCTCGCCTGGAAGGCCAGCCTCGCCGACGACGCAACAACCGCGCTGTCCAGCTGGACCAAGGCCACGCCGCTCTACGACCGATCATGTCACCTCGCTAAGCCTTTTCGGACTTGGTCTCTCCGGCAGGCTCAGCTCGCTGGACATCACGGCTCTCCCGGAGCTGGACACGTTGGCACTTGGTGACAACAACCTCGTCGGTGACATCCCGGCCGGCCAGCATCTCAAGCCTACGCTCCCTCGTCGTACTCGACATCAGCAGCAACGGGCTAAGCGGCTCCATCCCACCGCAGCTCGGTCACATGCCAAGCCTCGTCCACCTCCTGCTAGCTATATATCCAACAACAGTCTCACCGGGGACATCCCCCACCAGCTCTGTGGGCTCCAGGCTCTCAGGTTTATGGACCTGTCCAACAACCGGCTCACCGGAAATCTCCTCGGCTGCTTCTGCAACCTCCCCGTTCTCAAGTTCTTGTGCCTGTCAAGAAATTGCCTCACCGGGGGACTCTCAAGCTGCTGGTGGAACCTCCAGAATCTGGAATACATGGACCTGTCCAACAACTCCTTCTCCGGTGAAATATCCGCGACCATGGCAACCGATACCTACTGTAATCTCAGGTTGCTTTACCTGGCAGGAAATGGTTTCACCGGTTCCTTCCCGCCGGTACTGCAGAGCTGCGCCTCATTGGCCACCTTGGACATGAGGAACAACCGTTTCTTCGGTGCTATCCCATCGTGGATCGGGAGTGCCATTCCGTTCTTGAGAATCCTTTGCCTCAGATCAAACAACTTCACCGGAGAAATTCCTCCTGGGTTATCCCAACTTTCAAATCTTCAGCTGCTCGACATGGCAAACAATAGCCTCACAGGGTCAATTCCAGTGGCCTTGGGAAACTTGACCTACATGAGGAATCCAAAAGGTTGGTTGATTCCACGGGAGCCAGAATACCCGGATAGAATCGACGTAATATGGAAGGGTCAGCAGCAGCTTTTCGAGACAACTGCCTGGTTATTAACCGGCATTGACTCATCGAGCAATATGTTGTCCCGATGCATCCCCGACGAGTTAACCAGCCTTCAGGGCTTCATGTTTCTGAACCTATCAAGAAACCATCTATCATGCGGCGTTCCTGAAAACATCGGTAGTTTGAATTTCCTTGAGTCCCTTGATCTATCATCTAATGAACTTTCAGGAGCAATTCCTCTGGGCATCTCCAACTTATCGGTGCTTAGCACATTGAATGTCTCGAACAATCATTTGTTTGGCAAGATACCTGTTGGGAGTCAGATTCAGACACTAACTGACCCATCCATCTACTCTAACAATTCTGGGCTATGTGGTTTTCCTCTCGACAATATGTGCCCAGATACTTCACTTACGCCAGATGAGAGACATGCACAAGATGGTACAAATGATGAAGGGGAAGACCAGTGGTTATACTACTATTTGATAGCGGGGATTGTTTTTGGGTTCTCTATATGGTTTGCTTTGCTTTTTACAATTGACACATGGAGACATGGTTTTCACTTCTTTGTTGATGACATTCACTGTAAGATTATGAAGGAGATACCACATTAGTTATGTTTTACGCTTTGCAACACCAATAGAGGGTTAATAACGGAGCAGTTTCCCCTAAAAAATATCCCTTGTGTTATATGGATTATGATGAATCCATAACGGATTGTCTAACTATCTCTTTTGCCTATTCTGACGGTTGTACAACAAACTTTGGTTTGCTTGCTTGGATCGTGGCTGCACTAGATTGTTACAACTAAGTACAGTAAGCCATAGTTAAGATTAAGACCCTCTCCGTCAACACCTACTGCGGGCGCCTAAAGGCCGACACCGGCGTGCTCCACGATGTGGGTTGTCTTGTTTATGACCATCGACCTCCCGCATGTCTATGAATCTACGATAATGTACGCCAAAAATGGCCCCAGTGCCACATGTGTCCCGAGAGAGATCGCATGCCTTGGCCATCTTGCTGGCATGCTACACATGGTGCAAGAGGCGCCCGACATGCCCCCCATGACGCGTCACCGATAGCTCCCGATGGCCACCCAGTTCATAGTCCGATAACGCTATCCTTGAACGTTCTAGATAATCCCCGAAGAGATTACTCGAAGCTCCCACACTGGCGAAGATGGCACATAAATTCTAGGTCTGGGGAGGGAGATATGATGAAAACAAGGCGCATTGAGGCATTCCAGCAGAAATAGTAGAGATATGACTCTCAGTGGCATCTGTGTAATAAAGGGACCATGTGTGTATAGTAGGGGTAGGTAGCAAATAATAAAGTAGTTTAAAGTGGATGGGAAAAAGTATCATAAAGTGGATGGCAAAAATTAGGGACGCGCCGCTCTTTTTCCTATGCGCACATTTGCAGTTCGAGAATCGCCCGCGTTTGTGAAGAGACGCGACAATCTGTTTCCATGTTATTAGGAATCGGTCCGCCTCTATAGCCTCGTGCATCACCATATCGCCATTTGTAGTGCCAGAATCTTCCGCACACACACATTCCCTCTTCCTCTTTCACTGAAACCACATGCGCTCACTGATGGATCTTCCTTCAAGCCATGGATGACGGGTTGCCAACCTGGGGGACTATCAATATCACTGCACATGTCACCACTACAATGATAGTGGTGTACACCAACGATCAATGACTTGATGAAGATAAGCACAGGTTCATTGGTATGGACCGCGAGTACACCCCTAGAGGTAGCCATCAAACAGTCGTCATCACACAACTCGCCATGCGGCAACACGTTCTGGTGTACCATTATTGTAGGGGCTCGAAGCATTGCCTAGGGCTTAAAGACTTCTTGCAGAGTAAAGAGATCACTTTTGTTAGCGTGGACATAATAGGGGACAAGGAGATGCTACAACGTGGAGCGATTCATATACCTGACATGTATCACGTCGACATCCAAGATGTGTTCAAGATCAAGGAATGGGGTGAAAGGGACGGCATGGTTTTCTTTCAGCGGCCATCATCGATCCCCCATATAAGGAAATGAAGAATGGGTGCACGTGAGGCATGCACACAAAATAGCATTGGGAGCCACTTAGCCCAGAGCACTTGGAGTGTGCTGCAAAAGATGGCTATATGAGCTACTAGATGTACAATAGGATCTTAACCATGAAGGAAGGGATACATTTAGGCAAGCCAATTTAGAATGATAAGCTCTGCATGAAATGTAAGGGTGACAAGGGATATAAGAGCTAAAAACGTCTGAAGACAGATTGTCAGAAGGTACAAAAAAAGCTAGGAGCAGGGAGAGACGAGGGGCAGCAGACACAAAACACTTGGGACCAGGGAGACGAAGATTGGTGAATTTTTACAACTAGCATGCATGTCTACATAGTATAACTAGTATGTTTGGTTTAAATTGGGGAAGGATTAACCAACCTCCAGGGCATCATGTTTCTGAACCTATCAAGAAACCATCTGTCATGCGGTATTCCTAGAAATATTGGCAGTTTGAAATTTCTTAAGTCTCTTGGTCTATCGTCTAATGAACTTTTAGGAGAAATTCCACCTAGCATCTCCAACTTATCGGCGCTCAACGCGTTGAATTTCTCGAACAATCATTTTTCGAGCAAAATACCCAATGGGAGTCAGATCCAGACTAGTTGACCCATCCATCTACTCTGACAATTTTGGGCTTTGTGGATTTCCTCTCGACAATATGTTGTTCATTGATTGAGTTGAGACATATTGCCTACACCATTACAACAGGTTAAAATACAATGGAAAAATGAAATGAGAGGATGAATCTATAAAGTCAATAGGAATACCTCAAGGAGTTCCCCATTTCTCCTTAGAAGTTCTCTTGGGGTCTGAAAATACCTCAAGGAGTTCCCATGCTCTAATAGAAGTTCTCTTGGATAGTAAAATTGCACTGATTGGTCCTCGATGAGCACTGAACATGCCAACTAGCTCCCAGCTGTTGCTCTCTCTCCCAGTCTGCTCTGGGTTATCTGCACCAGACATCTTCCAAAGTTTTACAGTGCCATCAGAGCACCCAGTAGCAATATTATAGCCTAGGAAAGTTCCAGAAGGTACATGCTGCTGTAGAGGTAATACAGTATTGTTCACCGACATAACAGAAATGCAGGTAGGATATTCTCCATCCAGGCCAGTAGGAAAAACCAAAGAACATGAATAATGGCTGAAAAGTTTTGACCGTGGACGTAAGTAACATGTCTCCCTTGATCTGCAGTGGAAAGTGAGCTGGAAGAAAGATCACACAAACACCCCTCTTCTTCATGATGATTTTATGAATGCAGGAATATTTTCCATGATAAAGCTTGAAAACTCTTACTCCATACACATACTACTAGGAAACTGTTGCTGAAAAAAAGGTTTGCTGCAATTAGAAGCTAAAGGTATAGTATGAATGCTGTCAGGTGGCCCTTCTGTATTAGTCCCTCGAAGGGAAGGAACTGAGAACACCTTGTGACATGAGAATTCATCTCCTTCCTTTGGGATTCTAACAACAAAACAATCTGCTCCATTTTCACCTCCCAGGACAAGAAACCTTTTATCACAGAGAACAGAAGGAGCCCAACACAGACATGAGTATTGCACATCTGCAGAAATGCCGCGCAGATCAAATTTGCATAGGAGCTTCCATAAAGGATAAGTGGATGCATGCAAGGTCGGTAAGAGAGTTGATAAGGTTGAAAGAGACTAGAGAAATAGCATTCTGCTAGAATCCATAGAAACAGCTAGCTCTATTTCGCAGCTATGTGGATGTATAGACACCTCTATGATGCTATCAGGCAGTAAATGAAGCAAAGAGCATGTTGTAGCTGGGCCAGAACATATCCTTCTCGACATGACAGCCTCAACAAAAATTGACTGTGATATAGATTTTGGGGTACCCAAGTTAATAGCAGATTCCTCGTGTGGTTTGCTCTGTTTCCATAGCGTAATCCGTGGGTACCTTGGTGGACATACATACATCATCAAGACAATGAAAAGCCCAAAAGTTGGTAGAGTGCCCAGGACCAACGCTTACCAGCCACTCACATTTGCCAACCTGGGTCTGCCTGGGATCAGCTGAGAACAACTTGAATTTACCTTCGTTCTCCTGTTTCTACCGCCCATCTCACGGTTATATCAACTCCAAGCACTCCATTTAGAACATTGTTCAACCCGATTACTGCAATGACACCTCAGCTTCAGTCCACAGCCGGGCACGCTGCTTCTTCGACCTGATCACCTCAGCTTCAGTCCACAGCCGGGCAGTTCCATCCAAACAGCAGGTCATGAGGATCTCTCTCCCTCATTTCAGACTGATCGTCGACACATATCGTCAAAGATCATGGAAACAGACTGAGGATGTGGAAGCTCAGCTATCTCAACCCCACTTTGGGATCATTCAGAAAGACCAGAACAGGCACATTGCCCTCGAAACAGAAGGAGCAGCGGCTGAAGTGGCCACGACAGGGCCATGGATGAAGTAGGTAGCAGAAACGAGGGACTGCGGCATGGACCTCCAAGCGAGCTGCAAGGAGGAAGGACTGTGCCATGGCCCACATGGAAACGCCCCCACCGACCACCACAATGCCGTCGCCAGAGCCCGTCCAGGCAACAACAGTGACCGTGAAAGTCTCGGTGATGGCCCATCTGAGGAGCCAACCGAAGGAACCTACTAGTTCTAACCTCCACCCAATCAATGAGCCGTGCAGCAACCACCTAATAAGTTAGCTAACGATGAGAATTGGACAATACTACCTCTGTTTCAGGGCTTAAAAGGCGCACACGCTTTTTAAAACAAAGTTTGACCAAAAGAATTGAATAACAAAACCTTGATTATATTGTACATAATTAGTACCGTTGGATTCGTATTGAAAAATACTTTCTAGTGATACTAGTTTCATACCAAAACTCTTTACGTGTTTAGAGTAATTCTTGGTTAAAAAGAATACGCAAAACGAGGACGCCTTAAACCCTGAAACGGAGGGCGCGGGCTGAAACAAGGAGACGGAGTTAGCAGACGCGGCGGTGAGCTCGCCTCCCCCGTGGCCGCACCAGGCGACGGCGTGCGGACACGGGGGCTCGGAGGTCGATGACTTGGCGGAAGAATGGGGATTCATCGTCGGTGGTGCCGCTTCCTTTGGTACGGGGAGGGGAGGGCAGGTGGGAGACGACGAGGAGGGAGCCGGCGGCGTAGGCGACCCAGGAGAGGTCGTTGAGGAAGGAGAGGGCGCGGGTGGTCGGGGGTGCGCGCCGGAGGGATCAGATGCGGCGGGTGCAGGGCGAGCGGCGGGTGGTGGTGCGGTGTGGAGTTTAGATCCTCACCGGTTGCCGCGGCCGATTTCTGTTTTCTTTTGCCGGCGACCGCACGGTCCATGGTCTGCACACGCGTCAAACGCATGAGTTGGTCCACTGGGCTAAATTTGTGCAACAGGTCCAATAAAATTATTTTCCAGTAGATTCTGATAACTGTATCTATATAACTATACATATTTTAACACTTGTACGTAGTATTAATTGTACAAACCATTCAAAAAAGGTTGATTGATACGTGGGTGTGTACGTACGGTATCATCCCTGAAATTTAATACTACCACAAATATTAAAGCACCAAACTTGATCTGCCATGAACTTGTACAATACCGGCCTATGATCGGATTTTTATTTGATGTTTTGTTGTGTCGTGATCACATCTCTTGTCCGCTTACACATTTTCCAAATCCAAAAGAAAATGACAACAAGCTGAGTGCACTTAATATACTCAGTCTTGGTTTGCTTAAGCGCTATTGTGATTTGACTAAGATATTGGGTAGGGATGGCGGGGTCATTTGGTGATCTTCTTGCTTTGTTCTTATCGAGATGTTGTTTCATTGAAGCATTTGCCGCCCTGTTAGCTGTTGCAGTTTGACAAAGTCATTGGCAAATGCATACGATTGTACAGACGGAGAGGGCAAGGACACCGGTGTTTAAGCTAGAGCACAGGGTGTGCCCAACCTTTGTGTCCAGCCATTATATACTGCATAAAAGGTGTGTGATATTCTACAGATTAGGGATTTCCTACCCAAGTACGTCTATCTTCCCACATGGGACATGACTAGACTATGCCCAACGCACCTCGCCGGTGCTACCGCTTTCTTCCTGCCGCTGGCCACAATCTTGGCGACGGCGGCTGCCAAGGTGCCCTCCTCCGAGGTCGATGCCCTTCTAGCATGGAAGACTTACCATGCAAGTTTATTCTATAGTGATAGAAAATCAACTCACATATTATACAAATCGATAGCATATTGAAGAAACAACATAGACATCTAAACCGTCACAAAGGTCTCCATAGCTGTTAAAAAATGTATCTCTTTTTCACAACATGTAGCTAAAATTGCTTTTGTAAAATTAGTTGTCTAATACTGATAAAATTGCTTTCGTAATTTTTTAGTAGTAGATTGTGATAACTCCATTTGTATAACTACATATTTTGAACACTTGTATTGTACAAAACATTCAAAAAGGTTGATTGATACTTGGGTGCGTATGTACGGTATTACCCCCGAAAATTCCAAAAGAAATTTAATATATTGGTTGAGTTGATAAGATATGTCTCTACTTTAATTAATTCCACAAATATTTAGCACCAAACTTGATCTGACAAGGACCTGTACTTTAACAGCCTATGATCGGATTTTTTTTGTATCGTAATCACATCTCTTGTCCGCTTACATATTTTCCAAAAGAAAATGACAACAAGCTGAGTGCCATTAATATACTCAGCCTAGGTTTGCTTAAGCGCTATGTTGATTTGGCTAAGATATTGGGTAGGGATGGCGGGGTCGTTTGGTGATCTTCCCGCTTTGTTTTTATCGGGTGTTGTTTCATGGCACCATTCGCCGTCCTGTCAGCTGTCACAGTTTGACGAAGTCATCCGCAAATGCATACAGTCATACAGACGGAGAGGACAAGGAAGTGTTTAAGCCAGAGCACAGGCTGTGCTCAACCTTTGCCGCCAATCACGTCCAACCATTATATATTGCACAATTGAGTGTGTGATCTTCTACAGATTGGGTATTTCCTACCCAAGCACATCTCACTCTCTATTCCCCTCTGCGACATGACTAGACTAGGTCCATCGCACCCCGCCGCCGTCGCCGCTTTCTTCCTGTCGCTGACCATAATTTTGGCGACGACGGCTGCCGAGGTGCCCTCCTCCGAGGTCGATGCCCTTCTAGCATGGAAGACAAGCCTCATTGACACAGCCGTGCTATCCAGCTGGACCCGAACCACGTCGGTCTGCGCCTGGTTCGGTGTTAGCTGCTACGACTCTAGCATCGCAGGACTAGAGATCCACGGTAGCGGTCTCTCCGGCAGACTCGACACACTCAACATCACGGCGCTCCCCTCGCTCCTATTTCTAGACCTCTCCCGGAGCAACTTCGGCGGGGACATACCAGCAAGCATCTCTCGGTTACGCTTCCTCAGCTCAATTGATCTCAGCAGCAACAGGTTCAACAACTCCATCCCGCCAGAGATCGGTGACATGAAAAGCCTCTCAGACCTCCGGCTCTACAACAACAACCTTGTCGGTGACATCTCTCACCACCTCTGTGGGCTCAGCTCCCTAAATATATTGGACTTGTCAAACAACTTGCTCACCCGGGACCTACCGGATTGCTTGTGCAACCTCGAGGCTTTGCAGTTCATTGACATGTCCAACAATCGACTTTATGGGGAACTACCAAACTGCTGGTGGAACATGTGGTTTCGATTGATGAATCAACCGAGCCTTTCACCCGGACATGTACTCTAGCCTTAAACCCTATCCTCTTCTTCATTCCTATCCCGTGCTCCGCTTTCATTGTGGCTCCCCTTCCCATTTCCGTCAGAACAAAGGAGTGAAGTGTACAAAAACTTTCAGCTTATTTATTCCATTTCCATCAGAACAAAGTCTATCCACTGACCCTCACTTGTTCAGGTAGAACTGAACAAGACTGTACAAGGACTACATAGATCCAGAACAAACACGAAGAACATAGTCAGGTGAAAGCTTCTTCTGCAATTACAGCATCATGGGATCCCAACCTAAAAGGATCACGGAACACACACTACCTCTACACTCTGTTCGAGTCGAAGAAGATCAATAATCTGCAGGTAGAATTCACGCATGTCGCGGCGTGTCGATCGACTTCCGTGCGCCACCGCATTCCTGATTCCCCCCCCCCTCCCCCCCCCCCCCCCCTCAAGACTTGGTCGGCGGAAAGCCTGCGGGAGACGTCCTTGCAGAGCATGTGACGCACGAGGTTCTTGGCCTCGGGCGAGACGGAGGAGGAACCGTGCGCAGCGCCCGGAGGAATTGCACCGGCGGCGTTCCAGGGCAGAGGCGATGTATCTCCTGCACTTCTCCCGTCAGCCGTCCCTCTGCAGATAGGCAAAAATCGATTCATCGATAGAGCATAGGATGGATGAGAAGGGATCGACGACAATATGAGGAGAAAATAAAAAGGGGAGGAGAGATCTTACCTGTGCTGGACGTAGGATATTGCCGTCGCTACTGCCATTTTCTATGCCAGCGGTGCCATGGCACACTGTGCCTTCACCAAAAACCCCTCGTCGCCCCCATAGTGGACAAAGGAACCGCAAGGAGATGCACCTCCTGCAGTCGTGCCTACTGTGCCGTCCACCATTTTCCTGAAAAAAATCCCAAAAAGGACACACCACGTGATAAGTGGCTGCAGATTAACGGTAAATTGGCAAGAAACGAAAGATGTGAGGGAAATTTTTCTACCTGAATTAGACGGGCGGACCAGCCGGAAAGGCGAGTGCGTGCGGCGTCTACGGCGGATCTTGAGAAAGAGCCCTCCTGTTCCGCGAATGCTTTTTTACAGGAGCCGTTACCTCTAGGCACAAGATCCACCGTAGATTCACGCTGTAAGATCCATTCCACAATCAAAATTTTAGATTCATTATGGTTTCATCCCCAGAAATTTTTAGATTCATTATGGTTTCATCCCGGGCACGAATTTTAGGACATGAATCAATGGTAAATCTCATGCCGGTAGGTAACGGCTCCGGTAAAATTTCCGTGTTGCCTCATGTTCGCTCTCCTAGCACGGGATGGTTACACCGGTAGGGCCTAGGAGTAGAGAAAGCCCACTACTCCGTACCTGCCACGCGCGCGACACACGCCGTAAAGGCAGGAGATAGTTAGACTCGACGTGACGAGAAAAAACAGTGTGGAAATTCATAAATTGTATGGGTGCATAATGGATACGTTTTAAACATTGGTTTTACTAAGTCATATCTAGCTGTGACATAGTTTAGGTTACAGTCAGTTCGTGGACCGTTTGATTTGCTGTTTGCGTCAAGATTAGTGTCAGTATTTTTCCCCATGTTGCTTGGTGGCGCTGCGGCCATCATGTATGTTGTTGGGCTGCTCCATGCATGTCAGGCCATGTGGGCTGTCACTTGAGGCTCCTTTTTTTTCCTTTTTGTTATTATTTTTGTCTGTTGTTTGTTTATTTTATTTTGCTCATGCCTATTATTTGGAACTCCTGTTTGTTAGGGTCGTGTTGAGCGTAGCTTGCTTTATTAGTGCCAAGATAGGACTACTATATATTGGTTGCCCACAAAAAAAATTGCATGGATGTGGTAATCTTTTCGAATATTTTTTAGCGTGAAAACATTTTTATTTGTAATTGATTTTTTCTCTATTCATTTTTCATGTTGTTTATACGCTTCACCTTTTTAGAATTATTAGCTTAGGGTTTGTTCAACCTTCCCCACACGTTGTAGTTGGTGCATGTGTGTAGTTTGTATCCCGGTGTGTTGTCATACGCGCCCGTGTGGCCGCGCCATGTTGTCCCATGTGCATTCTGGCTTTGCATCACGTCCTTTTCTCTGGCTGTTTTTGTTTGTGTCATATACTTGCCCACGTGATCTTTCTTTTACTTGTTTGTTTTTTGTTTCTAGGTCTTGTTTTTATCTTTTATTGTTGTGTAGTTGTGAGGTTGATCAGGTGGTAAATCGCTATAGAGGAGATGTCCATGATTTTTTTTGAATTATCTAGCGTAATTGTTCCTACAATTATATTTTTTTGCTGTCATTCATTTCTACATGTTATTTCTACGAAACTACTCTTGCGTGTTAAGATTTATGTTTTGCCTAGTTTGAGTCTGTTTTGGCCCGCAAAGGTTATGTGGTCCCGACTTTTTATCATTGTGGGCCGTTGAATGGGTCCTGGCCTATTTTTCCACCCTGTGTTATATTGAGTGGGTTGATTGTAGGGTACGTTGCATGGAAAATAAAAAAAATTCAATCGTAAGAACACACAAAATCAAGATCTAATCTACGGCGAAGCCAAGATCTAATCTACGAGATCGGTGTAACGAGATTGTAAAGAACTAACCCTCATAGATCCAAAGCGTTGACGAGATTAGATCTCATGGTTGATGTAGTCGATCACTTGCCGATTTCAAGATCGTGTAGATGATCCTTCCGGCGCCGCGTTCCGGCAGCGCTTCCGCACTCGGCCACACGTACAAAATCTGATCTTCACCCTGTAGATGACTCACAGTACCAATCTACACGCACTAAGATACCGACAAATGTCAGCATAGCAAAAAAACTATTAGATGAATCAAAATATAGTAAATTACTGCCAAATTATAACATATAGAACGATATGACTTATGTCCAATAGGCTGTTGCCAGTAGAGGCATGGTCAGTCTTGATGATCCATATCTTCTTCACATATGAGGGCAATCTACATTGCTTCATAAGAAACATCAGATTTTTAGCTATTTGAATATTTTAAGATATTGAGAAAAGATATAGGCATATAGGGATCATTTAGATAGGATAAAAGATTATTTATTATCACATGATGAGACAATATTAAGTCAGGGTCATTAGCCGAACAACTCTTTGGAAGCAATTGGAGCTAATACGACACGCTAAAAATCATTAATTCAAGTGTGTTGATTAAGTGAAATTTTCTGACATCGAGAAATCACTAATTCAACTCTGTGGCAACTCATAATAGTTTGGGGAATCAAGTCAAAGGTGAGGGAGTAGAAAAGGGTACCCACACGGTTCTCGATAGTCTCTCTGAATCTGACAATGAATATCAAATAGTAAAAAGTGTGATTAGAATGTGGACAATATAGGACAAATAAAATCTGATGGTAGAAATATTGTACTTGAAAATAATCGGTTGGAAAAACAGATAGCCAAAGTAGGCTATATGTCCATGCTTTCAGCCGGAGTATATCATGAAAAGGTTAATAGATACTGGGGTGCGTATGTATAGTAGCACTCCTAAGAAGTCGTGAAGGAACTTTAAAAAATCGAGTGAGTGGACAGGACATGTACTTACTACAGTTCCACAAATTTCCAGAACCATACTTGATCCGTCAAGAACTCGTGCAATACCACATCACTTGCCCGTTTATATATTTTTCCAAAAAAAATGACAACAAATTGAGTGCAATTGATATAGTCAGCCTAGGTTTTCTTAACTGCTTGTGGTAGGAATGTCCGGGTGCGCATGGTGATCTTCGTGCTTGTCCTTATGGGTGCTGTTTCATGGCGCCATTAGCTGCCCAAATTTGACGCTTGGTGATATACTCAGCTGTCTCAATTTGACGAAGTCATCCCCAAATTTTGTACACACATACACAGACGGAGAGGCCAAAGATATGGGTGTGCTCGACGTTTGCTTGCCGCCAATTATGTCGAGATATATATTATATAAGGCACGATTAAGTGCGTGATCTTCTGCACACTGGGAATTTCCTGCTCAACCACACGTCAAACACCTCAAACTCCGTCTCCGTCGTCTGGGACATGAGGACTAGACTAGGCCCATCGCACCTCGCCGGCGCTGCCGCATTTTTGCCGCTTCTGGCAACAATCTTGGCAACGGTGGCTGCCGAGGTGCCCTCCTCACAGGTCGATGCCCTTCTAGCATGGAAGGCCAGCCTCGTCGATGCAGCTGCGCTGTCTAGCTGGACCCAAACTGCACCGGTCTGCGGCTAGTTGGGTGTTAGATGCCACCACTTCAACATCATAGGATTACTGATCAATGATCTCGGTCTCTCCGGCAGACTCAACACACTCGACATCACGGCGCTCCCCTTGCTCGTATTTCTGGACCTCTCCCGGAGCAACCTCAGCGGGGACATACCAGCAAGTATCTCTCGGCTACGCTTCCTCAGCTCAATTGATCTCAGCAGCAACAGGTTCAACAGCTCTATTCCGCCGGAGATCGGTGGACTTGAAAGTCTCTCCGACCTCCGACTTTACAACAACAACCTTGTCGGTGACATCTCGCACCACCTCTGTGGGCTCATCTCTCTCCGTATACTGGACTTCTCAAACAACCTTCTCACCGGGGACCTACCGGATTGCTTGTGCAACCTCGAGGCTCTGCGGTTAATTGACCTGTCCAACAATCGACTTTATGGGGAGCTGCCGAACTGTTGGTGGAACATGTGGTCTCTGAAATTCATGGACCTTTCCAACAACTCATTCTTGGGTGAAATCCCCATAGCCATCGAAAGCCACAACTGCTCGCTCAGGTCACTTTATCTAGCCAGAAATGGCTTCACCGGTGCCTTCCCACCGGTTGTGAAAGGGTGCAACTCGTTGGCCACCCTAGACATGGGGAACAACATGTTCACTGGTGGTATCCCTCCATGGATCGGGGGACATGTCCCGTCTTTGAAAGTACTTGGCCTCAGATCAAACAATTTCACCGGAGAAATTCCTCAAGAGTTATCACAACTTCTACAACTTCAGCTCCTCGACATAGCAAATAATTGCTTAACCGGATCAATTCCGGCAGCCTTGGGCAACCTGACCTCTATGAGACATCCACTAAGTTTCCCAACTCCAGATGTTTTTTCCTTTGTTGGCATGGACAAATATATAGATAGAATCGACATAATCGGGAAGGGTCAGAACCTGATCTTCCAGAGAACGCTCCAGTTACTAACTGGTATCGATTTTTCAGGAAATTTGTTGTCTCGGTGCATTCCAAAACAGCTAACCAATCTTCAGGGCATCCGGTTCCTTAACCTATCTAGAAACCATATGTCATGTGGTATTCCTAAAGACATTGTAGTCTGAGTTTTCTCGAGTCCCTCGATTTATCATTTAATAAAATTTCAGGAGTCATTCCACCGAGCATCTCGAGCTTATCGGGGCTCAGCACGTTGAATGTCTCCAACAATCTTTTGTCAGGCAAGATACCAACTGGAGGTCAGATTCAGACCTTGACTGACCCATCGATTTACTCCAACAATTATGGACTCTGTGGATTTCCTCTTGACATTCCGTGTGAGAATACTTCACTTGGACGTGATGAAAGAAAAGATGAAGTGGAGGACCAATGGATGTATTATTTTGTGTTTCTTGGGTTTCTCTTTGGTTTTTTGCTATGCTTTGGAACGCTCTTCGTGGTCAAGACATGCAGATGTAATTTCCTCTTCTTTGTTGACAACGTGCAATGTAATATTATGCATAAGCTTTCATGGTAGTTGTCTTCTTTTCTTGTTATACTATTAACATAGGAATGTTTCTATATATAAGTTCTTACTCCGTAGTAGAATAAAGCTCGGATCAGCGATATTCCCGCAACCCTAAACAGCTGGAATTAACGCGTCCATTAATGACTCATTATCAGTTTTCCCAACCAGCAAAATAAAGCTCGGCTCGGCGATATTCCCGCAACCCGCGGCGCGCGCGCGTCGTGACGAGGCGAGGCGTGGCGTGGCGAGGCGGGTGGCGTCGGAGGAGGAGTGCGCGAGGGCTACTCTTCTTGTCACACCTTAGTGAGTGGAGCAACACTCTACTATATAAGGTAGTCCAACTCTCCTTTAACTAGCAATGTGGGACTAAAATTTAGCACCACTAGCACAGCCATATGCTGCCATATACAAGTGGGCCAAAGAGAATTTCAAAATTTGTCTAATGGGCCAACAGCTCAAAACTCATCAAATTCCAACAATCCCCCACAAAGTCTCATTGGCACATCACATCATTTTCCTTCCAGAACATTGTTTTATATACCGGTGTGTAGTGGAGACTTTTAAGTTAAACTTTCACGTTAAACTTCATGCTACACTAGCTAGCAACTTGAATAGTGGACTATGCCTTGAACTACAAGTTTTTTGCGCGCTAGTTTCACACAAAATCTAGACCGATACAGGGCTATCGTCGGCTTCCCCCCGGTTTGGAGCTTATGCGTCATACTCCAGGGCCTTTCATGAGTTTATTAGAGAGCACCCAACTCTCACGGACTGCAACGTTTGACGGTCAGACTCATATAGGTGTGTTCCTCAAGAGATGTTCTGCAGGACAACATCTCCGCTTATAAAAGCCACTTGAAACACATTAAGATAAATATCAACCTGCCATGCAGATTAAGAGAGTATTGCATCTTTATGAAGATGTAAATATAATATGAGAATACTCTCCTCTCAGCTGACCAACAGCTTGTCTCCCAGCTCTAATTCACGGGATCTCCGATCACATAGAGTGGGTTGCCACTGGGATCAACTCATAGCGTGGGTCTCAAACCCATCTCCCTCGATGCATTATCTATCACATTGCATGATAAACCCTTTGTGAAGGGATCTGCCAGATTCTTAGATGTTTGGATATAATCCAACGCAATAACTCCGGAGTTTCTCAGTTTCCTGACAGATTTCAATCTCCTCTTCACATGCCTTGATGACTTCATATTATCCTTAGAACTGTTTACTTTGACGATCATAGTTTGATTATCACAGTCCATTGGGATGGCGGGTATTGGTTTTTCAACCATAGGTAAGTCCATCAAGAGCTCACGAAGCCACTCTGCTTCAATAGTGAATGTGTCTAATGCTGTGAGTTCTGCTTCCATTGTTGACCTCGTTAAGATGGTTTGCTTGCAAGACTTCCAGAAAACAGCGCCACCACCAAGTGTAAACAAATAACCACTTGTGGCCTTAATCTCACCAGCATCAGATATCCAGTTTGAATCACTATAACCCTCAAGTACCCGTGGACACCCAGTATAGTGAATACCGTAACTCGCAGTGCCTTTGAAATAGCGCAAAACTCATTCAAGAGCATGCCAATGATCATCTCCAGGATTTGACACAAATCGACTCAGTTTGCTTACAACAAAGGAGATGTCAGGTCTAGTGGCGCTGGCTAAATACATGAGCGAGCCAATGATTTGAGAATATCTCAATTGATCTTTAGCATTCCTTCGATTCTTTCGAAGTAGCACACTCGGATCATAAGGCGTTGGAGAAGAAAAGGCCACAAGACGTGCCTTGTACTTTTCAATAGTACCATCAGGTCTAAGCTTTTTCTTGAACACCCATTTACATCCTACAGGTTAACACCCATAAGGACGATCAGTGATTTCCCAAGTACCATTAGCTAAGATGGAGTCCATCTCACTTCGAACAGCTTCCTTCCAGTAGTCAGCATCTTGAGATGCGTAGACTTCTGAAATAGAAGTGGGAGTATCATCCACAAGGTACACAATGAAATCATCACCAAATGACTTTGCAGTCCTTTGTCTCTTGCTCCTTTTGGGAGCTTCATTATCATCCTCCACAGGATCATCAGAGTGTTCTATCAGCATAGTGGGTTCAGGAATTATAGAAAATTCCTGACTAGATGAACTAGTCATCTCCTGATTTGATGAGCTGGACATGCCTTTCATAGGAAAGATGTCCTCAAAGAAAGCCGCATCATTCGACTCCATATTTGTACCAACATGCATGTCGGATACCTCAGATTTTACTATAAAAAATCTATAGCCAATGCTATAAAAAGCATATCCCAGAAAAACACAATCGACGGTTTTTGGTCCAAGCTTTCGCTTCTTGGGTATTGGAATATTGACTTTTCGCTAAACAACCCTAAGTTCGTAAGTAAGAGAGTTTAAGCCTTTTCTTTTCCCATTCCTCAAATGGAGTCATGGTTTTATCCTTTACTGGAACACGGTTTAGGACATGACACGCAGTCATTAGCGTCTCCCCCCACCATTCCTTGGAAAGACCCGATATATCTAACATGGCGTTAACCAAATCAGTTAGAGTGCGGTTCTTTCTTTTGACCACCCCATTTGACTGAGGTGAGTAGGGAGGCGTCCTCTCATGTATAATACTGTGTTCCATACAAAATAAATCAAATTCATTTGAAAAGTACTCTCCACCACGATCCGACCTCAACCGCTTGATTTTAAGATCAAGTTGGTTTTCTGCCTCAGCTTTATAGATTTTGAAGTAGTTCACAGCTTCATCTTTAGATTTCAGGAGATAAACATAGCAGTATCTAGTGGAGTCATCAATCAACGTCATAAAGTATCTTTTTCCACCTTTTGTCAACACACCATTCATCTCACAAAGATCTGAATGTATAAGTTCTAGTGGTGCTAAGTTTCTCGGTTCCCCCAATTGTATGAGACTTATGGGTTGCTTTGCTTGCACACAAACTTGGCACTTAGAACCTTTGACAGTGGTAAATTTCGAAATTAAACTCATATTGGCTAGCCGCGTCATCCAACCAAAGTTAATATGATAGAGTCGTGAATGCCAAACATTGGACTCATTATCATTGCACACATGATTAATAACTTTAGTACATGAGTCCGACAAAGACAAGCGAAACAGACCTCCACACTCATAACCCTTTCCAAAAATTATACATATTTAGAAATTACAACTTTATTGGACTCAAAAACCAACTTAAAGCCATCTCGACATAAAAGCGATCCGCTGACGAGATTCTTATTGATGGAGGGAACATGCTGCACGTTCTTCAGCTATACGGTCTTCCTCGAAGTAAACTTCAAATCTACCGTACCAACACCATGAATAGAAGCACGTGAGTCGTTTCCCATCAGTACGGAAGAAGTCCTTGAGACCTGATAAGAGAAAAACATGGAAATATCAGAACATACATGTGTATTAGCACCCGTGTCTATCCACCAATCAGGAGAATGACATACTGAAAGGATAATAGGTAAAATACCGTACCCAACATCCTTTATCTCAGTATCACTAATAAGAACATTAGCGGCATTGTCGTTGTTCCCATGTTGATGCTTGTCAAAGCAATTAGGCCAGCTAGGAGCCCAATGACCAGGATCACCACAGACGTGGCAAGAGCCTTTCCTCTTATCATTTTTCTTCTTAAAGTTGGTTGAGTGTGTGGCCTTGTTCTTGCCATCAAACTTCCCCTTTCCTTTAGTTTTGTTCTTATTCTTAAACTTGTGGGATTGGAAGTTTTTCCTCTGCATTAAATTGGCAGCAGAACTTCCCTCAAGTCATCGAGCAGTTTTGTCATTTGCTCTCGCCTTCTCTTCCACATGAAGAGACCCAATGAGATCCGTAACGGAAAACTCTTGTCTCTTATGTTTCAGAGAAGTAGCAAAGTTCCTCCACGAAGGAGGAAGCTTGGCAATAATGCCACCAACCACAAATTTATCCGGTAAGGAACACTTGAACTGCTCAAGTTCTTTGGCAAGTGATTGTATCTCATGAGCTTGCTCAACGACGGAGCGCTCATCAACCATCCTGTAGTCATAGAATTGCTCCATGACATACAACTTAGTGCCAGCGTCCGAGACCCCAAACTTGGCCTCGAGCGCTTCCCACGCGTCCTTGCCATTATCAAATGACATATAAGGGTCAACAATGTTGTCCCCAAGAACATTGAACAAAGCCGTCATAAACATGGTATCGGCTTTCTTACAGTTCGTTTCCTGCTCAGCAGAAAGATCTCCTTCAGGCTTGCCAAGAGTGGCGCTATAGCAGTTTAGGTTTTCAAACCAGAGAACTGCTCTCTTGCGCCATCTCTTATAGTTCATGCCATCAAAAGGAGGCGGCCTAGTAGCCGCGGATACACCAGTAGAATTCAATTGCCTATAATCAGGTTTTTGGATTGTTGGAAATATAAGCAATAATCCATATGATTTAATCCTTAATCCGAATAATAAATTGATAAAACGTGATCATACAAACGGTACTAAAACCAATTATGCAGATCAACAAAGTAGATGAACAGATTACATCTATAGGAGATAAACCTATCACATCTACACCAAACGCTAGAACAAAGAACTCTAGCATAATCCGAAAAAGACAGTTGAGGGTCACATACAGTGTAGGCTGAATAGCAGCCGCAGCAGCGTCGCCCATGTTGAGGTTGTCGAAGAGATTGGTGACGTCCGGAAAGAAGTCGTCGTCGGACGACATCGTAGTTGCCAGTAGTCGCGCTTGAGCGCTTCCCAAAAACCTGATCGCCCCTCACCCGTACAGGTTCACGAGAGGCGGGGTTCCGGAGGCCTACTTCCCGATCTGCGGTGCACGCCGCAAGCCGGGATGGGAAAGACGAAAGCGGCGGCGCAAGGTTCTAGAGATAGGCGCGTGTGTGGATTGATTCGTTGCCGATTAGGTTTAGCCCGGACGCTTCTATAGTGCAGGTTAGGGAGATCGTGGGCTCAGCCCACGTCCGAGTCAATAACAGTCACGTCCATAAAAACTGGAAACAGCTGTAATTAACGCGTCTGACTCATAATCAGTTTTCCCAACCAGCAAAATAAAGCTCGGCGAGATTCCTCAACCAGCATGAGACGTCGTGACGAGGCGAGACGGGCGGCGTCGGAGGAGGAGTGCGCGAGGACTACTCTTCTTGTCACACCTTAGTGAGTGGAGCAACACTCTAATATATAAGGGGGTCCAACTCCCCTTCAACTAGCAATGTGGGACTAGCACAGCCATATGCTGCCATATACAAGTGGGCCAAAGAGAATTACAGAATTTGTCTAATGGGCCAACAGCCCAAAACTTATCAAATTCCAACATGTTGCTGGTTTTTGTCCATTTTCTGCATTTTGCCAAAAGAGAGGAAATGCCAGAAAAGTATAGAGCACTATCGCAGCGGATTATTTGGGAAAGTGAACGGGAAGCTTCTGTAGACTAGCCTCACGAGAGCGTGGACAGAAACGACACTAGTAGCTTTTTCTATTGATGAATCAACCAAGCCTCCCGCCCGGACATGTACTCTAGCCTTAAACCATATCCTCTCCTTCCTTCCTATTTTGTGCTCCGCTTTCATTCTGGCCCCCCCTTCCCATTTCCGTCAGAACAAAGGAGTGAAGTGCACAAAAACTTTCAGCTTATTTATTCCATTTCCATCAGAACAAAGTCTATCCACTGACCCTCACTTGTTCGGGTAGAACTGAACAAGACTGTACAAGGACTACATAGATCCAGAACAAACACGAAGAACAAAGTCTGGTGAAAGCTTCTTCTGCAATTACAACATCATGGGATCCCAACCTAAAAGGATACTACACTCTGTTTAGTTCGAAGAAGATCAATAATATACAGGTGGACTACACGCATGTCGCGGCGTGTCGATCGGCTTCAGTGTGCCACCGCGTAGGTCCTTGGCCTCGGGAGAGACGGAGGAAGAACCATGCGCAGCGCCCGGAGGAATTGGACCGGCAGCGTTCCACGACAGAGGCGATGCATCTCCTGCACTTCTCCCGTCAACCGTCCCTCTGCAGATAGCCAAAAATCGATTTGTCGATAGATCAGAGGATGGATGAGAAGGGATCAATGACAACATGAGGACAAAAGCAAAAGGGGAGGGTGAGATCTTACCTGGGCTGGGCGGGAGGAACTGCACAGAGGATCTCGCCGTCGTCGTTGCCGCTGCTGCCATTTTTTTTTGCGCCAGCGGTGCCATGGCACACTGTGCCTTCACCAAACCCCTCGTCGCCCCCACAGTGGACAAAGGAACCGCAAGGAGATGCACCTCCTGCAATCGTGCCTCCTGCGTCGTCCACCATTTGCTGCAGATTAACGCTAAATTGGCGAGAAACGAAGGATGTGAAGGAAATTTTTCTACCCGGCTGGACGGGTGGACCAGCCGGAAAGGCGAGGTCGCGCGGCGTCTAAACGGCGGATCTCGCCGGAACGATCTTGGCCTAGAGGAGAAATTAATGTCGAGGGAGGAACTCTGTCCCCGTGAGACGGTGAGAGAAAGAGACTTCCTGTTCTCCCTCCTAGCACGAGATGGTTATGTTGGAACACCCCCACTCGACTGGCCGGTCCCGAGACTGTTCCACACCCGAGAAAAAGACTAGAGTAGAAGGCACACAGATTACACAAGTAAATGGCACAGGAAACAAAGGGAAACTTTATTGATCTTTCTCTCGGTAAACTCTCGTACAATGATTGCTCCTCTATTTATAGACTAAGGGGATAGGATACACACATGGACCAACCCTAACCTGGTAGAGACCACACCGAATGGGCCTCTACCGGCCCAGTTTCCCAACACTCCCCCTGGGTATCTTATCTGTATAACTATGGCTTAAAACTCCGAAAAATCTAGTAGAAAAAATATGGAGAAATGCACATGGTATACTTCTTGCTATGTTGCACGAATTGCCTCATTAAAAACCTCATGTGAGAAACTTCATAAAAACTCACTAAGAGAAAAAGAGTACAATTCACTTAACTATAAAGTTAAGCACTTAATCATCGGGATCAAGATTTTAGCGATGAGTTTGTGAAGATTCTCCCCCTAAACCTTGCATCTCCCTAAGTCTTATCATGCCGATCCCACGGACACATCTCTCGAAATAAGATGCTGGCAATGATTTAGTGAACAAATCAGCAAGATTTTCACATGACTTAGTATGCATGACTTTCACTTCGTTCATCTTTTGCAATTCATGTGAATAGAAGAACTTGGGGTTTATATGCTTTGTGAGATTGCTCTTCACGTAACCCGTCTGGACTTGTGCAACACAAGCGGCATTATCTTCATAGATAATTGTTGGGATTTGTACGGTGTTCAGTCCACATGACATCTGGATGTGGCTGACTACTCGTCGAAGCCATACACATTCTCGTGATGCTTCATATAATGCTATGATTTCCGAGTGGTTCATCAAAGTTGACACAAGAGTTTGCTTAGACGATTTCCAGGAAATAGTTGTTCCACCACAAAGGAAAACATATCCAGTCTGCGACTTGGATGTGTGCGGGTCCGAAAGGTACCCAGCATCTACATAGCCTACAACAGATAGGTCTTGGTTCTTTTGGTAAAACAAGCCAAGGTCCTTTGTCCCTTGTATGTACCTAAAGATGTCCTTAACGCCTTTCCAATGTCTCTTGGTAGGCTCAGAACTATACCTTGCAAGCAAATTGACGGCGAATGCAATATCCGGCCGTGTACAATTTGCGAGATACATAAGTGCGCCAACTGCACTTAAGTAGGAAAATTCCGGTCCCAGAATTTCCTCCCCCTCTTCTTTAGGCCTGAACGGGTCCTTTTCTTGCTGCAAAGATCTTCCAACCATCGGGGTCTTAGAAGGATATGCCTTTTCAAACCCAAATCGTTCCAACACCTTCTGGGTGTAGGCCGACTAATGAACTAGAATCCCAGCAGGGGAATGCTCAAGTTGCAGATCCAGGGAGAACTTGGTTTTGCCTAAGTCTTTCATCTCGAATTCCGACATCAGGTAGGAACTCGCTTCCTCAATATCGTCAGGTGTACCGATTATATTCAAATCGTCCACGTATACCGAAATAATACAGAAACCATCCTGGGATCTCCGTATAAAAACACATGAGAAATCTTCATTGCTCGCGTAGCCCTTCTGACGAAGGAAATCGCTTAAACGATTATACCACATCCTACCTGACTGTTTTAGTCCATACAATGACTTCTTAAGTTGAACACTGTATAAGCTCTTGTTTGCTCTATCCTGGTTCGGGACAGGGATACCTTCTGATACTTTCATGTATATGTCCGAATCCAAGTTACCATATAGGTAAGCGGTGCCAACATCCATTAGTTTCATTTTTAAGTCCATGTTTACTGCCATTGAGATCAAGTATCTAAAGGTAATTCCATCCATGACCGGGGATTAAGTTTCCTCAAAGTCGACACCTGGTCGCTGAGTGAAACCTTGAGCAACGAGCCTTGCTTTGTACCTTACTACTTCATTATTCTCGTTTCTCTTTCGAACAAAAACCCACGCCAACGGGGCGAATGTGGGGAGGAGTTAGACAAACAGGTCCAAATACCTCTCTTTTGTTTAATGATAATAATTCAGCAGTAATTGCCTTCTGACAATCTTTCCAATCCGACCTTTTCTTGCAATCAGCGAGCGTGTTAGGCTCAGGGTCAAGATCTATGATTGAGGCAATTTTCTTGGCAAAATTAACGTCGACATTTGCCATAGCTCGGTTGTATGACTCGCCCGAATTAACATAGTTAATGGTCATTTCATCATGGAGTGCATCAGGCACATCCTCTTGCTCCACCGGATTTCCCCAATCCAGGAGCTAGGTCCTTTAGCTTTCCCGCTCCGATGTGTGCGCACACAACTTCGCTAGATATTTCCGATATAGGAAAGTTCAAGTCCGGAATTTCGTGCACTGAAATATCCGTACTTGTGCTGTGTCTCAACCTCCCCTCAACAAAGGCATCGTAATAAATCTCTCTTATCCTTTTCTTCAAGGCCCCGGTACTTGGGATTTGAGAAACCGGAATCCGCGTCCTCTTAGGCCTTGGAGCAGGAGCGGGTATACCATCATTTTTCTTTGGTATTTCAACCCTTTCCGGTGCATTGCGTGCATGCACATGCGACTTTGTCACAATCTTTAAATCACTAAAATGATCGGGCAGTTGATTCGCTAGGGAGTGCAAATCTAGTATCTTTTGGACTTCTTTATTAGTCTCAACAGTGCGCGGGTCATGAGCGTGCATCCCCGTGGCTTTCCACGTGATTTCTCGACTTTTGTCATCTAGGGGTTGATTACCTCCCCCCAAAGTTGGAAAAAGATCCTCGTCAAAAATGCAGTCAGCAAAACGGGCCGTGTGACAGTTACCTGTCAAGGGGTCCAAGAACCTGATTATAGACATAGTCTCATAACCAACGTATATCCCCGACTTACGGAGCGGTCCCATTGCTGATCGCTGGGGTGGTGGTATAGGTACATATACCTGGCAGCCGAACCTACGTAGGTGGGAAATTTTCGGTGCCGACCCTTGTGCAAGTTGGATGGGAGAGTGGATGTTGTAGGCCGATGGTCGAAAGTTGATGAGATTAGCGGCGTGTAACACCGCGTGTCCCCAACATGTAGTTGGTAAATTACAACCCTGAAGGAGTGGTCTGGCAATGAATTTAATCCTTTTAATCAATGCCTCCGTAAGTCCATTTTGAGTGTGAACATGCGGTATGGAGTGCTGAAGTTTGATTCCAGTTGCCATGCAATAATCATTGAATGCCTTTGAAGTAAATTTTCCGGCATTGTCCATTCGAATAGACTTTAAACGATAATCAAGGAATTTATTCCTTATTTGTATGATCTGGGAGATCAACTTTGCAAAAGCATGGTTCCTTGTTGACAGCAGGCAAACATTGGACCATTTATAGGAAGCATCGATGAGCACCATGAAGTACCGAAACGGCCCTGAGAGGGGCTGAATTGGACCACATATATCCCCTTGAATGCGTTCCAAGAACGCGGGGAGTTCATCCTTCACCTTTAGGGGGGCGGTCTAATGATTAATTTCCCCGTAGCGCATGCGGAGCACACGAAATCATCGGGATTCAGGAAATTTTTCACATTAACATTATGACCATTCGAGTTGTTAATTATATTTCTCATCATCCTAAGACCGGGGTGGCCTAACCTATCATGCCAAAGGAAGAATAGTTCGGAGCTTCTAAAGACAGTCTTAAGGGTACTGTAAATAGGTGGTGCTACTATCTTAGTGTAGTATAACCCAGTAGCTAATGAATGGAGTCTTTCGACAACATGTCTTCCATTTTCATCACGCTTGGTAATGAGTATGAACTCCTTTCCATTCTCATCATCATCGGTTTCTACATAAAAACCATTTTTGCGGATGTCTCTAAAACTCAAGAGAGTACGAGTCGACTCCGGATACAACAATGCCTCTTCAATGATCAGAGTTGTTCCATTTGGGAGTACGATAGTTGCTCTTCCGGAGCCAACTACATTCGGACCGCAGCCGGCGATCGTCATTATGTTACCGGAGTTTTTGGTAATAGACTCAAAATACTTTGTTTCTCTCAAGATGGTATTTGTGGTGCCGCTATCAGCAAGGCACGTTTCCTCCATTTGGGCGCCACACGCGTTCTAAAATATAGTGCCTAATTAATATAATGGAGCGAGGAAGATGCTACATCAAGTAAGTAAAACACATAAACATTTTAGAACATCACACAACCAAATAATGGACTTAATGAATGAAATAAATGTCATCCAATCGCCGAAAATAAATAAATGTTATGCTCTCATAGAGCTTACAACCATATCGAAAAATTATTTGCGGAAAAGAAATCATCACAACAAAAGAAGCTCGGGTGGATTCTGCAAAGAAACCATCAATCTCAGCCTGTATCTCAATATCGTTGAGCTTCTCTTCGTTGGCTATCATCATCGAGGCAGCAGAGATGTCTAGCTGAGGCGGGGGGGGCACAACGTGCTCAACCTCCATGGGCACAGCGGCGTTCGTGGGAACCGCCGAATGTGCTGCCACTTGTGCTACATCCTGCGCCACTACGGGCGCGACGTTCTGCACAGGCGCCACTCCGGGCGCCAGTGGTGCCTCAACCTGGACAAGGTGCGCCTCGCGCGCCTTCTTGTTGGCCTTGAACGCGTCCACGACGTGCTTAGGGGCCAAACACTGCCTGGAGAAGTGAGTCTTGGAGCCACAGCGGAAGCAGTCCTGGGGCCTTGCCTCCCCCTTGCCCGCCTTGCGTTGCTTGGCCGGGTTGGAGGAGTTGGGGCCCTTCTTGCCTCTCTTCTTGTGGATGGGCTTGCGCACCTTGTAGGCACCGGCATTAGCCTCATGACTTGGGCTCCCCGCGAAGGGTTGCGCGGAGAAGTTCTTTTTCAGAACATTATCCTGCGCCTCGGCCACCTGGAGAGCATCAATAAGCGTTGCATATTCCGTGAATCCTTCCTGGCGAAAGTTTCGCGAGGACTGGATGTTGTCCGGATGGAATGTGGAGAGAGTTTTGTCTATCTTCTGCTGATCGGTGGTACCTGTACCACACAGCTGAAGAATAGTACAAATCCGGTGCAACCTGGAGTTGTACTCTCCCACTGTCTTGAAGTCCGCAAACCTCAGACGAATCCAATCTGCCTCCGCCTGTGGCTGAATGGTGTACTTCAGCCTAGAGAACCGCTTGTTGAGGGTGGTCCAAAGGGCAGAAGCACTCCGTTCTGCCATGTACTCGTTCTTGAGAGTCTCACACATGTGATGGCGGAGGAAGTGTAGCATTTGGCGTTGCCCGCCGGGATGGTTTTGCTAGGGGCCGTCGGGGTCCCCGCAATCAACGCATCCTTGATGCATCGGCCCTCGAGGGCGATCTCAACGTCCGAGGCCCAAGTCAGGTAGTTAAGCCCATCCTGGGTCAACTCCGGGAACTCGCAGCTGACGATTCCGGTCATCTGCAATTTATGCAAAGTGTGTAAGATTACAGCAGGTAATCGGTTGCATAAATGCGATAATCGATACAATAATTCAAATATGACGGCGTACCAAAATTTTAATGTAAAAACGGTACAGGCTAACTATGAGATACAAAGTATTAAAATCGGGCGATAATTAATAACTGTAGTAAAACATAGTACAAAAGCTTATGCAAAAAGCGATGTAAACCCAATGGTACGCATAGTAGCTGGCGTGCCTGAATCGCCCACCCCTCATTTTTCTTTTTGTATACACTTTGGGCGGCAATCTGGACCGCCCACCTAGACTGTCCAGCCCGTGCTAGCGGGGTGGACGGAGCTGTGAGCTCCCGACTAGGGCGGGGTGGCGGCGGCGGCGACAAGCCGAGTGGCGGGTGGAGAAGTCTGAAGGCGGCAAGACGGCGGCATGGCGTCTTGGCCGGCTTGTGTGGCAGCCTTGGCGGCGTATGCGGCTTCATGGCGAACTTGCGGCGGCGGCGGCCTTGGCGGAGCTAACCTGGCGGCGACAATGTGGAAGCGTGAGGCGTGAGCACAGCAAGGCCAGCGAAGCGCTGTGAGCGGCTGGCCAGCGGCCATGGCTGCAAAGAACACAGCGGCAGCGTAGCGCAAGCGGCACGGGCTGGCTGAAGCCGGCGGCTGGCCAATAGGCCAGCGGCGGCGGCTGCCAACAGGCTCGCTGCGGTGCTGCCAGTGCAACAACACGCACATGAACATGCAGTGAAGAAAAGAATGGTAGATGCAACTCGTGCGCGTGCACAGTAAAAAAATCTGTAGATCAATCGGATCTACTAAAAAAGCAGATCGGCACAGCAGGTGCACGCATCGACGATACAGTCAACAAAATTCTAATCCGAGAGTGATTAGATCGACATTGGTCGGCGACAGCAGGTCAGCTCGACTCCCGGGAAGAAAAATCCGCACCTTAGATGGGATCTGATCTAAGATCTGAACGCAAATCTTGAAAGGAAATTGAGAGACGAATCCATTTTTGCGGTCAGATTCGGGTTACCTTCAACGAAAGCCTGCGTGATGCAGGACGGAGAGACACGTGCTGATAACGTGTTGGAACACCCCCTGCCGACTGGCCGGTCCCGAGGCTGTTCCACACCCGAGAAGAAGACTAGAGTAGAAGGCACACAGATTACACAAGTAAATGGCACAGGGAACAAAGGGAAACTTTATTGATCTTTCTCTCGGTAAACTCCCGTACAATGATTGATCCTCTATTTATAGACTAAATGGATAGGATACCCACATGGGCCAACCCTAACCTGGTAGAGACCACACCGAATGGGCCTCTACCGGCCCAGTTTCCCAACAGGTTACACCGGTAGGGCCTAGGAGGAGAGAAATCCCACTACACCGTACCTGCCACGCGCGACACATGCCGTAAAGGCAGAAGATAGTTAGACACGACGTGACGGGAAAAATCAGGATGGGAATTCACAAATTGTATGGGTGCATAATGGACACGTTTTAAAGAGTAAAATGCACCAATAGTCACTATACTTGTCGCGTGAGCACGATATGATCACCATACTCCTAGAATACGTCGTGTTAGTCACTGAACTCGTCAAAATTGTTTTTTATGGTCACTCAGTGTGTATGCACGTATGTATTTGGATACGTTGGTCACTGAACTTGTCGTCATGATGAACCAATGGTCACTGTGACTGTCAAATTGATGTGTAGAAGAAAATAGTTGGTGTCTATTGCGAAATACCCCTGGGTTTAGTTAGTGCACACAAGTAACACCCCTCCTTCACTTAGAAAAAACAGAGGCACGCGATCTGCTCGTTAGCTCCGCCATTATCGGCGCTGCATAGGGAGAGAGGGAGGAAAGGAAAGGGAGAGAGATAGAGATTGAGAAAGCCAATTGCGGCAGTTGACATTGTCTAGCGAGAGAAGCCATTGCAGAGGCGTTAGAGAGGCAGTGATGGCGGCTCGGCGGCGTGAGGAAGGAGATCCATCTCCTGTATATGGTATGGCACCAAACCTAGATGATTTTGGTGGTAAAGGTAGTTGTTTTTGTGCGGTTAGGGTTTTGATTCAGTACTAGACGTGTTCTTGTTCGATTTAGGGTAGGGTTCTATTCAAGGATGTCCTCGATCGGCGCAACTATTTCTCAGTTCAGATTAACCATGAGGCTATTTTATGTGCACTAGTAGTAGAAAGAGCTATGTCAATGGACATTACGTATGGTTTGATCAAGTTGACAGTGTGACATGGTCAGCACTGATGATTGAGAATCTTGTGGAAGTGATGGACTATGAAATGTGTGGTAGAATCAAAGTGTATTTCTGTTTGCCTCATGTGGATAGTAGTCGTAATGCACTAATATAAATTACAAGTGATGCATCAGACTCAGGCCATGTTGAAGTATCTAGGAAAAGGACATCATTTTCTCAAACTTTATTTGGACCATGATGATAGTATGGTTTCTAGAGATTGTGAAGCAGTTGATATGCTTTCAGGAGAGGATTCAGAGTTTGTTCAACAAGAAGCCCATGTACCATTACAAGTTCAAGATGGTCATACCCTACTGAATTCAGAAGCTTCAGAGTGTGGGAGAAGAAGGAAGACAAGAAGTGGTGCTATTGTAATTTGTTTGGATGCTTTGGCTGCTGACAATGGAAGTGACCCTGAAGATTCTGATTTTGATCGAAAGGAAATAGTTGATTCAGACTATGAGATAGATGAAGGCGATGATGACTTGTTTGCAGATAATGTTGATAATTATGATGACGAAGAAGTGAAGGTTCCAAAGGGGAAAGGTATGGAAAAGGCAAAGGCTACGATGTTAGAAGCAAAAGTGATGAATTGCAAAGAAGACTACTGTGAAGAAGAAGACCTATGGGCGCCATATGATGAAAATGCAACTATACTGCCTCCAAGATTCAAAACTTTTACAGAGGAAGACTTGGTCAATCATGTTTTCCATGTTGGTCAGTGTTTTGAATCTATAGAAATGTTGAGAAAAGTAATAAAAGCATATAGTTGCACTAACAGACAGGACATCAAGTTACCAGTTAATGACAGGAATAGAGTCAATTCTAAGTGCTCTACAAGCTGTTCATGGAATTTGTGGGCATCATATTCCAGCATTACCAAATGCTCCATGATCAAGAACTATTGCCCAAATCACAGCTTTGGTTGTACCAAAACATTTAAGGTTCATGCATTCACTTCCAATTTCCTAGCTGAGAGATACTTGGAGAGTTTCAGAGCTGATCAAGATATGAACATGAAGAATTTCTCTAGGATTATTTAGGAGTGGAACATGACACCTGGAAGAACCAAATTTCATAGGGCAAGGAGGTTGGCCATGAAGGTGATATATGGTGATGAAGAAGCTCAATATAATTTTTTGTGGGATTATGCAAATGAAATAAGGAGGAGCAACCCTGGAAGTTCTTTCTTTGTTGCCCTTGATGAAAATTCAAGGTTTAAGAGGGCTTACATGTGCTTGGAGGCTATCAAGAGAGGGTTTCTGCAAGGTTGCATGCATGTTATCTTTGTGGATGGAACATTCATCAAAACAAAATATAGAGGTCAATTGCTAACTGCTGTTGGAATGGATCCTAATGACTGTATATTCCCAACTGTTGTTGCCACAGTGGAGGTGGAAGACACAATAAACTGGACTTGGTTTCTACAGACACTCAAGAATGATCTTGGAATTGTAAATACAGAGCCATGGACTATTATGTCTGATAAGCAAAAGGTAATGACTTAGAATTTCTATTTGTTGTTTTATATATTGAGTTGTAAATTCTCATGTAGAGGGTTTTAACATTCCACTACACATTTCAGGGGCTTATCAATGCAGTGAAAGTAGTGTTCCATGAATCTGAACACATGTTTTGTGTCAGACATATGTGGAAAAATTTCCAACAAAAATTCAGAGGTGATGCCCTCAAGAACCAGTTGTGGAGGATAGCAAGAAGCAATACAGTTGCTAGGTTTAAGGCCAATATAGAATATATGAAGGTCCTCAATCATGATGCATGGGCTTGGTTAGATGAGCTTGATCCAATAACATGGGTTAGGGCTTTTCAGAGTAACCTGTCTAAGTGCGATATTTTGCTCAACAACAATTGTGAAGTTTTTAACAAGTAAGAAAATATTGTCATTACAATTTGTTGTACTACTAGTGCTTATATAATGCTCACATACAAATTGTTACTTACAATTTGGTTTACTACATTGTGCTATGTGATAGGTATATTCTAGAAGCAAGAGAGCTACCTATGGTGCCCATGTTTGAGAGAATAAAGGCACAAGTCATGACAAGAAACTACAAGAAGCAAAATGAAGAGATAAAATGGACAGGTCCTGTCTGCCCTAAAATCAAGAAAAAAGTGGAAAATAATGTGGAATTAGCAAACAATTCATACATTAATGGAGCAAGGGATGGGATATTTGCAGTGGCAGAGATGAACAGCTCTACACCTACAAATTACATTGTTGATATCAAGGCAAATACTTGCACTTGCAACAGGTGGCAGAAAAGTGGAATCCCATGTCCACATGTTTTAGCTGCTATTAGGAAGGAAAGAATTGATCCTCTAACACTTGTAGATCCTTTCTATTCAGTGGAGATGCATAATAGATCTTATGAAAATATTGTGTACCCATGTAAAGATAAGAGTGAGTGGTAGAAAATTAATGGTCCTACCAGACTCCCACCATTGTAACATAAACATGTCGGAAGACCAACACAGACAGGGAGGAAAGCACCAGGTGAAGTTGATTGCAGAGGTGGAGGTAAAAAAGTTTCAAGGAAAGGTATAATCATGCACTGTAGCTACTGTGGGCAGCTTGATCATAATAGAGGTGGCTGCTACTGGGCTAAGCATGGGTTGACACCACCTGGTCCTGAGCAACTGAATGTGCCTCCTACACAACCTGCAGCCTCACAACCAGTTGTACCTCTAGAAAATGAACCAGTTTTAGGAAATGTGCCAACTTACCATGACACTTTTGTTGATAATATGGCTCAGCGGGTAAATTACATTCAGAAGTACAAATAACACCTCACTTGCTTGTATAATTTTACTAACCTGGCATTAATACTTGCAGGTACCATTTGTGAGAAACATGGAGGCAAGGCAAACTCATGAGTCTACTTTCATCTCAGGTGTAAGGAATGACATGGTCAACCAAGGCCAATCTTCATCAACTCCTGCAAGTAATACAATTAGGCAAGGGGAGCTTGCACAGAGGCTGCTAGCCATGCAACAAGAGAAGAACAAGGCAATGGAGGACAGGAAAATAGCTATTCTTGAAGCTAAATATGCAGCTATCAACAAGAAATCACAGGAGGCAGCAAAAAAGCCAAAGAAATTGAAGAGAAGAAGGAGCGGAGAAGAATGGAGGCAGTTGTAAAAAGAGTTGAACAAGAGAAGAAGAGGGCAGAGGAGGCAACAATAAAATCCAAACAAACTGCAGAGAAGAATGGAGGCAGAAATCAAAAAAGGCCAAAGCTGAGAGCAGCATGATCATTGCTGAGGTGAGGAAAGAAGTTACAAAGAAGAAGAAAGAAGCAGCAGAGAAAAAGCAAGCAGAGAAAGAAAAGAGATATTTAGAGAAGGCTAAGCAAGCAGCTGCAAAGAGAGATAAAATGCAACAAGAAGCCAGAGATACAGCTGAGCTTATGGCTACATTGAGAGATGCAAAGGCAAGTGAAGTACAAGAGGATGCTGATGCTAGCGCCCAAATCACCCAAAAATCAAAGAAAGTCAATATGTTTTATGAGTTTAGGAATCCTAGATGAAGTATTCATTATGATCTATTAATAAGTGCATCACATTTGTAATAATGCTTCCAGTACTATTATTTACTCTATGTTTGGAGATGAACTGTGAGCTCTAATCACAAATATAGATGACCATCACATTTCTATTAACGCTCCCATCACTTTTATTTACTCTCCATGATTTAATGCAGCAGCATAGCACACACACACACACCAGAAAATAGATGACCAATAAAGCACAAACACAGAAGAAAGTGAATATAACAAATTTAGTAGATAGCATTCATATTACTAGCACCATAGAACTTGCTTCATTACAACTAGATAGCGCAACTAGCACTTGACTCATGGCATTCATACTACTAGGTTTAGCACATATAATAGTGCTTAATTACATAGATAACTTGATCAGATTCAAATGACCATTACAACTAGGTAGGAGGCCACTTGAAGCTGCTGTTGCTGGTCTTCATGATCAGCACAACACATAGCATGACAAGCAGAGCAAAGGTGAAAACCACCAGATTAAACATCTTCTTCTGGCCATCAGCAAGTTCTTGGATGTTGGTCATCATCTTCAGCTCCATCAACTTTTGCTCCTTAGATTTCTTCTTCTCTTGAGCATCTCCAATTGCTTCCTTCTCCTCCTTCATGGGCTCCAATGCCTCCCTTCTCTCTTCTGCCCAGCCAATTGTTTCAATTGCCAAAGCATTCTCCAACACATCATGCTCCATAAGGTACATGACATACTCCAGTTCCTAGTTCCAGAAGTTGAAGCCCTTCTGCAAAATGTCCATAGCAATTATGATCACTGGCAATGTCTCTAAATTTCACCTAAATCCATAGCAAGTACTAGCCCATTGCTCACATCTGTTCGACATGGAAGGGATTTAGAGATAGATCACTTACTCCATGGGCCCTACACTTGTAGTAGGTCCATCCATCGTGTGAAAATGTGCCGGAGACGGCGCGCACCACCATCTGGCCACAATCGGGGCAGGCGATGGTAGGGATGAACGGGGCCCGGCGGTGGACTGAGGTGCTTATGAGTCACCGCCATTGACCTTGCAGACAAGCGTGGGTCAGCGCTTCCCATTGACCAGGCGACAAGGCGAAGCGAGGCATGGCTGGGCGGCAGCGGTGGGCGGCAACGCGGAGGGGTGCAAAAGAGGGGAAGGATTTCAGGAAGGGGAGGGTTCACAGTTCAGAAGCGGAGCAAAACAGGTGATGCCCTTTTCCAGAATAGCCCCCCACCTATTTTCTTCTCCACATCAATACGACAACCACAATGACGCAAAACAGGGGATGCCTTTTTCAGTGACTGTCGACAGCCACATATCCAAATACAAACGTGCATACTCGCTGAGTGACCATACAAAACGTTTTCGACGAGTTCAGTGACCAACGCGACGTATTTCAGAAGTGACCATATCGTGCTCGCGCGACAAGTATAGTGACCATTGGTGCATTTTACTTTGTTTTAAACATAGGTCTTGTATCCGAGGATCTCCATATGGACAAGGTAGATCTTGTATGCGACGATCTCTCTATCGTTATACACTGTCCTTCTGTCCATTCATGCCTTCCTTGGTTCTCGGGTTTATGGGTAGACTCCCACCTAGACAACACCAAACTGTCTTGAAAAATGCAGAACGTCTGTAGCCAAATGGCACTCAGACAACATATGGCATACGACGAGGTAGCTCGAAGAAAACCGCAGAAGAAACGGTGAAATAAATCAAACGTCTAGTTCTCTTGCTAAAGTTTAGTTTGCTTGCCAGGAATGTATAACAACAACATAAAAGAATATTTGGAACGTATCTACCAAGATTGATTTATACTGTACTCCGTAGCTTTCAAGTCCTCACCTTACTACCAGTATAGCCATTTACATGAAGAATGACATAGCCTCCATGCACGCATCAGGTAGTGTTCAAATAAACTACATAAACGGAACTGAATGCACCTAGAGCCACAACGATTGCACTATCTTCAGGACAAAATCAACACACTATCAGGTCCTCCACGGATCACGGCCGTGCATAACAGACTTCGTTACAAGGCTCCGACTACGCCAAGCCAACGATACCAGGCTGCTTTTTCACCCAAAAGAGCATATTACCAGGCTGCGGGAGCCAAAGAATTTGACCTCAGTTCTCAGACGACAATATATCACTTTGGTTTGATCATTGCAACTCCGAACCCTCAAACTCGGTCTGCATATCCATATCATCAGTATGAACATGATGCTTTTCCCATGCTATCACCGCCTGCAGATTTGACTCCCATAATGCACCTCCATTTGCTTGATAAACACCATTTAAGTCTGCAGATTTCCAGCTATAATAGGCCAAAACTCCTTATACATGACATCTATAGGTTCTCAATAAATAGATAAACTACAGGAGATGGATCGAGCAAAATCCATGACATACACAAAGTTACAGTGAAGGCCATGTGTTACTGTCATTTATGTGACACACGATATAAATTGCTACTACTCACTTCAGTGACGATAATTACAATGTCATGTACGCCTTGTAAGTTAAGACTCGGTCGCAAGCTGTGGCCAAGTATTTAACCTCCGTGCAGACTCTTGGACTTGGAGATGTTCGGTGGTTATCGGCATCAGCATGGATTGCAGATAAAAGAAGCAGACATGGAGATTTATGTAGTAGCCAGCAAGACGACAAAGGCATGCATCGATTATTGCTGTCCCCTGGTCTTCCAACCTACAGATCCTGAAGCCATGTGCTCCAGATCGCGTGTCATTTATTCCTCCTTGAAGGCATGCAGTGTTTCAAGTTAAAAGTTTCCTTTCAGAAATTACAGAGAAAAGAGTAAAAGCTTGAAAGGGAAACTAGTGCTAGCAACATACCGTGGGCCTCTCCTCATGATCTGCTCTGCTTCTTTTAACTTTCGACACCTAGATATCATCACCTCCTTTATTCTAGCAACTGCCTCTGCTCCACCGATGGAAACTAGGTTTAGAAAGTCCAAGAATTTTCAATTCCTCAAGGGATGCAAGATTACTGCGCCAAATGGTGCCTGGGATTGATGTTATGCCCTGGTATCCATTTATTCCTCCTTGAAGACCTGCAGTGTTTCAAGTTAGAAGTTTTATTTCAGAAATTAGAGAGAAAAGTAATAATATCTGGAAAGGGAGATAGTGCTAGCCCATGTACCGTCAGACTCTCTTCATAATCTGATCTGCTTCCTCTAACTTTGGACACATGTATATGATCACCTTCTTTATTTTACCAATTGCAATTGCGCCACCGATTGAAACTAGGTTCGGACAATAGGAAATTTCCATGTTCTCAAGTAATGCAAGATTATTGCACCAAAGGTTAGCAGGAATGGAAGTCATACCATAGCATCCACCCATCCTCAGTGACACTAGGGATGTGAGGTTTTCTAGGCATCCAGGTACACTTGCAGAGAAATCCCCGCAACAATTCAACTCGAGAGTTTGGAGACATGATGGTAACACCAATCCTCTTTGCCACTTGAGACGTGGGCATTCATAAACATACAGATCTTTCAGAGAAGATAAACTCCTAAAATCTTCACCTAGCAGGGACACTAACTCGTTACAATATCTAACTTGAATTCTCTCAATCGCAGGTAGATATTCTTGTGTGAGGAGGCCACCAACGATTAACAATTTAGGACACTGCTCAATATTCAGAAATCTAAGCTTCGAGAATGCTCTTGTGCTGCCATTGCCCTCACTTAGGGTAAGATTAGTGGACACTCCAATAGATGTAAGATGTACACAACCCAAAAAGTTCAACTCCTGTAGAGCTGGAAGACTCCATATTTGTGGTTGGATGGACGTGACATAGTCAGTTGATACAGTAAATTTTGTGACGGAGCAGCAATCAATATTGACCAAGATATCCCCACAATCACCCAGACAAAGCCGCTTAAGGGACCGCGATACCAAAATTTGAGAGCTGATGTTTGGACAACCACCCAAATCCAATTCTTCAAGGAAGCTCAAAGCCCCAAAACTTCCAGTTGGTACTGATAATAAGTTCTTGCAATTGTGAATAGTTATTTTCTTGATGACTGGTACATAATCTGGATGCAGAAATTGCTCGAGGCTTAATAAATTTCGGCACCTACTAATGGTCAGGTCCGTCAGAGATAGGAACATACCAATGCTATCATTACCGTTGTCAAGCACATCAGGTACCTCATTTAAGTTTATGTTATGTACCTGAAACCAGCTTGGGAGAGAGACACCCGGATAATTCTGGAGTGATAGAGATTTGAGACTAATAGGAGGTTGCAGAGCTTGAAGCACTTCTATCGGATTATTCTGCATATGAGACTCCTGGGGTTCTGGAGAGAATGGTGGAGACCAACCCAGTGACAAACGATCAAGAAATTTCTTATTCTTGAGTTCGGCTTCTGCTGCATGGTCCTTACTTAGCATGCCAACATTACTTATCTCCAAATTTCCACAAAATTGGTTGAGATTCTTCATCAATCTGACTCCATGTACCTGCTTGGCTGCATTAATTTTACAAGTAGAAAAAGAATTATACGATAATCCTTGTGATACAAATCTTTGTAAATTTCTCAGGTTACTGAAATCATTGGGCAAGCTTTCTATTTCGCATGTTTTGACATCCAAAATCTGCAAATGATAGAGCCGACAAAGGGTTGAAGGAATGCTCAAAGAATCAGCTTCTGAGATTTTGAGGTATCGAAGATGCTTCAAGTCGCCAACACTTTGTGGTAACTCATCTGTAGAGGCACAAGAAATCACACGAATACATGGAAGTTCAGTACACCACTGGTCCATTACAGAATGTATTTTATCCTCAGACAGCTGCTTCTTGCAAAATAGGGTACGCAGCTTTGTGTGCTTGCATAGTCTCAACAAGTCGGAAATGAGAATGTCACTGTAAGCGAGTATGTATATATGACGAACATTCTGTGGTACTTTATCAAAGTCACTCTTATTTCTTAAGATGAAGCAGTCATGCTCTGAAACTTTTTGTGCCATGTCATGAAGCAGGTCATGGATTACGTATCCACCATGAGCTTCCTGGAAGAAGGAACGAGCTACGAGTTCTTGGAAGTACTGGAAACCAATATCTTCAGATTCCACAAAGCCTTCTGCCATCCAAATTTCAGTCAAGTATTCCTTCTTAAATATGTAATCTTTGGGGTACACAGCACAGAATGAGAAGCACCGCTTCAAATAGAAGGGTAAATACATGTAGCTCAACCGTAGGGCGGGCAAGATATCGGTGACCTCTTGTGTCAACTTCCACAGTTCACTCTCAAGTATGCTATTCCAATGTGATGCTTGAAGGTCCATTCTTAATATGCGCCCAAGAGTTTTGGCGGCTAAAGGAGAACCCTTTAATTTAGGAAGAATGTTTATACCAATGTGCTCTAATACTGGATCATTATTAGAACACTCAGATCCAAACGCACATAATTTGAAGAAATTCCAAAAGACACCATCCTTTAAACCTTCTAATATAATGGGCTCCATTGTGGTGTGCACTTCCTTGGCAACCTTTGGGGATCTAGTCGTGACCAACATCATACTTCCTTCTTGGGCACTTTTTAATGGTGCACAAAACCTCTTCCAACACTGTCCATTTTCCTTCAAGGCATCATCCCAAATGTCATCAAGGACAATCAATAACTTTTTATCGTTCACCTTGTTAGAAAGAGCACGTTGAAGAGAATCCAAATTATCGGATGTTTCCTCCTTTCCAGGACATGACTGTATTACCTCTTTGGTTAATCTTTTCACATCAAAATCATCTGATACACAAATCCATATTATTAGTTCAAAGTGTGCAATCACATGTTTATTGCTGCAGATATGTTGGGCCAAAGTAGTCTTTCCAACACCACCAATTCCAACAATTGGTAAAACAGGAATATTTATTATTCTTGATCTGTTACTAACTTTGTTACTTGTTGACGTGCTTGTTGTTTTGACCGGACTTGTTGCTCTCTTTCGTTTTGAATCTGCAGGTACGCTGAGAAGGGCCATCACTCGCTTCATCTCATTGTCACGACCAAATATTTGATCTTCATTTGGCAAAGAGCTTGTCTCCGGCCTGACTACTTTATCAAAACGTTGTGTAACTTCACGTAGCCCCATCTTCTCCAATTGACTGGAAAGTAGATCGAGCCTTCCTTGGACATCACTCAATTTGTTGAAGCTACCTTGAATGACAGCATCAATGAAGTCAGTATAAGGAGATTTTCTTGCATTTCCCTCCAATTTAAACTTCATCTCATGCCATCTGAACTCATCAAGAAGGTCATCAGCATCATACACAGCATCCTTGAGTTTCGGAAAGAGCATGGCCACAAAGTTTTCGTGGATCTTCCATTCTGCTACATCAATGAGATTGTACGTTCTGGGAAGAGTTTCCCTAAGACGTTGTAGGCCACTCTGTAAGTGCAGCACATCATCATGAAGCTTTTGATCTTTTGATTCAATCCATCGAGAGCGCGGAGATAAAACGACACTATTGACTCCAACAGCCTTGTGTAAATCCATGGTGACCGGAGTCACGCAATTTTTTTCCGTCCTGCAACCATAGAAGTAAATCTGTATTCAATGTAAACAAAAATCTACAATTTTTTTCAACTACTTACTCCGAATATGTTTCCAACAACGAAGTTCCCCATGAAATTAGTTTGAGCAAATGGTTCATCAGCAAGTTGAACAATGAATGAACTTGAAAATAAGGTAACAAAGTTGTTTATGCCCTTGGAAATATTTAAAGTGATAGTTTGTTCTCGTAGAGGTTTATATTAACTAAAGGAGTTTAGAACAAACACTGACATATTCAACTAACTAATGTGATTATCTTTCCTTTAGATAACTAATATTTTAGGCCCAATAAACGAGTAAGGTTGAAAGTTACAGCTTGCTACAAAAAACAAATCATAATAATGGAATTTCTAATCTTCTACTAACTTATATATCATCATTAATGTTAATGTCCAAAGTTAAACTGAAGACACAATTAGGAATCGATTGCTATATGCAGATCATAGAGGGTCTAGAGTAAGGCGCCGTGTCACAGATCATAGATGAATCGATTGATAGTGTGTGAACAAAATAACCAGCGATCACCAAAAACAGATTCCAGTAATCTCACAATTTTAACTATATAACTTTAGGCCGTTAACTATATAACTCTGTTCCATATTTGTTGTCGCTGATTTAGTAAAACTTTCTTATTGCTTGTTGGGCAGAATACCATCGCTAAATCTCATGACTTACTTTGTGGCCGCTTGGTGTGTGTCTATGAAACATATATATGGTTGTGCATGTGTTGTATTGTACAACTTATGCTGTCCACATTGACGCTTTTGATAGCATGACATTTGCCACACCAACTCTATCTAATGCAAGTGCCTTGAGGAAAGAAACACAATTTGGAACTAGGAAACCAATGTATAGGTATGTTTTCAAGCATGAGATAGTGAACTATGCCCATGATATCCACTGTGAGATCGACTGACTGTGCGGTATATGTTATCACGTATCCGCCATATCGATTCTAGGAAGTGCAGATATGTCTGAATATGCATGGAAAGAGGAAGAACAGGCCCCATATATAATGGCATGATTGACCTCTAAGCAAAACAAAAATTAATACCTGCCATCAATTTGCTCTTTCATTTTTTCTTCCAAATATTCCAGTTTCTTTTCCTTTTGTTCTTGAATATCAGGTTGTTTTTCCAGAGTTGTGCGCTCCTCATTTTCCAAGTTCTTGGATGGGGAAAGGCACAAAAAAGAAAAACATGTTATTCCCAGTGAAAATTATATCAACGATGGATACATGGGATCAAGAAGTCAGCAGTGTGACAACATATGTAATACCTGGCCGCCTAGAGCTGAACTTTCTGCAGCATCAAGTTTATTCAGTTCATCGACAATATCCGTTATGGTGGGCCTTTTCTCCCGGTCATACTCAACACACTTTAATGCTATTTTGGTGCATGTCTTAACTTGCTGTAATGAATGCGATGACATTGTTTCTATCTGCCGTTTGCCCCAGTTTTCATGTACCTGCAAAGTTGGAACACAATGCGAAAGGTGGAATGAGCATGCATAGGTGAGTCAGAACATAGTATTCAAAAAAAGGTACCACTGGCTCACAAAGAACTTTTTTTTAGGTTGAAGAACATTTTTACTAACACGCTCAATGAATTCCTCCAAAGGCCTGTGTGGATCATAATTTTGGGGACCCTTCTCTCCTGCTATTACACGCATCATTATGAAACCCAAGCTGTATACGTCACACTTCTGTGAGATTTGATTCCAACCGATGTACTCTGGTGCCATATATCCACTGCATGCACGATATCAAATACGATCACTTGTATGAGAAATTGATTCTCTACCACTACAGAAACACAAGATAGTTTCTTTTGTTAGAAACACGAGTATGGGACACACAACGCAACCTGGACCACCCACACAGGTTTAAGATTGCCAAAAGTACCATAGATGACCTGAAATACAACCACCTCCACTAACCAAAGGCTGTACTTTTCGTTCTCTTGCAATCATATTTTTTTATATATTATCACACATGCGAGATGACTAATTTATTTCATTACAAAATATGTTAAGGGAAAATTCATATAATTTCTTATTAATCAAATTGGAAGGATGGATCCAGCGCAATGAACTTGAGAAATACTTTACTACTCCCTCCGTCCTAAAATAGATGTCTCAAATTTGTCAAAATTTGGATGAATCTAGACACTATTTAGTATATAGATTCATCCAAATTTTTAAAAACCTAAGACATTTATTCTTGGACGGAGGGAGTAGTTGTTTTCACATACGATTGCGGCAACTTACATTGTTCCTGAAACAGCATTTTCTGTGGCATACGTTTGCATTGAGCCAACAGGCTGTCTTGATATACCAAAATCGCCAATTTTGGGCATCATGTTTCCATCCAGCCATATGTTTTCGGGTTTTAAGTCCAGATGATATATTGTTTTTTTAGATCCTGTATGAAGGTACTTTAATCCTTCACAAACTCCTTTAATTATGTTGAAACGTACCTGCCAGTCAAGTCCGCGAGATTCATCTGTAAAAGTAGACATACATGTTGGCAGTAAGATGATCCTTAATTCAAATAGCTTACAAAACTAGAGGACCATGAGAAATACCAGAAAGATGATCCTTCAGGCTTCCACCCTGCATGTATTCTAAGCAGAGAACTCTTTCTTCCTCAGAAGCCAATACACGTTTCCCATCGCACTCAACAACTATATTGCGTGTTTCATGGCAGTAGCCAACTAACCGTATAATATTTTGATGCTGGACCTCGAAAAGATTCATAAGCTCGTTAAGAAACTGGGCCCCGCCATTACCAAGTTTATTCCCGGATGAATCATAACGGTTGTAAAGTTTCTTCACTGCAATCTCCTCCCCACTATCGAGTACTCCCTGTTAAATAAAGATTTTGTTAGTATGGGAAATGGGTTCTTGCATAGATGTACATAGAGTGAGAAGATGTAAGTGATAACAATCATACCTTATAAACAACTCCAGATCCACCACGACCAATTACACGCTCCTCCGAAAAATTGTCTGTTATATCTTTTAACAGTGTGAGCGGAAACACCCGTGCATGTTCTAACGCCATAGTCTGCATGGTACTTTTATCTCCTTTTAGAAGTGACTATCTCCGGGGTCCCATCTATACAAAAATCATCTTGTATAAGATAAGAGCATACCACATATGCAAAAATCTTCCCATATAAGAGAACTGTTTTTCTACCTTCAGTTATATTGACGTACACAGATGAACAACTGATTCAGAAATGTAAAAGATCTGACATAAGACCTCAAAAAATGAAAAGAAAAATCAATCATATAAGAGAACTGTTTTTCTACCTTCAGTTATATTGACGTGCACACATGAACTCTCAGATTTATGATTCAGAAATGCAAAAAATAAAAAGAGTACAACTATTTCTGGTAGAGGATTACAAACAAGACAAATACAAAGATCAATAAAAAGTTGCTGAAAGTGATACAGAATGGTCCAATGCTGCTACAACTCCTACCACAACCAAACAATTCATGATACAGGAAGCTTGAAGCAGAGTATGAGTAACAAAAATTACAGGGCACCTGCTATAGTCTGTCCCATGGAGGCCGTGAACACGATTGAGATCTAAGCGAGGCGGTTGTGGAGACATCCTGCAGTAGGCGGCTAAGGTCTGAGCGAGGCGGTTGTGGAGAAGACCTGTAGTAGGAGGGGAATCATGAAGGCGTTCGTGGTGGAGGGCTCGTGGTGCCGCCGCTAGGGACTGCCGGTGGCGACCTCCTAGCGAAATCAGCGGCGGCGCCATGCATCTGCCGGCTCGGAAGATCTAGGCTGGTGGAGAGGGAACGGCGTCCCTAGGGAGGAGGGGGATTTTGGCATTTGTGGGTAATTTTGGCTGAACTCGAATTAAACTAGAGTTTAAGCAAATCTAGCATACTGTCTACTGGGAATCTAGCTTGCGCGTTGGCTGAACTAGAATTATACTAGAGTCTTTGGACGATTATCCAAAGACTCTGCTCTCGACTGGACAGAATCTATCGACTTTAATAATGGATGAACAAAAAAACTCGATGTGATAAAAAAATTGAACAGCATGTCCCAACAAGTGAAACATCCGAAATTCAGAATAAAGAAATCCAGGAATATTGGAGCCAAGGTGCTAAATTTCGATCCGTGAAAAAGTTTATACATCCATATATAATATAATATAATAGATTGGACCACACAAGAGGCACAGTTTGCAGAAGAAAAAAAAATCAAAGAAAGACACAGAAGCAGCTTGAGTTCGCATACCACTCTGAGCTAACCTGTAAATCGACCCAAGACCTCCTTCCTTGTCCTGATGAAGAAGCCGAGACACGTTTAATGAACAGATCTGGGCGGAGAGTGAGATATGCGACCCGGCTTGCTTATTGATGATAAGGATATATCATAGACGGCCGACAGCGACAGGTTCCCATCCATTACCCACAGTGGGGGAATCATAGCCAGGGGCGTATCCAGTGGTGTGCCATGGATGCCATGGCCCCCCTGAAAAATACAAATTTGTTTAATTTGGTAGTAGTCGGACCATTTATATGAGTTTAAAAATATCCATACATTGATATTTAATGTAAAATTTTGAGTTTGGCACCCTGTGATTTGGTCCTACATCTGCCACTGGTATCATTACATATATGCAAAAAGACTGACGTATCACTGTAATTGATGATGAGAAAGACCATGGTGATATTGTAGCACGTATAACAAAAAATTAATATCAAATAAATCTTAAACACAAATTTACGATTGAAATTCTATGAATCAATAATACAGTGAGATCATAATACTAGTATATATGATACCACGCACTATACAAATAATATTATACACTAATATCATATGTATGATGCTATTTTATGATACACGTTTATAGCATGCTCACGGGTGCCTCATTGCCGGTAAGTTGGACCGTCTTTCGACATCCACGCTTATGAAAAATCACCCCGCAAATTTCAAAGTCAAAAATGCGTTTCAAACCGGCAAAATTACATCACACTTTAGTTTCTTCGCATAGTTCAAGAAATTTCTTAAAAGCTACAAAATATAGCAACAGGGTAGCGCAGAGCGTGTTGTAGCCCAAGCCATCATCGCCGCCCTGGCCGCCGAGCTCACCGTCCAGGTCGATGACGGCATTCCTCTCGTACGCTAACCACCACTTGTTGTATGCCTTCGTCGACCCAATGATGGTATTGGCGGAATCTTGCAGCGCCAGGCTTAGCCATGGCGCACTAGTACATACTGTGTCCAAAAGTAAAGTAGGTGGCTGATGTGAACAGGTTTATTTGCAACGGGAATTTTTTCACGGTTTCCATTAAAGGCCATATATGTTACTCCCTCCATTTCAAAATATAAAATGTTTAGATATATTTCTTTTACAAAGCTATATACTAAAAATAGTTTAAAACAGATATATTTCTTTTACAAAGTCTACACACTAATAAATAGTCTTATACTAAAAATAGTCTTATAAAATGTACCTATATACTAAAAATAGTTTAGATATATTTCTTTTATAAAGCTAAAACATCTTATATTTTAAAACAGAGGGAGTAGAAAAAAAAACGGACCACCTACCATTGGTACAAATAAATGATACACAAAATGTGGTCGGTCTTACAAAGAAAGTCACACGGCCGTTTAACTCGGAGGAGATACTATTCAAAATATGCAATAGTATCAGCTGGTGTCTCTTACAAAAAAAACTCAAAAGAAACTGAGATCTTCCTGTCCAGGATGAGCATCGCCGCAGCTATTAGTGGCTCTAGTTCTCCTGACGCACTCTGCTCATCGAGGTCCTCCTGCATCAGGCTCCTCGTCCTTCCCACCCAATACAAGGATAATTAGGAGGTGGAGTTCTTTTTCTTTGAAGGAGCAGAGTACAACAAGCTGCTATCGTCTCAGCTGTCCAAGCACACCGTTCTCAAGCCTTGACTCCATCATCGATCGCCTCCAATGTAGTGGTAATACAATCACTAATTTCTATCATCTGGATTTTTTTTTGCAAGGAGCATATATTAATATCAGAAGGTACCAATTACAACCAGCCTTTGTAACAACACATTACCGGTCATACGGATGCACATAGCAAAAAAATAAAGAAAATTACAAAAAAGAAAAGTCATGCTACAGTGACCTATTCATTGAAACAACAGTACTACCACCATCGATCAAGACAGCACCAGAAGTTAAGCTTCTCCAAAAGCGACGCCTCTAAGAAGGGAACAATGCACAAACACCGTCATCGCCCGATCATAGATCTTAGGTTTTCGCCCTGAAAAAAGTCCATGCTCTCAAAAGAATATCTTTACAAGACCATTGTCAGGCACAATTAATTAGGGCCAGACCCTAAGTTTTCACCCTGAAAGGTAGGACTGTGAACCTTTTCTGTGCAGTCGCCCCCACTTGCATGGCGCTGCTCCAAGTCACGAGTCACAAAGCCAATTCCTCATCACCACCCAGACTCGAACCACCATTGTCAGTCCTCAGATATCGGTCCCCATGACATTCTCCGTCAGCACCATGGAACGAGAACATGCACCATGATATTAACAGCCAATAGAGCTTCGGCTTCGAAGCGCTCCATCTGAATCCAAACGTCGGAGTAAAACATGGGCGCGCACGACTGAATCCCTTCAATCCGGAAATCTCCAGACATTATTCGCCAACCGGAATTCGTCGATGAAGCCTTCCATAACTCACCATTCCAACCCGATCAACGAGGGAAAGCATCAAGCAGATCTTCATCTTCGCGGGAGAGGAACCATAGGATACCTCCATTATTCAAGCACACCATCAGGCCCCCACGTCGCAGATCAGAACAGCGAAGGAGAAGGCAAGGCAATGCTAGAGACAAGTACCAGATCGGATCAATGTCCAGATCGAACCCATCTCTTAGTGCGCCTCGCGACCACACTTTGCCGCTCCGGATCGCGCCCACCATGGGCAGAAGGTCCATGGCCTCGCCTGGATCCCGCAAACAAGTAGGGTTAGTGACGAGGTTTAATTTCGTCAATGCCCATTGTTATGGACTTGGGTTTTGGAGAAGATGGGGATACTGGAGATCGTGGAACGGTTAACAGACAAGCAACCAGGAGACACGAGATTTACCTGTGTTCAGGCCCCGGAGGAAAACCCTACTCCTGCTTGTGCGCTCTTGATTACGGCGGAACCGAAGGTTCTGAGGTCTGTGATTCGATCTGGTGTGGAGGTGTGTATGCGAAAGTATGAGTCGAGAGATCTAGGTCGTGCCCTCCTAGCCTTTATATAGACTTAGGAAGGTCCCGGGCATAGTCCTAGTCGGTTACAAGTTCTAGGGTTTTACCCCTTTGAATTTCCTATCTATGCTAGTCTTGCTCTCCAAGGATCCGAAGGCGTCATGGGCCTTGGCCACCCGAAAATGTTCATGGGCCAGCGTATATCTGCTGTGGGCTTTCCTTGGGCTGGACCAGGTATGCTGAAGTCACGTGCCATGTGAGGTATAACCATGTCAAGAGCCCCGGTGATCGGTCGAATCGTAGATTCGGTGAGACTCTTCAATCCTTCGGTGCAACTATGTATTAACGGTATGTGTGTAGGGATTGTTGATGCGTGTGCGACTCACGACGGATCAGGTCGCTTAAGCTGCCTTAGGACGAAACAACACGATCTTCCTCGGTTCGAGTCCCTTAACTCGAACCGGAACATATGTTTGGCGTAATTTGACTCAGCCGGAGGACTTACGAGTGGAATTCGGTGTTTTAATTGATGTACCCAACGCGTCCGTCGGGATTTTTCATCACGCCTGTTGGCACGGATTTATACTAGCAGAGCGCAGTCGTGTGCGTTGCCAGGCCATCAGATGATATCTGCAGGTCTTATCTTTGCGTCGCAGACGCAGCATCCGAACATTTGTCACCACAGAGGTGCTTCGGGTGGCCAAGGAGAAACATTGCTCACTTAGCATTTTACTGGGGCAAAGTTGCCGAAAAAGTTTTGTGTGTTTGATCCGAAAGATCGCGGTCGAAGAATTCATAGGGTGCGCGACCAGCGCTCCCTATGGGAGTAGCCCCCGAGTGTCTGTTCGAGTCGTAGACTCGAGCGGAGACTTTATTCAGGTGTTTTTTCCAGTATTAAGTCCGTAGGACACAAAAAAATCGGATGCTTAGATCCATCCTCCCTATGGGAGTAGCCCCCGAGTCTGAAGTGGAGTCGTAGACTCGACGTAGGACTCGAAGAAAAGTTTGTCTTTGTTCATCTTTCGGGTGCGCGGCCAGCGCTCCTGATAGGAGTAGCCCCCGAGTATTTAGTCGAATCGAAGATTCGAGTGAGTACTCTTAGCTTTGAAGCCGAAGAATTGTAGTTGGTGCTAGTATAGCTTTTTTGATGACATCAGTGCTGACGATCAATGACCTCAAGCGTCTTCTACGCCAGAGATGATTTGACTGGACGAACGTGGGTCCCACTTGCTGATCTTGAATTGACCGGTCACGCGCTGCGTGGAGATAATTACGGTGTCACCTCGATTTCCACGCGTAGTGGACGGCGTGGTAACGACGGTTCGTTGTGATACTGACACGTGTATGGACAGATCTGCCGTTGGCGTTAGGTCTTCTTGATGGACGGTTGTAGTGCATCGTCTTCGCCGTTATAATCTTTGGGGAAAGCTGCAGATTGTTTTTCACCGCATCTACTCTTGTTTTCACTGCCTCCTCGTGTTCCAGAGGTTCTTGCTACGCGCTGCTATATTCTTCCACATTTCCTTCTTCCCGTCCGCACTCTCACCGTCGGTGCCGCCGGAGCGTGATGGGGAAGACGAAGAAGTCATCGTCTGCGGTTGGTACCAGCGCCGCCGGAGGGAAGAAAGGCGCCACCACCACCCGTGTCACCGATGGTGGTTGGCGGCGATCAGAGGCGCGGGAGAGTGATCTCCGCAGGCTTCGCGAGCGAGGCTTGATCCCGCAGGATAGGGAGGCTGCTAGACTCCCCGGAAACGAGGTAATCCCCTGTCCCCCCGCTGGGTATCGGGTTATGTTTCTTGCCTTCGTTATTCGTGGGTTTTCCTTCCCAGTCCACGACTTCCTTCGTGGGCTGCTCTTTCTCTATGGCATCCAGCTGCATCATCTTTCGTCCAATTCTCTTCTTCACATTGCTTGTTTCATCACTTTCTGCGAGTGCTGGCTCGGCATCGAGCCGCACTTTGGCCTCTTCCGTAAGCTCTATTCCGTGAAGAGGCAATCCGGCTCGGATGGTGTGTATCCGATTGGGGGTTGCATCATCTCTCTTAAGGCCAATATTCTTTTCTTTTCTTTCTCTATGTCCGAATCTGTCCAGTACTGGCGGAGGCGATGGTTTTACATTCGCGACTCCACAGTTGCTGGGCAACAATTTGGTCTTGCTCCTTTCGACCCCTCCCAGATAATCGAGCCGAAGAGGTCCTGGAAAAACAAGATCTTGGATGGCGAGTCAGCGAAAATAGAGGCCCTTTACCGTCGGGTGGAGGATCTCCAGTTGATTCCTGATAAAGAAGTGAACAACGTGGATATTATCCGCACGTTTCTCGAGCGTCGGGTGTAGCCACTCCAGGCTAGGGCGCACCCGATGTTTCTTTATACTAGGCGTCGTGACCCGACGAGAGTTTCGGCCGAGAAGCTTTCCCAGGGTGATCTCGACAAGGCCCTTTGTACGCTGTTGAAGTACAATGCTGGAGAGGATATCCCGGGGAAGTCGTTGACTCCGCCATTTTCTTCGACTGGCCGTTCCATTGTGTAGATTCGTGCGCGTGGCGCTTTTCTTTGATTGCGTGTTTGTTTTCTTTTGTTTTCTAATAAACTCCCTTCTTATTCGCAGAGCTTCAAGGTGCCGGGCATGGTACCTCCATTGCCCGAATTATTTCCGGATGCGCTGGATAATGAGGTGGTGGAGTCCGTGTCCGAACTTCCTTCGGCGCGATCGCCAGCTGAAGAGGTCAACGAGTCGAGCGAGGACCATACTCGCAAACGATCGCGGAGCTCCAGCGAATCTTCGGATGCATCGACTCCTCCGACTCCCAGAAACCCTCTGTGCCTTGATCGTCACAAAGGATTTGCATGGAGGTTCTTCCTCTCCTATTCCTCGCCATTCCTGTGGGTGTAGCACCGCACCCTGGCCGGAAGAAGGAAGAAAAGAAGGAGGAGAAAAAGGAGGAGAAGAAGGAGGAGAAGAGAGCCCGAAGGACTCCTCCTGTCTTCGACCTGAGCTCACTGGGCTCGTAAGTTTCGTGTTATACTGCTGTCCTTTTCCTTTTTGATTTTGCACTTGTGCTGATTGCTTCGTATGCAGGCATTCCTCCCACGAATCCTCCAGCGATGGTGCTCGGGAGATGATGGGGGAATCGAAAATTGCATCTCCTCCTCCTCAAATGGTGGCAAGCGTCGGGCGCTCGAATCCTCCTCTGCAGGAGGTGCAGGTGGTTGCGCCTCAGAATTTCGCCAGCGGGCCTTCGGAGTCGCCATCAGAGCATGTAAGTTCCTCTGTTTCGTGCCACGGGGGGAGCCCCCGAGTGTCCGAAAATTTTCTTGTCTTCTTCTTTTTTCGAATCTTCGGGGGGGGGGGAAGCCCCCGAGTGTCTTCGTGTGCGAGTTTTGCTTTTATTCCTCTGTGTTGGGCGCAGCCCCCAAGTCCTTTTTCTTACTAGTGTTTCTTTTTCTGCAGCCTTTTGTGCAGGAGGCCAAGCGGCTGGTGCAGGAGCGCCTGGTGCTGGAGGCTAATCTTCGGCAGCTTCAAGGTACCTATTTGCCTTTTGGTGCTTCTTTCATTTATTCTGGTCCTGCTCTCTGACGTTTGCTTGTTTTGAATGCAGAGGAGCATAATACTTCTCTCCGTGAGGTCGACGCTCTCAAGAAGAGCCTTGGTCAATCGGAGAAGAAGGCCGAGGTCGCCGTTGGTGCGAAGGAACGCCTCGAGCTAGAGCTGACTAAGGCAGCCGAAGCGAAGGAGCGTCTGCAGCAGGAGGCCACGGACCGTGAGGAGCAGCTGGCCACTGTTGCGGCTGCTCGTGAGAGGGAGGTGGCGGGCAAGCTCATGGCTGCTGCCAAGGTTGTTTCGGGTAAGTGTTGTATTTTGTGCTTGTTTCTTCGTGCTTCTTGTCTTCTTCTGTGCTGCTTTGCTTCATGTCTTCTCTTTTTTTGTCTCAGATGCCACAGGCATCGAGTTTGACCGCGGCGCTCTAGAGCACGGGAGTGCTCTAGATGATGCTACTGCGGCGGTCGAAGATCGATGTAGCACCGTCGTCAGCTCCCTTGCCAAGGCGAAGGAGGTCCTTGGCCGCTTCTACAAGGAGCTTGTCCCTAAGGGCGTGACCCTCGATGATGTGGATGCCCTGGCGGAGGCTTTATCAGCCGAAGCACCTGCGGCGTACAAGCGCAAGCAGAAGGGCATCGGCGCGTCCGTCGGGCTGGCGATGGCCTTGGCGGCTGGAGCGGAGCTGGACCTGCCCCAGATCACCTCCCGGATGCCGACGACCGCAGATGGATCCGAGGTAGCCTTTGCTGCCTACTCTGCTCGCTGCAAGCGATATGCGCCGAAGCTCATTGATTTGCTGTCTGAGTATGCACTACGGCAGCAGGGCGGGGCCAAGGCTAGGCAGTCCGACTCCGAGGCGACTCAGGGTGCCGCGTCTTAGGCGTTGTAGATGTAGGATAATTTGTAGTCTGCTTTTGCTGTAAATATTTTGATGAACACCATTCTTGTGCCACGTAGTGGTCTTTTATGTGCTGAATGAATTCGCCTGAGTTGTGCTCTACCACTGTCTGAATGTTTGTGTCCTTTGCTTTTCTGCTGTTCTAGGTTCCTTGGTGTCGACCACATTGACACCTACTTCGCCATACCGCTGGCATCTTTGGATGATCCTTCTCAACTCGCTTTTCTTCGGGACCGTGTGCGTAGTCTTGAGAGGGAGTTGCTTGGGTTGCGTGGTCACGCTGACGTTTGGAAGTCCAAGGCGGATCGCGGTGCAGCCAGAGAGGAGTACTTGATGGCGGAACTACTTCGGCTATCTGAGCAGCTTCAATGTAAGTTGTTTTTTGTTTCGAGTTGTAGCTCAGTTCTTCGGATGAGCCTGCTGGTCTTGCCTTTTAATGTGTGCAATTGTCGCAGGTGCTAACCTTGCTCCGAGAGAAGAGAAAGAGCGTGTCGCTGTTCGGGTCAATTGCTTGACTCAACAGGACATGGAGGCCGGTGGCTTCTTTTGGATGGATCGTGACCGTGCCATGGCTCTGGCGACGGCAGTGCGTGTATCGTGTGCACCAGGTGTACGTCGCTTGCCTCGGTGTTGCATGTTATGTTTCCTTTGAATGCCGTGCCGACGAGCCTTGCGGGTCTTCTGTCGAAGTTTCGGAGCGTGAGCAATGTCAAGGAGTTGGTGCGGCAACAGCTCGTCGCTGGAGTGAAGGCTGCTTTATCTCTTGTGAGGCTTCACCGGCCCGATGTATATTTGTCTGTTATGGCGGCTGGGCCACCTCCTCGGCCGGATGGTGGTGAGTGGGACATGCGTCCATATTATGCAGCTGTAAGGCAGTATGCCGAACAGGTCGTAGATTTGTTTGAGCAGCGTGCTCAGGTTATCCTTCAGAATAGGTAGTACCTGTAAAAGAGATAGATGTAAAATTTTGTATATTTCGACTGGGCGTGTTGTGCCCTTTATTGTAAAGGTTTGTTTGTTGTAAGCACGCAGTTCTTTGTTTGAGTACGTGTCCTTTTCGTTTGCCTGACGTTGTCAGCTACTCAGGTGTACACACTTGATCCTCAGTCGATGAAATCGTGAGGTGGGGGGAGCCCCCGAGTGCGTTTGTATAAAGTAAAGATGCAAAATAGCGAATTGAAATTTGGGGCAAGACACTTAGCTTTATTTATATCGTAATGGAGGAAGTACATTGTTCGGCTGAATAGCCTTGGTTGAAAAGCCTTATTGGAATGTATAGGGGTAGGTAGCTAGGGGTAGAATCATCGCAAGTGCGCGATGTTCCATGGGTTGGAGTATGCGACTCCAGACTCCACGTGCTTGAGGCGATAGGCGCCACCTGGGATGACTTCGGTGATGACGTAGGGTCCTTCCCATGGTGACTCGAATTTCTTCGGTCGCGTTTGCTTGAGTCGCAAGACGAGGTCTCCTTCGACGAAGGACCTTGGCGCCGGGCGGCTGTAGTTGCGGAGACTCTGCTGGTACACCGCTGATCGAGCTGCTGCTATGTCCCTTGCTTCGTCGAGTGTGTCGACAGCGTCTTCGAGTGCAGCCGTGGATTCGTCATTGTAAGCGACGGGGCCTGGTGGCGTACTTCGGCTGGTAGCACGACTTCGGCTCCGTGCACCATGAAGAACGGCGTGTAGCCGGTGGAGCTGTTTGGCGTAGTCCGTAAGCTCCACAGGACGGATGGTAGCTCTTTTGTCCAGGCTCCAGCTTTCCATTCGAGTGGACTCATGAGGCGCTTCTTGATGCCAGCGCCGATTAGGCCGTTGGCCTTTTCCACTTGCCCGTTCGTTTGCGGGTGTGCCACTGAGGCGTACGTGATGTTGATCCCAAGGCCTTCGCAGAAGTCCTGGAACTCCTCAGAGATGAAGTTCGATCCATTGTCGGTGATGATGCTGTGTGGTACGCCGAACCTGTAGACGATGGACTCGAAGAACTTGACGGCAGTTTTGCCTTTCTGGTTGGTGACCGGCATGGCCTCGACCCACTTGGTGAACTTGTCGACTGCGACCAGGAGGTAAACGTGTCCCCCTTTCGAGGACTTTGGCAGTTTGTCGATCATGTCGAGGCCCCATTGAGCAAAAGGCCAGGCTATAGGTATGGGTCTGAGCTCGGACCCGGGTGCGTGCGGTTTGTCGGCGAACCGTTGGCACCCGTTACATCTTCGGACTATGTCCTTTGCATCGCTCATGGCCGTTGGCCAGTAGAATCCGACTCGTAGAGCTTTGGCGACAAGGGAGCGGCTGCCTGCGTGATGGCCGCAGATGCCCTCGTGGATGTCTTGGAGTATGGCTTTGCCGTCGTCGATGGTGATGCATCATTGTAGTACACCCATAATACTGCGCTTGTACAGCTTGCCATTGATGATGGTGAAGGCTTTTGACCGGCGAGATATATCTGTCGGGTTGTCAGGTAGTTATCCGTTTATCAAGAACTGGAGGTATGGTCGCGTCCAAGTTTCTTCGACTGCCATGACCTGCATCAGGTTTACCATGGCGACCTATGTATACAATTTCTCGGGTCCTTCATGACCTTCGGGCAGTGTAGCCCCCGAGTGTTCAGCTTCCTCGGGTGATCCTTTGGGGAATTTCCGCTTGATTGATGGTACGCAGATTTGTTTGAGGAACACACCTGGTGGTACCTTTGCGCAAGTGGAGCCGATGTTGGCGAGTCTATCAGCCTCCTCGTTGCTTTCTCTTCCGACGTGTCGAAGTTCGCAGCCGTCGAATTCTCATTCGAGTGCGTTATAGAGAGCGCGGTACGCGATCATGTTTTCGGCGTGTGCGTCGCACTCGTTCATCGTCTGCTGGACGACGAGGTTGGAGTCACCGTAGATGACCAGGCGTGTTGTGCCGCAGATTTTTGCCATCCTCATGCCGTGTATGAGGGCTTCGTATTCGGCCTCATTATTGGAAGCTCGGAATTTCATCCGGAGGACGTACTTCATCTTGTCGCCTTGCGGGGAGGTCAGTATGACCCCTGCTCCTGCTCCAGCTTCACGCTTGGAGCCGTCGAAGTGCATTGTCCATGACTGTGACATGTCTGGGGTGTCTGGCAGCTGCAGCTCCATCCAATGTACCAGGAAGTCCGGAAGGACTTGAGATTTGATTGCGAGTCGCTTCTCGTAGACGATGTCCAAGGGTGACAGTTCGATGCCCCACAGGGCCACTCGTCCTTTAGCCTCTGGATTATTCAGGATGCTATTCAGGGGCGCCTCGTTGACGACCATCACCTGGTGCTCTTAGAAGTAATGGCTCAGCCGCCGAGCCGTCATGAACATGCCGTAGGCGAGTTTCTGGTAGTGAGGGTACCTTTGTTTTGTTGGCGTGAGTACCTCGCTGAGGTAGTAGATTGGGCGTTGGACCCCGTGGGTCTTGCCCTCTTCGGGTCGTTCGACCACTAGCACGGTGCTGACCACCTGATGTGTTGCTGATATGTACAGCAGCAGAGGCTCGCGCTCCTTTGGCGTGACCAAGACAGGCGAGGTGGAGAGAAGCCGCTTGAGGCTTTCGAATGTGTCGTTGGCTTCCGGCGTCCACTCGAATTTATCTGCTTTGCGTAGCAGCTAGTAGAATGGTAGGGCCTTCTCCCCCATGCGGCTGATGAACCTGCTTAGCGCCGCTATTCATCCTGCGAGCTGTTGGACATCTTTGAGGTTTTTCGGCTTTTCCATCGCCATGATGGCTCTGATTTTCTTCGGGTTCGCCTCGATCCCTCGCTGAGAGATGAAGTATCCAAGCAGCTACCCGATGGGACGCCGAAGGCGCACTTTTCGGGGTTGAGCTTGATCCTGTAGCGATTGAGGTTGTCGAACGTTTCGCGGAGATCGTCGATAAGTGTTCTTGCCAACTATGTCGTCAACATAGACTTGGACGTTGCGACCGATCTGGTCCTTGAGGCAGGCCTGCATGCATCGCTGGTACGTGGCACCTGCGTTCTTTAGCCCGAAGGGCATTGTGTTGTAGCAGAATACTCCGAATGGTGTGATAAACGCCATTTTCTCCTGGTCTTCGACCTTGAGTCGAATCTGGTTATAGCCTGAGTAGGCGTCTAGGAAGGAGAGTTTCTCACAACCTGCAGTCGAATCGATGATCTGGTCGATCCGAGGAAGAGGGAAGTGGTCCTTTGGGCAATGCTTGTTTAGTGACGTGAAATCCACGCACATCCGCAGGATGTCCGTGTCCTTCTTTGGGACCATCACTGTATTTGCAAGCCACTCGCTTTCCTTGATTTCCCTGATGAAGTCTACAGCGAGTAGTCTATTAATTTCCTTGCCGATAGCTTCGGCTCGTGGCTCGGAAAGTCTCCGGATGGACTGCTTGACTGACTTGGTATCTGGAAAGACGTTGAGTGCGTGCTCGGCGAATTCCCTGGGAACTCCTGGCATGTCTGCAGGACACCAGGCGAAGATTTCCCAGCGCTCACGGAGGAATTCGACGAGCGCGCCTTCCTATGCGGGGCTGAGGTCGTTGGCGATCAGGGCCGTCTTGGAGGCATCTGTTGGATGGACCTGCACCTTCTTTGTGTTGATGGTGGAGTCGAAAGACATGTCAGGTGCGTTTTGCCTTGTGACTGGGGGTGCCCCATTGTCTGTCACCTCATGGAGCCTTACGAGCTCGTCTTGCATGCCGAAAGACTGGGAGATTTTGTTGAAATCCCTGTCGCATTGGTCCGATCGGGTGAAGCTCCCGTGGACAGTGATGACACCCTTCGGTCCTGGCATCTTGAGTAGTAGGTATGCGTAGTGTGGGACAGCCAGGAACCTTGCGAATGCTACACGCCCAAGGATGGCGTGGTATTGTGATGGCCAGTCCACCACTTCAAATTCGAGTCGCTCCTGCCGGAAGTTGTCCGGCTTCCCGAAGATGACGTCGAGCCCTATTTTGCCCAGGGGGAATATGCCCTTCCCTGGAACGATGTCGTGGAATGTTGTGTCTGACTGTTCCAGGCTGCATTGCGGGATCCGCATTGCCGCTAGAGTGCTTGCGAACATTAGGTTGATGCCGCTGCCGCCGTCCATGAAGACGCGACTCATCTCGAAACCTCCGATTTGCGCCTCCAGCACCAGGGCAGCATGACCTAGGCGAGGGATCTGGCAAGGGTGATCCGCACGAGTGAATGTGATGCAGACTCGATCCACGAGGTACTCAGGGATGGCAGGTGGAGTTGCCACGGCCAGGTTGATTTGTCGGGTGATTTTCTTCTGCACCCTATTCGTGGGACGTCCCTTCTGGATCATATTTAGTGCTCCTTTCGGTGGGTGATACCCGTTCCCAGCGTTGTTCTGTGCCGGTGCGACTGGTTGGTTTGGGCCTCCGATAGGTGGCGGTGGAGGAGCTCCATGTGCTATTTCACCTGGCGCAGGTGTGTTTCCGAACGCAGGGATTGGGGCTTGTTGCCTCATCTGCATCATGCTTTCGCTGAGTTTCTGGAACTCGCGGAAGTCCTTGAGCATGTGGCTGGCTTTTTTTTTGCCATCCTGCTTGTCGATGTAGAATTGGATGGTGCATGGACCCGAAAGTTTGTCATATGCTGAGGGTCCGCTGTCGTGGTCGCGGCGTTGCCACGACTGTGCTGGGCGTCCGTCGTCGCGGAAGTTTCCTCCGCGGTATCCTCCGCTGTTGCGGCTGTTGTCGTTGCGGCGGCGAGTCGCCATGACCATGTCGGGTCCGTCGCGATCGTCGTAGACGCGCGATCTCCTCTTGCTGCGGCGTTCCCGTCTTTGGCCGTAGTCGTCCTCTTCATCCGATTGTGCTCGGTGAATGCAATCTTCACCGTCGGCCCACCTGTTGGCGATGTCCATGAGGTGGTCGAGTGTTTTGGGCTTGACGCGCCCAAGTTCCTCCTTGAAATCTTGGCGTTTAACGCCGTCCCTGAAGGCGTCATGGCCCTCTCTTCGGAGATGTGTGCTGTGGAGTTCTTGTTGGTAGACCAGCGTAGTATGTACGAGCGAATAGATTCGCCCGTTCTCTGAGTGCAGGCTCGCAACTCTTTGATTGAAGCGGGCCTCTTGCTGGTGCCCTTGAAATTTTGGATGAAGCTGTAAGCTAGCTCCTCCCAGCTTTGGATGGACCCTGATGATAGGTCATGAGCGGACCCGCGCTTTGTCACCGCGCAGAAGGCATTGCATGGCGGTTTATTTGTTACTTCCGTGCAGCTTGACGGATGACATATGGTCGCTGAGCCAGGATTTTGGATCTTGCATGCCGTTGAACTTCGGAGTATCCGAAGGAAGCTTGAAATTGCGTGGCATCTGTGTTCGCCGAACAGATCTGCTGAAGCATCGGGCTCCACAGAGTTCTCCTTCGTCTTCGTCCATCTCGGATTCAGACGAGCATGCATGTTTTGCTCGCACTTTGTCGATTTTACGCTGTGTAAGCGCGTCTCTGGCGTCGTAGTCACGTTTATGGTGACGCGAGCTCTTCTTCCTTCGAGGAAGGTCGTGTTCCTCTTCCTCTTCGGATGAAGGGGTGGGGCTCCGGTCGCGCCTGGCCGGAGCTTTCTTCTTCGGCTCCGCAGGAGCGTCTTCATGGAGCGCAGCTCCGACAAGTCCGAGTCCGGTGAGTGCAGACTTATGCATGGCTCTTTTCGGGTCCCCCTCCGGAGGTGGGTGGGCCACGAGATACACAGTGGCTGCCATGATCGCAGCTTGCGGTGTCTTCGGGATGATGTTGCCGTCGGCATCCATCTCCATGAACGATGTGTGGAGAGTTCGGGTCACATCACGACGCTCCCTGGGATCCATGTTCTCCACCCGAGAGCGGTGCTTGTTTCCCTGGTTTCCGTTTATGCTAGAGCCGGGGGCCATGGCGGAGCGCTTCGCGCCTTGAGACTCGTCAGCTGCTTGCTTGCGTTTGTCAAGTGTTTCCTGCATATTGACTTGCTTCTTGTTCTCCTCGATGAGGAGGAAGTGGTATGCCATCAGTAGTTCACGTGAGGCGTCTGCAGGTAGGACTATGTCGCCTGCTACGGCGCGGCGTGCCTGGACCCATCCTTCTTTGCTAAGTTGGATGACGTGGCCGTTGTCTTCCCCGTCGGGTGGGGGGAGCTTCTTCATTCCCGCCGTTTCCGCTTCGCCCCGCGAGTTGGGGTTCGTGTTGGGCGCGGGTTAGGCGTTGCTGCTCTGGATGATCGCGCGCATTGGTAGCGCCGTAGATTGGTCATTCTGCCGCAACTTTTGGATCCGGAACCGTAGGTCCCTCATCCGAAGGTGGATCGCACAGATCGGAGTTGCAGCTGCTGCTGTCGTAGAACTCATCTGTTGATGATGATGTGCGTAGCACAGGGTGTGGAGCCCACGATACAGGCCTGATTGATGGTAGGGGCACCCGCTCAGGAAGGCGGAGGGTGCCAGTCTAACCCACCTGGAAGCAGAAGCTCCCGAATAGGATCTCGAGTCCGTCACCTACGGGCTCGAAATCTTTCATGGTGGCCGGCGAGTGGGCGGTGAAGTCGAAAGCGCCGAAGAGGAGGTGACTCTCCGTCGCTGCAGAGTTGTAGATCGATCGGGTTGGGACCGTCACGACCGCACAATCAGCAGCCCCGTTTCCCACAGACGGCGCCAATTGACGAGGTTTAATTTCGTCAATGCCCATTGTTATGGACTTGGGTTTTGGAGAAGATGGGGATGCTGGAGATCGTGGAACGGTTAACAGACAAGCAACCAGGGGACATGAGATTTACCCAGGTTCAGACCCCCGGAGGGAAAACCCTACTCCTGCTTGTCTGCTCTTGATTACGGTGGAACCGAAGGTTACAGGGGTGCGCAGATTCGATCTGGCGTGGAGGTGTGTATGCGAAAGTATGAGTCGAGAGATCTAGGTCATGCCCTCCTGGCCTTTATATAGACTTAGGCAGGTCCCGGGCATAGTCCTAGTCGGTTATAAGTTCTAGGGTTTTACCCCTTTGAATTTCCTATCTATGCTAGTCTTGCTCTCCAAGGATCCGAAGGCGTCATGGGCCTTGGCCACCCGAAAATGTTCATGGGCCAGCGTATATCTGCTGTGGGCTTTCCTTGGGCTGGACTAGGTATGCTGAAGTCACGTACCCGTAGGGTATAACCATGTCAGTTAGAGGGCCGATCTAGGTCTTCCAAACAGAATCCCATCACCAGCGCCTCCTCCACCAGATCTCCGCCACGGGGGACCGCCGCCTCCACCCCGACCAAGGATGCTGCCCAGGTCACAACGCTTCAGCCTCCGCCCCAACAACTCCGGCTTCCGCCCCCGACGCACCGCCCACCCAGCCGCCTTTGACAGCTAGGCCCACTGCCACCGCGGCGAGGGCCAGCGATAGCGGCGGCGATTGGATCAGGCCGGGGGGCTCAAGCGGTGACGCGCGATTGTTGCCCCTAGCGTCACCTGGGGAACGACGCGAGGGGGATGGGGCCTAGGACCCATCAAATACTTGCCACAATGCAATTTCTGTGAGATCACTGGAAGTGATATATGTTAAAGATAGAGATCAAAATATCGTTCTTGACTTACACAAATATCATTTAAGTTTGCAGATTTCTTGCTACACTAGGTCAAACAAGCCACGTATATGTTCTCAACAAATTAATAGATAGACTACATGAAAAGGAGTAATCACTACTACTACTACTATTACTACTACAAAACAGCTTATCTGTATGCATACAGTCTGCTATGAGAGGTCTGTAGCAGTGAGTGAACATGTTTCACCCTCACTTCTTATTTCATACACATATAAGTTGCGACTTGGCCACATGCTGTAGCCAAGTATTTCAAATATGAGACAACAAGTTTAACCTCTTCCCAGATGGGGACTGCTTGTTCTTGTCATAAATGGATTGCACATGGAAGAACTGATGATATAGACCTGGAGAGTTTCAAGTTCTGAAACTAAGCAGTCAGCGTACATGTGGCGAACAAATCTGCAAGCAGCTAGCCCCGATCCAATCGGGCACGCGGCCCTGCTCCAATCCAACCTGCTTGCTACGGGGCGGACCGACGCACAAGCTAGCTGAAAAACGAGGGGTCAACAATAATTTTTGGATAAACTGCGAAAGCCAGGACTTGAACTCGAGACCTTAGGCTCTGATACCATGTCAAACTTCATGCACTAGCCAACACAACCAAAAGTCCGAACTGATGAAAAGGGCTAGTGCAATCCACTTATACACTTCAACATATGTCAACACGGTAATAACCAACATCTTCGTCAACACACCACCGTCGCCGATATACCGCCCACATGATGGACATAAATCTAAGGCATCCAATGATAGTACTACTGCAAGGCACGATGCCGGCTTGACTGCATCCACGACGACACCGACGATGGCATTGACCGTGTCCGACGATCAAAAATCCATCGACAACCGGCATACCAGTTGTGATGCCCTACGACCACGCATACGGTTCTGGAAAAATCATTGTGTACTCGGTGGGTTTCTCCAGTCCGGACAAACTAGTGGTGTCACCTATGACGGCATCCGCAAGGCGACCATGTCCTACGATATTTCTGGAAAAACCGTTGTGTGCCTGGTGGGTTCACTCCAGTCCTGTTAAAACTGACAGTCTCACCTATGACCGCGTCCATAAGACATCTCCAACGATACCTCTATAAGGTGCAAAATGTCCACAACTGAGCTTCGTTAAAAAAAGACGCAACTTTTTGCGTCTCCAGCACTGGCAGCCACACAACATACGATGACTATGACATCGATCACACCCACCTTGGCTACTATATCCCAATCGTCTACCTTGGCATTGACATTAAGAACAATGTCTAGGTACACAGCGGCACCACCTCTAGTCAACAACGCATGCGTCATCACCTGCGTCCACGATACTCCCGTCGTGACTTTGGGAGGGAAGAGAGACACCAGAAAGGGACGCAATCACCATCCCTAGGTGCTAGCCATGATCATCTCCATTGGGGGCACACTTGATGATGACAAGGAGGAGAAGACAACGTACTCCAAATCCATTCAAAATCATCCACTTCTCTCCCAATACGACTAAGGGAAAATGTTAGAATACATGTATGGTTGAGATTAGATGATAGGATTAGTGGAAACGATGACCTTCTTGTACTCCAAGCTTTTCTCCTCCTATATCCCTATATATACCCCTTGACTTGAGGGTCGAAACAATACAGAATAAATTATCGGTTTTTCTAGACTCAGACCGGTCTGAGTTTGGCAAAACCCGGCGGGCTGACAGGAGCCATTGATTTCGCATCCAACGGTTTCGAACAATGTCGCGCGGGCCGCGCGGTTGGTTGCCCCGTATCAATGCGGCACACCTGATCCCTTTTCCCTATTCATCTGGGGCCCTACTCGTCATCCTCTCCACCCCTCCCACTTCCCCCTCCCACTTCTCCTGATCGTTTTGGGAATTGCGGTGCTCTCTCTCCTCTTCTTCTCCTCTGGCGATTTGAAGGCGGATACTGCAGTTACCGTCGGTTGATCGTCGATTCTGCTCGTCCTTGTCGTCGCCGACGCGTCTACTCCCTCCAGGTGTGCTCGCAAGTTCTCTCCTCCTCCTCTAGTTTCTCTCCTCCGCTGCTCCCACCCTTATCCTCTGTCATTCTGTGTTTTCCGGCGGTTCCATTTCGTCGGGTTTGTTGTTAGGGTTGATTCCTGTAGGTCCTGCGGATTAAGTTCGTGTGTAAGTTGTAAGTTCTATTGCGTGCGCTTTTGCCCTGTAATTTTGTCTGGCTCCTGCATGCATAGGGTTTGAAATGCTGCCTCTGATCCCCTTTGAGTAATGTTGCCTTGTCAGATCTGCTGCGTTTTGCTATAGTTTTGATCTTCAGGTGATATGATCATGTGTGCTGTCCCCCCATTGTCTAATGGGGATTTTGAACATTTTGGCTGATAACAACAGATCTATGCATGGGTAACAACTGTTGTATGTATGGGTAACAGTGGGATATGATCCCTTGATAACCTCAAAAATATGCATGGGTAACATTGGACAGGATCTGTTGATAACAGAAGTACTAAAGTGTTATGTGCTAAATTTTTTAATCATGTGTATTTTGAGCAAAATGCATGATAATGTGTGTGTTTTGACATGGATAACTAGTGTTATGTTGGTATGATAACATCATGGTCTAATGGGGATTTTGAACATTTTGGCTGATAACAACAAATCTATGCATGGGTAACAACTGTTGTATGTATGGGTAACAGTGGGATATGATCCCTTGATAACCTTAAAAATATGCATGGATAACATTGGATAGGATTTGTTGATAACAGAAGTACTAAAGTGTTATGTGCTAATTTTTTTAATCATGTGTATTTTGAGCAAAATGCATGATAATGTTTGTGTATTGACATGGATAACTAGTGTTATGTTGGTATGATAACATCATGGTCTAATGGGGATTCTAAACATTATTGCTTGATAACAACAGATATAGACATGGGTAACAACTGATGTATCTATGGGTAACAGTGGTATATGATCCCTTGATAACATCAAAAATGTGCATGGGTAACATTGGACAGGATATGTTGGTAACAGCAGTTGTAAACTGTTATGTGGTAAATTTTTTATTCATGTCTATTTTTGAGCAAAATGCATGATAATGTGTGTGTATTGACATGGATAACTAATGTTATGTTGGTATGATAACATTAGCTTATTATCATGGGTAATTTGTGTTCTGTTTGCATGATAACATTAGGTTATGATGATTGATGACTTATGTACTGATTGTATTGTTTTATTTTTTCTATGAATTCTTGTGTATCATTATGGTTTAGTTTTGTATTTATTTTTTCATTTTAAATTGTTTGTAGTTGCCACGATGCCGAGGAAATGGAAGGCTGCTGATAATGTTGTTGAGGATGAAAAACAACCTGCCCGTAAACGTAACAGGGCATCTCTTTCTGTCGTGACCGGTTTACTGGATTTTCTATCCAATGATCAGAAGGCAACAATTGAATCAATGGAGTTTGATAGTTTGCTAGATATCAAGTGTTCATCACTGCACGACGCAGTTATGACTTGGTTTGCTAGTTTATATGACAAGCATACACGTGAATTTGTTATGCCGGGTCGAGGAAGGATACCCCTCAACGAGGATAGTGTATTCAGATATTTGAGTTTGCCGCTTGGTGAAGAGTCGGTTCCTTATTATGCTGATGCAGAAATTCAGGGTGCTCTTGCCCCTGCTCTTTTTCCTGATGATTCTGGCACACCTGTGAGAACTCGATTTTTCGAAATCTTGAAGGATATGACTTCATATGGAGATGAGTTCAAGCAAGTACATGTGATGTACATTGTGTCTACACTTTTATCACCCATCACCCGGAACCGTGTTTTCCACAAGTGCTACCCTATCATGGTAAGTTTTGGGTGTAATGTCTGTTCATTTTCAATATATGAGTTTGGCTGGTAACTTATATGTTTTTGTGTTGATAACTTTCTGTTTGTTGTGATGATAACCTGTGTGTTATAGGGGTGGTTACATTTTTTATGTTTCGGTGGTGGTGTGTAATATATGTGCAAGTTTTGATGTTATGTTGATAGCTTCTTTTTGATTCTATAATTTCAGCACAACATTAGAAATGTGTCCAAGTTTCAGTGGTGCAAGTTTGTTGCTGACCAGCTGCATGAGGAGCTTTCTAGTGGTAGTCATACGCAGGCTTGCCTTTTTCTGTTGCAGGTACACGTTGCTGTTTTTATATTGTGTCAATACTACTTTCTATATTGAAATTTGTTTTATGTTTTAGTTAGTGTACTTATTGTATTCCTTGTCTGTTTTTTAATTTGTTTTATTTGCAGCTGCTTTATGTTGACTCACTAGATGTTAGTGGTTTGGATATTGGTTTGCCGGAAGGGCGTTATGCTGTGAACATATGATCAAGAGAGTTAATTGATGAAGTGTTGATTGCTGATCTGCAGAATGATGGGAATGCATATGGAAAGCTTGAGGTGTATAATATATTTTGTAGCATTTGTGTTTTTATGTTGTTGATAACTTTTTATGTTTAACTGTTGGTAACATGTTGTATGTCTGTTTGATTACATTGAGTATAAATAGTGGGTAACTTATGTGTTTATTGGGTGGTAACATGTAGGTTATCATGTGATTAAGTTGGGTAATATGTAGAAAACTGGTTGATCACATTTGCTAATTTTGTATCTGTTTCTTTGTGCAGTTGAAGCCTCAGTATGGCATGAGCTTTGGTATTTTTGGTGGCGTGCAAGGGTTTAACAAATGGTTTGACACTTGTGCAAACCCTAGTTGTTCAAATGAGGTGATATTTTTAGCATTTTGAAATTGTACTTATCTTTTTATTATCATGTTACTTCTGTTTGCTTCTTGTTTTGGTAATGTTCTTGTTGTTTCCTTTCTTTTTATTTGTGCAGCAAAAGTCGCAGATAGCAAAGCTTGTTGGCAGTTTTGCATCTGGTATTTTTGGGTTAATGAGTAACCTTGTGCAAGGCTTGACGGCGGTGCAAGGCAATGCTGGTGCTGAAATGGCGAAACAGTTTACTGCCAAGTTTGGTGGTCAACTTACAACGCAATCCATTGGAGGAATATTCATGGGTGGAGCTAGCTCAAGTGGTGCTCGTGGTGGTAGCTCAGGTGGTGCCCGTGGTGCTACCTCAAGTGGTGTCCGTGGAGCTAGGCTTACTCGTTCTATCACTCGTGGAAGGAATGTTCCACGCACTAATGAAGTCTTGTCTCCTATTCTTCCTAGTGATAATACAATTATGAGGGATTCAGACAGCAGCAGTTCTAACAGCAGTGGAGATAATGATGCTAAACAGTTTATCCGTGCTGATAGGAAGGGTAAGGGTGTTGTTGGTGGTCGTGCTGGTGGTTCTTCCAATGTCCAGCTATCTTTGACTTTCCTGGATTCTAATGAAGAGCACAATAATAGTCCAGGAGCAAGATCACCTGATGATCATCATATGTCACCACCGGAAGCTAGGTCACCTGTTGTAGATCCCGTGTCACCTATAAACCGGGTGACTGATACTCCTATTGTGGAAAAATCACTATTTGTGTGTATGGAAGGTCTAGGAAGAAGAAGTCACGTCCGGTTGAGGATGTTCATAATGTGATCAATTCGCGTATGTTGAAGATATTGATAATGAGATCAAGTCTCTTGTCTGCAAAGATTTGGTTCTTACTCCTGCCATGATGCGGGCTGTTATTTCTGATAGGTATGAGTGGGCATAATTATTTATCTTAGTCATTGGATTACTTTACTACCTTAGTGTTGATAACTGTATCATTTTCATCTGATAACTTGTTTTAGTTAATGTGGGTAACCTTTCTGTTTTATGTTTATATATATTGATAACTGTATCATTTGTCATCTGATAACTTTTTTATGTTTATTATGATAACTATATCATTTTTCATCTGATAACTTCTTTTTGTATATACTGATAACTGTATCATTTCTCTCATGATAACTTCTTTATGTTATTGTTGATAACTATAGCATTAACTGTAGCATTTCTCTCACGATAACTTCTTTATGTAATGTTGATAACTGTAGCATTTCTCACTGGATAACTGTAGTATATTTCATCTGATAACTTGTTTCTGTTCATGTTGGTAACTTGTCTATTTTTTGTTTATTATGTTCTGATTTTTTGTTTTTTCTTGGCAATTATTTATTACGGCAAGAAATCATCGAAGAAGACATCTGTGCTAGCTATAAGGTCTTCACCATGGTTGGCAAAACAGCGTTCTGCAGATGAAGGCACATCTATTATAGATGTTGATGCATCCTCTCATATTCCTTCGCCTAGTCGTGTTGAAGGACATTCTAATGTTATTGCAACTCCTGATGTTGTGGATGCGCCTGTTTTGAATGTTGAAGAGGTTATATCTGGTGGAGAAACATGTGGCAATGGTGGTGCTTCTGAAGATGTTGCTATGACGAGTGCACCTGCTACAGTTGTAGTAGGATTATCTGTTGATGTGGCAATGGATGTATCTGAACTAGTCTCGGGAGCTGCAGTGATTATGCATACCATTGATCAGCCTGTTAGCATCAGCTTTGTAAATATCATGGCAAACGAGACGGAGAACATCATGGAAGTTGCTGATGCCACTAGAGATGCCCCTCATGTTGATGCCAATGTTGATGATGCCCCTCAAGTTGATGCCAATGTTGATGCAGGTGCAGGTGGTTTTGTTTGTCCTGATGGTGTTGTTCTTGTTCCTGCGTCATCGCTGTTCACCAACCTTGCAGCAGGTGCTACTTCTGTTGATGTTGCTGCAAGTCCTGCTGTTTGCTCGCTTGGAGATCCATCAACCCAGGGTGAGAGTGAAAAGGAGCCTTCTGTCTTGGATGATAGTACCCAAGAAGATGTACAACCTGTTTTATCTGCTCCTTTGGTTCCTGCGTCTAGTCTTTTCGACCCCCCTATTAGGAGGCAGTCCAGTGTGCTCGAGACATCTGCTGGTCCTTCGAGTGGTGATGGAAGTTCTGAAGCTGAAGTCACTGTTATCAAGAAAGCAAAATTGGTTGCTCGTGATGGAAAGCTGAGTCTTGCTGCTGGGATACCATTACATGTTTATAGGGATGTTGTGTCGTATTCTGTGCCTGATGCGGATCCTCCTGTTTCTCCTACTGCTGGTGCCCGTGCAGAGCCTGCTCCTACTGTTGGTGTCTCTGTGCAGCCTGCTGCTACTGCTAGTGCACCTGCGTAGCCTGCTCCTGCTCAGCTTAATCTTTGTATTGTTGCACAAGGTGTTTCTCATAACATTTCTATTGATCCCGGTGATTTATACCATGTATTTGAAACAGAAGATGTTCTTCCTTTATCTTGGGCACCTTCTCCCGACACTGGTACACACTTTCACCCTGATAACTTTATATATGCCCTGGATCACTTTTATATATTAGTGCTGATAACTTTGTCTTATTTATGTTGGTAACCTACACTTTTTTTGTTTTTCAAAGTTTTAAAATGCTTGCAACTTTATTATATGTTTGTCTTATATGTTTTTTGTAATGTAAAACTTTATTCTTTTAATTATGATTTATTTCATAGTGTATGATGTGTCTTTATCATTTTGTGCATTTTTGGTTTGTACTGATAACTTTATTTATATGCCCTTGATCACTTTTATATACCAGTGATGATAACTTTAGTTTATTTATGTTGGTAACCTACACTGTTTTTATGCTGATAACTTTTAGTAACAGATTATATGATATTAACAATTTGTTTTGTTTTGTCCCTTTTTCTTCTTGTCTTTCTTTTGGGACATATTCTATGCAGCTGTTAACTTATTGAACTTACCGAAAACGGGTGGTGATAAAAATGAGGGTGCGGACGGATCTAGTTAAATGTCCCTTTTGGATGAGAAAATTGAAGATGATCGTTGTGATGGCTGTTTTGGGGCTTAGGTTTCAAACTTGAAGATCATGATTCGGTTTCATGGCTATTTGGATCAGTTTTATGACAGTCGTAGTTAAAATTAGGTTTCGACTTATGGGAACTTTTATTTTGTGATATGTTGTTAATGGAATAATTTGTGCTGTAATTTGTATGACTCTATGTTTGTGTGATGTAATTAAACTACCTTTTATTGTTTTATATATGTTATGTTTTTTAATTTTTTCTTTATGGTGATAAACATGTGGTTTTCTTTTTCCACGTGGGTTCTCCCATTTCTATCCTTTTTTCATTTGGACATTTCCTTTGTCCGTTCTTTATTCTTTTTATAGTGTATCACCAAAAAGTTGATTGTAATTTCAAAAAGCCGGTAAATGATGAAAATGTAGTTATTTCTCTTGATGATCTGTTGGGTGAAAAGATTGGTTATCAAGCTGTTCGGAGTTTTACGAAAGATACCAAACAGTTAAATCATACTAGTTGTTCCATTCCAGGTATCTAAACAAAATTGTTTAGTTACTATTTATGTATTTGAATGTATATTTTTTACGAGCTGTACTAATTTTTTTGTTTTGTTGTAGTTGTTCCTGATTGTTCTACTCCTGGTATCAGTTCTGCTCTTTCAGTTGCTGTTGCTGGTAGTGTTACACCTGCGACGCAGCTGCGTACTGTTAGACTTATTCATCCTGTCAAATCTCTTCTTCCTCCGTTCTCCTATATTAAGACAACTTCAGAATAAGATGCATTGTATAATAAGATTATCATACACATGCGTAATGCGAATAAGTCGAAGATTAAAAAGTATGTACATGTTCTTTTTTATAATATTCTATCCTTTTTAGTATTCTCTGTTGGTAACGTTTAAATGCTACCATTGGTCACTTCTAATGTTTCATGCCTGATAACTTGACTTTATATATTATCTGGTTGATAAGTTGTAGTATTACTGGTGGGTTACTTGTAGTATTTTAGTAGATAACTCTTAGTTTAACAGTGGATAACTTGGACCTTTTATTTGTTGTTAGTTGTTTACTAACCTGTATTAATACTTGTGTATCATTTTATTCTTCTAGTTGCTGAACTTTATGGTTTTCATTGTGAATCATTTTTAATATTTAGGGTTGATAACTTTATCTTTTTATTTGTGCTTTGATGATAAGTTGTACTAATACTATTTGGTCAGTACTAGTTTTGTTTGGTAACTCTTTTGTTGTTATTTCAGTGGATAAGTTGAACTTTTTTTTGTACTGGTTTGATAACTTGTATTACTACAGGTTGATTACTTGCACTGTTTGTTTTTGATAACTACTGGTTTTCATAGTGGATAACTTGTATTTTAATTATTAATTTTTTTTGCAGCACATCAATTTGTAACATTGATCCAATTAAGAAACGGTAAAATCGAACTGCCTAGGAGCCATCATAGCCATTTGACATTCTAAACCGCCCGATCAATCCTGTAAACGCTCGTGATCGCTGGCTATCTCACCGCGCGCACAAAAACTTTTTTCACCGGCCACCCGCACGTCACAGCCCATCAAACGTTGATGGGCGGCTGCTCTGGAAACCGAGCTAGATGTTTCCTGGTGAATTGGGCTGATATGTTGGTGATATAGCATCGTCTTATCCTTTATTAAACAGGCTTCAGTCGTCCTTCTCCGCGTGCATCGACAACGACGATAGCAGGGGGACGGCCATGATGCTTCCGCCGTTTCTTCGCGCAATTAATAACCTAGAAGATGTGTCGCCACCGTCGTTTCTGCTTCCTTCCCATCCAGTTGTAGTGGACGGACATTTCTAGCCTGCCCGCTAACTTCCTCTTTTCTAAGATATTCTTGATGCCTATGTTTGCATGAATTTGATTTCTTCCTTGCCCTATCTCGGAGCATAGGTGCTAATCCAGTAACTCTTTGTGTTTATTTGATGATTGATATAGCGATTATGGTAGTGGCAACGATGGACGACAGAGCGCGATGGAAACGTCAGTCGATGAGGAGGAGATTGAGGCGGCAGAGTTAGCAGATTGAGGACGCAAATGAAGGATCCTGAGGAGGTGGTAGCTGCGGCTCGACGGTGCAGGCGGACGCGAGGAAGATGGGGAGGGGATGCCACTGAGCTTGCATGCTCAAATATCTTTGGCTCAATGGTTGTTCCTCTCGGAAGAACCGCTCAGGGCCTGGATCCAAGGACCAAGAGAAGATGGTTTGAGCCATAGCAGTTTCTTGCCACATGCCCCCTTCCACCTAGCACCATCTTCATCAGGAACATGAATTGATCCCGTTGCCCTGCATTCTTACTTTCCTAATGGCTACAAGTCTATTCTTTCTGTTTGGTTCATATCTGGTAGACAAATATAATAGCTTGTTCTTTGACAGAAAACTCATCAAGTATTATAAATATCACCTTGAGCCTGCATCCAATTGTTGCCTGCAATTGCACAAAAGGGAAATAACATGTTCTGTATGCGCTGGATTTTGTATAAGTTCTGCAGGGGTTCTCTCATCAACTTCTCTTTGTGCATTGAAATTGTCCAAACACAATACCCTGATTTTTCAATTGCAATGATTTGTCTTCCTCCTCTAACGAGTTTCTGATTTCAGAGGGTTTTTTATGCTCAACTATTATCTTGTAAAACATAGTCTGTATTTGTACAACATTTCTATACCGCATTTTTATAATATAGATGTTTCCTCCTACTGTTACGTAGAATAACAAAGGAGAAGATCTGGGGAAAATTTCTTCGAATCAAGCAACCTGAGTATAATAGCATGTGGTTGAACTTGCAAAATGTGTCCTTCCATCTACAAGGTGCAAGAGTCCAAACTCGACAGGTTGGTAAACCGATGTACAAATATGGAGTGAGGAGACTCTGTCAGAGGTATGTGACATGTTTTTCCAGGGTTTATCGACTTTTGTACATATCTGCTACTTTGATATGTCATCTGGGTCTATGTCAAATGAAGTCAATTCTATTGCTATAAGTCGTTCATATGAAATCCATGAATGTTGGCCAAGAATTTACCGGAAATAAAGGGTATTCTTCCGTTGGTGATGCATCACTATTCTGCATATGTCTACCTCTCTTCTTTCACACCTTTTTCTGCAGTTTCCCATGCATAAAAAACTGAATATTTTTTCTAGAGTAAAACACCAATTTGGTACATCAATTTTCCCAAAATGAGAGCATTGGTCACGAAGTTGCAAAACACAAACTGCGGGTAATGAACTTGCCCAAAAATTATGTCCAGCGCTCACGGATGCACAAAGCCAACTTGTTTGATAAAATGTCTAGACCATTAGAAGAAACCGATGAGAAGAACAAATTTTAAGGGCTTATTCGTAAAAAAGCAGCCTGCCACGTCGGCAAACTAACGTTCACTATGACGGAGTGACCAAAAGCTTGTGTAGGGCAACTTCGTGACCTGCAGTTCGTGGTTTGCAAATTCGTAATCAATGCTCTTATTTCAGGCAAATTGATGTACCAAATTGACGTTTTTCTCTTGTTTCTATGATGTTTACTACTTGGCCTCACCTCTTTTCAGATAATATAAGTGGTTCTGAGGGTCTACCGTATATAGCAAGACCGGATTAAATATGCAGAAAACAACAATACGGTAATTTGCTTATAGATTACCTGTATGTGCTCATATTTCTGAGATGGCGGTTATGGTTTATTATTTACCTCTAAGATGATTGTTATTCCTCTGCTCTCTGGATATCAATAGTTCCAACTTTGCAACCTCATTTTGGCATTCAGTTTTAGCAACTAAAAGCAATCTTCATTAGTGCTCTTCCAATATTCAGTTAGATCATCAACTTGATCTTAATTTTCCTGCTATAACTATTACTACTTTGCACATTGTTCCTATCATATTTAAGTATGCCAATGCTATCAACATACCTTTGTCGTTCTTATCATCTTTCTCATGAATCTGATATTGATACTAAGTAAAAGAAACCGGTTGTGTGAGTATATTAATTATATCTTGATATAAATATGCACTATCACTTACCTAAAGGTACTACAATTCAAAATCTTCATTTTTTACAAAACATGACTACTATCCAAATTTGTTTCATATTTCTCAAAATCATTCCTCATGATGGACGGGCGCGGCAACGCGCGCTTTTTATGGTCTAGTGTGAGTGACAACTAGTGATTTTGCTGAAAGTGTGATGCCATATGGCGAGCTTTCTAACAATATGTGTGATCTTGCTATTTCTGCAATGCAAGATAATTGCCCATCCAACAAGATAATTTTTCCTTATATCATTACTAAATATCTGTTGGAGGGAAGATTCACTGCAAATCTTGTTCGGAGGTCATTCAGGAGAGATGATAACTATAAACTGAGCCACAAACATATGGTATGCTATCTAATTTGTTTTTTCATAGTATGCAGTTGATAAGTTTATGCATAGTGTATGATAACCATTGCTTATGTTGTGTTGATAACTCTTTTATTTCTGTATGGATAACCACTGTTTTTTCTACACGTGCATTTACTTATCTTATGTTCATTTTTTTTCTGTAGCTTTGCTTTGCTGTCCTTCAGGAGCTAGGGACTAAAAAGGACCCTTTGGGCCATTGGTACATGCTTTCTGTTAATATGCCTGTCAAAAGGTTTGAGATTCTTGACTCGCTCCGTGGTGAAGCTAATGTAGAAATGATTGAACATGCGACCAAACTAATGGAAGCAATAAAGAAAATGTATATCGTCAATTATTCTGATTCTAGAAGACAGATTGAAGATTTTGAGTTGATGCATGTCCCTGTTCCGAGTCAAGTTGACAGGTTAGTTGGCCTGTTAGATTTGTACACATGTAATTTTATTTTGTTTTTGTATAATCATTGATACTATGTTTGTTTATTCACTGTTTATTTTTGTTTTTCAGCACTGATTGTGGGTTCTTCATGCTTAAGAACCTTGAATTGTGGAATGGAAGCGTTGTGCCTTGTATTTCTCCAGATATGATGCCGGGAATTAAGAAAAAGATGACTTCTTTTTGGTTGAACCATCCTCGTAATGTTCTTCTTAATTGGAGGTCATTTTTGGAAGAAAATAAGTTTTGAGGTATATTTTTCCTAAGTTTATCCATACTTTTACATGTTTGTTATCCATACTCTTAAATGTTTGTTATCATGTCATATTTCTGTTAGTTATCCACACTATGTTAAATAAATTACCCACCTTATACGGGGTTTTTGTATATATGAGTGTTTTTTATGCTTTATTTCTAGTGTCAATTCTGTTTGATAATTTTTTTATTAATTTGTTTGTGGTATAATTTCAACACATATTTATGGATAAATGTACTTTTTATTTGCCTGATAAATTCTATTAGTATGCATGGATAACTGTTGTGTTTGTTGGTTGATAACTTGTAGTCATATGTCTGGATAACTTTTGTTTTTAAATAGTATATTAATGTTTAGTGTTTGATAACTTTTTATATATACGCATTGATAACTGTAGATTTAACCAGTGGGTAACCTTTTATTTTTGTATGCATTTATAAGCGGTGTGTTATGTGATGGATAACTTATACTCATATGCATGGATAACTTATGTGTTATCTTGTGGATATTTTATACTCATATGCATGGATAACTTGAAAACCACAGAATGTACAGCATTAACTATCATATATAGAAACAACAAATATATCATTATCATTTTGTGTTACATAAACATTCTAGATTTGATATCCTAGGAGCTTCAACATTTCCTGCCATTTGCGGATGGTGTGACCTTCTGCACCGCAGTGGCTGCATTTCTTTTATTTCTTTATAGCAAGGTCTAGTGGATTTTTGTTTGCTATTTGTCGTGGTCTCCCTTTGGTTACTGACTTCTCTAGGTTCTGAATGTGCTTTGTTGATGACATGTGAGATCCTGATGTGCTTGTTGTTTGAAGTGTTGCATAGTTGCTTGTTGACTGTGCCCTATTTGGTGGGGCAGTTGTCGAAGGGGTCATGCTTGCTTCGTTTGGAGCACTAGATGATGACGTAGTAATCGCTTCATTTTCGGCCTCTTTTTTCTTCTTCTCTTCTCTTCTTGATATCACATATAGCTCTTGTTTCATTTCCTTCAAGTGTTTCCTGATGATTTTTCTTCCATCATCTGTCTTTACTCCTATCTTTGCAGTTCTGGCAAACTCTTGTCTGAATGATGCAAACACCATCATATTTCTTGAGTCTTCAGGCATCTCTTTCTTCCCTTGTTTTTGTTTGTCATGTGGTTCAGCTAGGATAGTTTCCGCATCCAATGTTCACCTTTTCAGTATGTACATTTCTGGGATTTGATGGACTTTTATATGCGTCATCACTTTTATAATGTGGCAGCATAGCATACCATCACGATCGAATTTGCAGCAGTTGCATTCATATGTTCCTTGTTCCCAGTTTGTGAATACCCTATAACTTCTGTAACCATAGTGTGGAACCGGTATCCCTGTTATGCTCAGTTCAAATTGGTATCCGTTGAGGTGGTCGCATTGGTATGACATGCTCTTTTGCATTTCACTCTGAAACCTGAAGAAGATTTTCCTTGTGTATGCTTTTGCCATTTGTCTCTCCATAATGCTTCCACACCACCACTCCGGGTCTGTCAAAGTTGTATCACACTCTGCCTTTAGCTCAGCATTGTAAATCTTTTCTTGTACTGACATGTATTATTGTACAAACTCATAGATGGAGTTGCTTGGTTTGAGTAACGTTTGAGCACTGCGTTGAAACCTTCGCTTCTTGCTGTAGTCTGAAGGAATGGGAAAAGGGCGTGCATAAAGTACGCTGGTACCCAAACCTTTCTTTATTCCCATAGTGAGAACAAATCCACATTGTCACGGACATTATGAGTATTTATCATATGCATCCAAGCCTCCTCAAATTCCTCGGGTGAAAAGCTGTTGTTCACACATGCATTGAAAGCGTCGAGCAGCTCTGGGTGGTTGGCCATGAATGTCCCTATTTTCTCAGTTGCATTCTGGATGACGTGCCATCTGCAATTCCTGTGAGTTGCATCCGGGAAAACAGCGCTTATAGCACCAGCCATGGCAGCGTCTTGATCTGTTATTATATTTTTTGGTGCTAAGCCGTCCATTGCCAGTTTAAACATTTGAAACAGCCACACAAAGTTGTCCTTGAGCTCTTGACGACGAATCTCAAGATCCAAACTGAACCGATAATCCATGGTTGTTTATCCCAATAAATGGAGCGCATGGTAGTTTATACCGGTTCGTTAGGTAGGTAGTGTCGTATAATATGCAATCGTTGTATCCAGACTTGTATGCTCTTCGTGATGCCCCGTCTACCCAAAACAGGTTCTCAACCCTGTCGTATTCATCAAGTGTAAATTTGTAGAAGAAATCTGGATCTTCTGCCTTCATCTTTTCGAAGTATGCCAAGGTGTCTTGCATGTCGTGGTGATTGTTTTCACTGGGAAAAGAAGCCCTTTCTTTTTCTATGTATGGCACATCATTCACACTGTCGTAGAAACTTGCCATCAGTTGCATCTGTCGGCATGTTTCGATGTTGCATGCATGAAGCATCCGCAAGAACACATTTTCTTCTGCTGGTATGTTTCGGTGTGAACGCAAGAACCTTGTTAATGAAGGTTTTATTATCAGGGGATGTTTATGATCATCCGATGAATGCTGAACATACCACCATGCATCCTTTCTCTTTACATACAAGTGTGCTGTGCACCCAGTCCTTGGATGTGTATTTTTTTCCTCTTCTTGACACATGATTTTGAGTTCTGGGTGTCTTCCTTTTCTTCGTAAGGTTTACCAGCTTTTGTGCACACAAGATATGCCTTGTTTAGCTCATTTCTTGCGTCTTTTCTTGACCAATCTATCCTTATTCCGAAACCCTTCCGCTGTGAATACGCCCTGTAGTGTTCTCTAGCTGATTCAAAACTGTCAAAGCGCATTCCATTTGTTGGTGGTTGCGGTGTGGAATGTACTTCATCTCTTGCATCATTATTGTGTGCATTATTCTCCCCATCCTCATTTGAATCTGCTGTGTGTACTGCTGTTTCTTCGATTGTTCCACCCGTTGTTGTTTCTTGTGCAGCTTGTTCAACTATATTATACATGCAGTCATTGTCAGTATGTTCTTCAATTTGGACATCACCTGTTATGCAAATAAATACAAGTTATCATTTCTGTTTTTTTGCAGGAATGGGTATATATAATGAGAAGTCATGGATAACACCAGTTATAATAGGTGGGTAACTTTTTATACTAGCAAGTATTCTGTGAACATGTCATCTATTTTTTGCAATGGTCTACATCGATAAGTTGTACTCATAGTTATGGATAACTTCTGCATATAGGCATGGATAACTGTAGCTTTAACTAGTGGATAACTTGTACTTATGTTCCTGGATAACTATATTTTTAGCTAGTGATAACTTCTACTCATGTTGCTGGATAACTATTCTAGTATGTAAGCATGTTTAACTGTAGTATTATATAGTGGATAACTTCTGTATATAAGAATGGATAAGTTCTGTTTTAGCTAGTTGATAATTTCTGCATATAAGCATGTACTGCTCATATGTATGTATAACTGTAAGCATGGATAACTTCTGCTCATATGCATATATAACTGTAGTTTTAGATAGTGGATAACTTATGTTCTATATGGTGGGTAACTTATGCATGTAAGCATGGATAACTTATATTCTATCTTGTTGATAACCTATGCATGCAAGCATGGATAACTTATGTTAAAATACTGCCGGATAAGTTGATTGCATATAATCATCATACCTTCATTTACAACTTGCACGATAGCATTTGTGTGTGAACCATCAACATGGCCTTCTTCTATTTCTTGATCTGGTTCTGCATTTAGGTCAATATATCCATGGTTTAGCTAGTTGATAACATATGGGTGTAAGCATGGATAACTTCTGTTCTAGCTAGTTGATAACTTATGCTTTTGTAAGCATGTATAACTTCTGTTTTAGCTAGTTGATAACATATGGATGTAAGCATGGATAACTTCTGTTCTAACTAGTTGATAACATATGGATGTAAGCATGGATAACTTTTGCATGCAAGCATGGATAACTTATGTTCTAGCTTGTTGATAACCTCTGCATGCAAGCATGGATAACTTATGTTAAAATATTGCTGGATTGCATATAATCATCATACCTTCATTTACAGCATGTATAACTTCTGTTTTAGCTAGTTGATAACATATGGATGTAAGCATGGATAACTTCTATTCTAGCTAGTTGATAATATATGGATGTAAGCATGGATAACTTCTGCATGCAAGCATGGATAACTTATGTTCTAGCTTTTTGATAACCTCTGCATGCAAGCATGGATAACTTATGTCAAAATACTGCTGGATTGCATATAATCATCATACCTTCATTTACAACATGTATAACTTCTATTTTAGCTAGTTGATAACATATGGATGTAAGCATGGATAACTTCTGTTCTAGCTAGTTGATAACATATGGATGTAAGCATGGATAACTTCTGCATGCAAGCATGGATAACTTATGTTTTAGCTTGTTAATAACCTCTGCATGTAAGCATGGATAACTTATGTTAAAATACTGCTGGATTGCATATAATCATCATACATTTATTTACAACTTGCATGATAGCATTTGTGTGTGAACCATCAACATTGTCTTCTTCTATTTCTTGATCCGATTTTGCATTTAGGTCGATATCCATGGTTTCAAATCTGTTCAACCAAAATATTCATGATGTTATAAGATTTAGTTGTTAGGATGAAGCAATTAATAGGAAATCATGTCTATTCAGTTGTTAGTTATCCTAAATTAGATGTTTTTAATGCAGGGATCAACATATATTGTCAATGAAGCTTAGGATGATTGGTTTCTTATAGTTTGAACAAGATTGGACATATGTCAGATGCAAAACTGATGAGTAGTTATAGATGACTTGTTTCTTGTTTAGATCCATTTTGTGCAGCAGTATATTTTCATATTGAGAACAATATAGAGACGGTTTCTACCAAAATCCTGGTGATTTGAAGAGATGATTTTGAGAAGTACCTGCTGTTTTTGCCTGTGTATTCCTTTTTTTGCTTTTCAGTAGCAGGGCGCTAGAGGATGAAGGCGAGATGGGCAGGTGAGCAATCCGGGAAGGGTAAAACGCTAGATCTGGGGGGATTTCGTTTCCTTTCTGGTTTTTGCTTGGAGAGGAAGATGGTCCAGCCAGGTTTCCTTTTTTGGACCTGGTCACGCCACCGGTGTGGGAGGAGGCGCGCGCGGGGCGAGGCGGGGTCGTTGTCGGAATGCGGGGTCGCTGTCGGAAGCGCCCGCCAGATTCGTTAGTTTTCAGGGCGTTCGCCAGGTAGTCACGTCCTAAATTATTAGGGTTCTCAAAATTTCACAACTATAAATTTAAAATCATACTTATTTGCCAAGTGAAAGATGGGTTAAAGTAAGGCAGGAAAGACTGTCGCCTTCTTTGTTTACCCGTGTGAATAATTTCAGAAATATTGCCTCCAAATAATGGTCATATTATCCAATTTTTTCAGACATGTGCACGTAAAAATAAGGGCATATTATTATGTTTGACACGGATAATAAACCGGCAATAAGATCCATTTTAGTGGAATCCTGGTCCGACGTATATTATTGAATAGTGCTACATCATCTAGCCCCAACCAAGCCATCTTGGATGGTACATATGCACACAAAAAAGTGCAATGACAATCACAGACACCACAGATGCCCCCTTAAAGCACTCACATCACAGACACCCCAACCAAGTAATCCAATTTCAGTGCCAATCAATACACTTACATCACAGATGCCCATTAAAGCACACCCCAAGGGACAACCCTCGACTTGATTCCATTGCACGGGGAAGGTGGCGTCGTTGCTCTAGTACTATGGATAGCCATCACCATGGCCCCCATCGGCATCCCAACATTGACCTTGACCAGGTCAGCCAGAAGCACTAGAAAATTGTCGAGGTGCTACATGACTACTTGACTAGTATGCCAAAATAATGAGCCGATGCTCGAGGTCAGTGGTCGCACTTGGCGCCTTCCAAGATCTTATTATTTGCTCGATGCTTTTGGTTTCCTCCAAGATCTTATTATTCATACTATGAATAAGAGAGTTACATGTGCATACATAATAGGGAGAGAGTTACATGTGGATACATAATAGGGAGGAAAGAACCTCACATATATATATATATATATAGAGAGAGTTACATATGGAGTTATATTGCTCATTCTTATCTCACTGTTAGTGTGGTACCCTCATCTTACAATTCGTGTGAGTGACTTTGAACCTCAAAACTAGCATGACATTTTCTTTCAACACGTAATCATATTTTAGGGAAAACAAATAACTGATTTCTCGATAAGAAAAGGAAGAAAAGTTTACTCTTGGAAGAAAATTGGCATGCTACAAGCGAGAGTGGAATTTCTGAGCAGCTTCCCGGTGCACACCCATATCCGGGCTGTTTATACATGCATTAAGATCCATGCTAGATCTTTTTCCCGTCTCAAACAAATTCTCTTTTTTGTATCTCTCTGAGCACACAAGCATTGAAATTGAAACTTTCCAGCTCACTAACAAAGTTGAGATAGAATATTTGATAAATATTTCTAACATTTTACACTAGATATATATTTTTAAGAATTTGTTGTGAATTTATAATATTTTTAGATTAAATTAATTTCATATTATGCAAAAAATCGAAACTACTTTTGCCTCATTCTAGTTGAAAGTTTTCAGTAACTTGAAAAGTTTCAAATTGATTTCTTATAAGTTAGAAATATACGAAAAGAAGTTAAAAAAGTGTGAGTGTACACATGCCCTGGTGCTCACCCACAACTTCTCCATGCTGCAAGCATGGCATGGCATGTCACGCTATCCAAATTCGTTAGTACAGAACTATGAAAGGACAGCTCCATCGAAAAAGGGTCACACATCGGAAATGTAGAGATGATCGAAAACGCATGGGTGTGTTGATGCACGCCAGAAATGGGAGATCATGCATCGGTAACGGTTAATAATGGATGACCTCCCCACAAGCATGCCACATGCATTTTAGTAGGCCTGGTTACGTTGTGGCACTCTAAGAACAGTGGAAGGAGGTCTTTTTTTTGAACAGGGGGTCGGTCCCGAAGGAACCGAGAATGCTTTATTCATAAACAGCGGTGGCAGTACATTTTACAAAAATGGGACTTAAAGAAACTAAGAATAACCACAAAGTCCCTACAAATTGCACACAGAGCCTCGAGAAAGATCTGGAGAAACCCGTCGAGGCCAGCTCCTTCGCCACCACCATCGCAGGCTGCAGCACAGCCACCCTCACCGTCGCCGGGGACTTCACCACTTGGGGCAGTGAGAGGGGAGCTCGCCGAACTGCAGTCGAAGGGCCTCCGATTCGGCTTACGAGCCTGGAGGTTCAAGATCACCGGACGCCGGCCTGGATTGAACGTCGCCGACACCGGAGGGAGAGGCCGCAATACGACCAACAAATACACCGACGAATCAATCGACGGCGTTGGAGATCTCCTGCGAGAAGCAAAACTTCTCCCCTGCAGCAGAGTCGGCCTAGAGCGTCTTCTACCACCAGATCCACCCACCTCCTCACCTCCATGGCAAGCAGGGACGAGCGGGCCCAGTGTAGACAAGCCGCCGCCGACACCACCGAGATCCGTCAGATCTGACGGAGAAACGAGCTTATTTAGACGGGATCTTTTCTTCTCCACCTCCTCCACCGTCTCCCACCTTGGGAGCTCGCCAGAATAGCAGAGCTTCACTCCCCAGCAGCAGCTCGCGAGCGCCAGGGACACCCCAAACCACGGCAAGACGCCGACTACAACTACACCTAACCTACATCTACTAGTAGTATATACGCCGGAGCCGCCCCTCCGCCATCTCCGGGCGGCAACGCCGCCGGATCTGGCTCGGGTTTGGCCCGGAAGCCGAAGGTCGACTTTCAACGGGAGGGGAGGGAAAGAGGGGAGAGGAGGGGAAAAGTGGCGCTCGTGCCAGTGGAAGGAGGTCAACCTTTGCGAATATGAAAACGGTATAATATTACTACTATGTAGGGCTCTCACTATTAGGAAACTGGTTATAGCTAGGCGTCACCGTTGTGCCTCGCCACCACTGATATTACTGGTGGCGTGCCACTTTTGCCTATACAAGACACTACTAGTGGCTTGTCTCAAAATATGACAAGCTTGCGCGCCTATTTAAATGGTGTGCCACTCTATTTTTGTATAAGTGGTATGTCCTCGTACACAATACTATTTGGTTGTGTACTATCCGCCTCACTCCACCCACCGCCACACAATCTCCTCTTCACTCCACGTGCCACTTCCTCCTCTCCACTCTTCTCACCGCCGTCGCCGCCCACTCCCTCCACTCCTCTCGTCACCGCAACAGGAACCCGGAGCCACCGCTGCCACCCGGTTTGCGTCGTCGATCCACCGCAGCAGGACCCAGAGCTGCGTCCACCATCAAAGCCACTCTACTCATTGTCATCACCGTCCTCGAGATGTCACCTCCCCAACCGGGACATAGTTCCTCGAGAACGCATGTTTCCCTATTGTAATTACAAGCTTTGTTACATACGTGATTTCTATTTTCTGCATTAAGTTCACTTTATTTTACTTTATTATTTTGCTCAATCAAAAACCCAAAACAATTCTATTTTTTTTGTATCTTAAAATTATTCCTTAAGTACTTCGTTTAGTTTTAGTTAAAAGCATTTTAGTCTTTTGCCTACTACTCCCTATGGGATCGATACCTTTATTTCGAAACTAGCAGCAAACAATCTATGCACTTGCAGTCATCACCTGGACGGAAGAAAACGACGATTGTACGAATACACATTCTTCCTACATTTTTTAGATATATACTTTCAGTCTTATCTAAGCAGTGTGTGCATGCATTGTATCCCTTATTCGTATGTTATGAAATGTTACTAAGAGCAGGCCAATCATTGATGGTTACAAACATCAACACTCGTAGGTCAAATTCCTGTTGTTTGTGCTCATCCCACACATGTACACCTGGTTTGGCCCATAACTGTAAAAGTTTATCAACTAATGGCCTTAGGTACACATTAAGGTTGTTGACGGGTTGCTTCGGGCCTTGGATGAGCACTGGCATCATAATGAACTTCCTCTTCATGCACATCCAAGGAGGAAAGTTGTAGATACATAGAGTCACATGCCAGGTGTTGTGACTACAGCTCTGCTCCCCAAAAGGATTCATGTCATCTGTTCTTAGACCAAACCTTAAGTTCCTTGCGTCATCATTAAAGTCCGGGAAGTCTCTCTCGATTTTTCTCCACTGCTGACCATCAGAGGGGTGCCTCAACATCCCGTCTTTCTTACGGTCTTTCATGTGTCATCGCAACAACTTTGTATGCTCTTTGTTTCTGAACAAACGTTTCAACCGTGGTATTATAGGAGCATATACCACATCACCTTGGCAGAAACCCTCTTCTTGGGTGGCTCGCCCTCCATATCAGTAGGGCCATCTTTTCTGATCTTATACCGCAACGCAGTGCATACCGGACATTTATCCATATTCTCGTACTTCTCACCACGGTAGAGTATGCAGTCATTAGGGCATGCATGTATCTTCTACGTCTAATCCTAGAGGACAGACACGCTTCTTTGCGTTGTATGTACTGACGGACAATTCATTCTTTCTTGAAAGCATCTTCTTCATTAGTACCAGCAACTTTTTAAATGTCAAGTCAGTCATACCGTTCTCTACCTTCCACTTCAGCAATTCCAGTGTGCTACTGAATTTCTTCTGGCCATCTTTACAAGTTGGGTACAACAATTTGTTGTGTCCTATAATATCTGCTCGAACTGCAACCTCTCCTTTTTTGTGTCGCAGTCTCATTTTGCATCAGAAATGACACGACCAAGATTATCAGCGGGCTCATCTGGTTCACGTTCTTCACCTTCTTCTTCTTAATAGTCTTCAATTGCAGTATCAGCGTATTCAGGGAACATAGATCGATAGTTGTCATCATCATTCTCTTCATCATCGCCGTCTTTCATCATAACCCCTCTTTCTCCGTGCTTGGTCCAAACATTATAGCCGAAGATGAAACCGGACCGAAGCAGTTGGCTCTGAATGACTCTCGAGGAAGTGTGAGCCTTCTCATTCCTACATTCAACACATGGACACCACATAAAACCATCCTGCCGCTTATTCGCCTTGGCCACAAGGCGAAAAGAATGCACGCCTTCTCTGTAAGCGGCATAGCGTCGGTCATCATATATCCATGTATGGCTCATCTGCATCATACAACTATATATCAAACGCAATCACGATACTAAAATTAGTATCTTGCGGTCTAAATGAGAAAATAGTTGCTAACCATTTAGGACACTTGGAAACAAAGATGAGAAAACTTAAGTGTGGCTCGGGCACCTGATATCATATTTGTGTTGTGTGAACTAAAGCCGTATCGCTCTAACAGGCATTTTACCAAACACCTTTAGTGCATACGATGAAAAAAAACTAGCACAAACCTATATACCATATCCCACCAGAAAAAACATGAGTGAGGGGAGGGGCTATGCTATATATATAGGGTCAGTCCATTTGTCCCGGTTTGAGATACAGATCAAAACTAATGGGGATATGTGCAGCGCGCAACAAGCCCCAGACTCATTAGTCCCGTTTTGTATCTCAAACCGGGACTAATGGGATCTAACGGGCCGGTACTAGTGGTTTAGGAGGGGTTCGCGCGTTGCACTACAGGAAATAATTGCTACGCCGACGGCCGGCACAGCGCCAAATTGCCGTCGGCGTAGCCCCCTCGGCGTACGTCCTCGTCGGCACAGCTCCATGGCCGTCGGCACAGCTCCTCTCCCTCGGCACAGCGTCTTCAGCGGGCCCCGCGTGTCAGTCAATGGCCGTTTTGGCTAACGGTTCAGCCTGGAGCTACGTGAAGTGGCCGCTTCAAGACAGAGAATGGAGCTACGCCGACGGCCAGGCCGTCGACATAGCCTAAAATATTTTTTTTTATTTTTTTATATTTTTTCAAATCTTTGAATTATTTGACTCCATAATCTTCCGCTTTAATCATTTTAACACTATTTATAGTTAATAATTAATTAAATTGTAGTCTTAGTCAAAGTTCCCGTTCGGTCACCCATCCTAGCACTACTCCAGCTCTAGCACGCTTAACTTCCTCGTTCCTTCAGAATCTTTTCCTGCAAAGCAATTTACTCATTGTTGTCAATACTAGGATACCATTCCTATTAACTCTTATATCATCATGTCATATGGTTGTATTTTTTGAAATTACAAGCAATTATTTAAGTAAACAACAATGAATAAGTAAAAATATTATTGAATTCAAATAAAAATATAATTATTTTTTTTGTATTTTTTATTTAATATGGATTAATTAATATCTTTAAATCTGTAAATCGGAATTCGGCAAATAATATGTCTAAATTGATTAGAAAAATGAGAGGAATCCAAATATGATATCAATATCAACTTATCACAAACTATGCCGTGATTCTTATCATAATTTCATTTGCCCGTTTAAAACGGCACGCATAAATATTCTTAGCTCGGGAGTGAGACTCGCTAAACTTGAAGTGGATCTATGATGAAACAACATATTTTGAACCTAAAAATGATTTTTGTAAAAAAGCATGAGCATCCGATCATGTATCTGTAGTTCATATATGACCCACTTCCTGCCGATTCGGCAGGAATTTGTCTTTTTCACCAGGGATAGACGGAAATGTTTGAGATCCTCCTGTTATGACATTATCCATGTAAGGTGGTCTATTATTTTTGAAAAATGTGACGGTAGCATTTTGAATTAGCCATTTGGTGGTTGCTTCACAAAACCGTCCGTTTTTTGCACTCGGTAAATGGAAAACGGCTTTTTGGTGCGACGAAAAGGAAAACTTCCTTCCGAAACATTGTTCGCCATCCCATGATGCATACTTATGCATAATATGGACACATTATCAATATACCAAGTTTGATATTTTTCCTTCTAACTATGTCACATAATATGACACCACGCGAAGGTTTCATGTTGTTTGGATCGTTTTTGAATTTATAATGCCCGTTTTAAACCATCGTTATACTTTGTCGAAGGGCGTGCATGAAGATTCTTAGCTCGGGGCTGAGACTCGCTAAACTTGAAGTGGCTCTATGATTAAACAACATATTTTGAACCTAAAAATTATTTTTGTAAAAAATCATGAGCATCCGATCATGTACCTGTAGTTCATATCTGACCCACTTCCTACCGATTCAGCAGGATTTTGTCTTTTTCACCAGGGATAGAGGGAAATGTTTGAGATCCCCCTGTTATGACATTATCCATGTAAGGTGATCTAGTATTTTTGAAAAATGTGACGGTAGCATTCTGAATTATCCATTTGGTGGTTGCTTCACAAAACCGTCCGTTTTTTGCACTCGGAAAATGGAAAATGGCTTTTTGGTGCGACGAAAAGGAAAACTTCCTCCTGAAACATTGTTCGCCATCCCATGATGCACAGTTATGCACAATATCGACACATTATCACAAACTATGCCTTCATTCTAGCCATAACATTGGTCATTTGACCCAAAAGTCAAGAAACCTCGAACGAGATAGGTCATTTTGTGAAGGTTTTTTTGAGACATAATCAATATATCAAGTTTGATATTTTTCCTTCTAACTATGTCACATAATATGACACCACGCGAAGGTTTCATGTTGTTTGGATCGTTTTTGAATTTATAATGCCCGTTTTAAACCATCGTTATACTTTGTCGAAGGGCGTGCATGAAGATTCTTAGCTCGGGGCTGAGACTCGCTAAACTTGAAGTGGCTCTATGATTAAACAACATATTTTGAACCTAAAAATTATTTTTGTAAAAAATCATGAGCATCCGATCATGTACCTGTAGTTCATATCTGACCCACTTCCTACCGATTTAGCAGGAATTTGTCTTTTTCACCAGGGATAGAGGGAAATGTTTGAGATCCCCCTGTTATGACATTATCCATGTAAGGTGATCTAGTATTTTTGAAAAATGTGACGGTAGCATTCTGAATTATCCATTTGGTGGTTGCTTCACAAAACCGTCCGTTTTTTGCACTCGGAAAATGGAAAACGGCTTTTTGGTGCGACGAAAAGGAAAACTTCCCCTGAAACATTGTTCGCCATCCCATGATGCACAGTTATGCACAATATCGACACATTATCACAAACTATGCCTTCATTCTAGCCATAACATTGGTTATTTGACCCGAAAGCCAAGAACCCTCGAACGAGATAGGTCATTTTGTGAAGGTTTTTGAGACATAATTAATACCAAGTTTGATATTTTTCCTTCTAACTATGTCACATAATATGACACCACACGAAGATTTCATGTTGTTTGGATCATTTTTGAATTTATAATGCCCGTTTTAAACCATCGTTATACTTTGTCGAAGGGCGGGCATGAAGATTCTTAGCTCGGGCCTGAGACTCGCTAAACTTGAAGTGGATCTATGATGAAACAACATATTTTGAACCTAAAAATGATTTTTGTAAAAAATCATGATCACCCGATCATGTACCTGTAGTTCATATCTGACCCACTTCCTACCGATTCGGCAGGAATTTGTCTTTTTCACCAGGGATAGAAGGAAATGTTTGAGATCCCCCTGTTATGACATTATCCATGTAAGGTGGTCTAGTTTTTTTGAAAAATTTGACGGTAGCATTTTGAATTATCCATTTGGTGGTTGCTTCACAAAACCGTCCGTTTTTTGCACTCGGAAAATGGAAAACGGCTTTTTGGTGCGACGAAAAGGAAAACTTCCTCCTGAAACATTGTTCGCCATCACATGATGCATAGTTATGCACAATATCGACACATTATCACAAACTATGCCTTTATTCTAGCCATAACATTGGTCATTTGACCCGAAAGCCAAGAAACCTCGAACGAGATAGATCATTTTGTGAAGGTTTTTTTGAGACATAATTAATATACTAAGTTTGATATTTTTCCTTCTAACTATGTCACATAATATGACACCACGCGAAGATTTCATGTTGTTTGGATCATTTTTGAATTTATAATGCCCGTTTTAAACCATCGTTATACTTTGTCGAAGGGCGGGCATGAAGATTCTTAGCTCGGGGCTGAGACTCGCTAAGCTTGAAGTGGATCTATGATGAAACAACATATTTTGAACCTAAAAATAATTTTTGTAAAAAATCATGAGCACCCGATCATGTACCTGTAGTTCATATCTGACCCATTTCCTACCGATTCGGCAGGAATTTGTCTTTTTCACCAGTGATAGAAGGAAATGTTTGAGATCCTCCTGTTATGACATTATCCATGTAAAGTGGTCTAGTATTTTTGAAAAATATGACGGTAGCATTTTGAATTAGCCATTTGGTGGTTGCTTCACAAAACCGTCCATTTTTTTGCACTCGGAAAATGGAAAACGGCTTTTTGGTGCGACGAGAAGGAAAACTTCCTCCTAAAACATTGTTCGCCATCACATGATGCATAGTTATGCACAATATCGACATATTATTACGAACTATGCCTTCATTCTAGCCATAACATTGGTCATTTGACCCGAAAGCCAAGAAACCTCGAACGAGATAGGTCATTTTGTGAAGGTTTTTTTGAAACATAATCAATATACCAAGTTTGATATTTTTCCTTCTAACTATGTCACATAATATGACATCACGAGAAGATTTTATGTTGTTTGGATCATTTTTGAATTTATAATGCCCGTTTTAAAACATCGTTATACTTTGTCGAAGGGCGGGCATGAAGATTCTTAGCTCGGGGCTGAGACTCGAAAAACTTGAAGTGGATCTATGATGAAACAACATATTTTGAACTTAAAAATGATTTTTGTAAAAAATCATGAGCATCCGATCATGTACCTGTAGTTCATAGCTGACCCACTTCCTACCGATTTGGCAGGAATTTGTCTTTTTCACCAGGGATAGACGGAAATATTTGAGATCCCCCTATTATGAAATTATGCATGTAAGGTGGTCTAGTATTTTTGAAAAATGTGACGGTAGCATTTTGAATTAGCCATTTTGAGGTTGCTTCACAAAACCGTCCATTTTTTTGCACTCGGAAAATGGAAAACGCCTTTTTGGTGCGACGAAAAGGAAAACTTCCTCCTAAAACATTGTTCGCCATCACATGATGCACAGTTATGCACAATATCGACACATTATCACAAACTATGTCTTCATTCTAGCCATAACATTGGTCATTTGACCCGAAAGCCAAGAAACCTTGAACGAGATAGATCATTTTGTGAAGGTTTTTTTAAGACATAATCAATATATCAAGTTTGATATTTTTCCTTCTAACTATGTCACATAATATGACACCGAAGGTTTCGCATTGTTTGGATCGTTTTTGAATTTATAATGCCCGTTTTAAACTATATATAATGTTTTATATTTTACTTATTTTTTTTTATAAATGTGTAATATTTGAGTGTAGATAGATAGATTTTTTTCTGCAAATTTTGATATATTATTTGTATTTTTCTAAATTAGAATGATTTAGTTATAATTTTTCAAAAAATAATGAAAAAGGAAAAAAATCTGGAGGCCTATGCCGACGGCCTGGCCGTCGGCACAGACTAAAATTTTCTTTTCAAAGAGCTGTGCCGACGGCAGGCCGTCGGCACAACTTGGCTGCCTAACGCCGTTTTCGTCCTCGTGTCTGAACTGGGGCTACGCCGAGGGCCACCGTCGGCACAGACCTCGCTACTACGTCGACGGCCACACTATGCCGAGGGCTACCCTTGGCGCCGTCATCTACGCCGACGGCCGGGCTGGTCGGCTGGCCAGGGAAGACAGCTATGCCGACGGCCCCGACCTTTGGCCGTCGGCGTAGCCGGCCGGCCGTCGGCGTCTTAGTTCTTTCCTGTAGTGTTGGGTCCGGACCATTAGTCTCGGCCCTAGCCACAACCGAGACTAATGGCCTGGATGAAAGGGCCATTTTCCACTAGTGTCCCGTATTGTGTCCACGCTAACAAAAGTGATCTCTTTGCTCTGCAGGAAGTCTTTAAGCCCTAGGCAATCCTTAGAGGCCCCTACAATAATGGTACATCAGAACGTGCTGCCACATGGCGAGTTGTGCGACGACAACTGTTTGATGGCTACCTCTAGGGGTGTTCTCGAGGTCCATTCCAAAGAACCTGCGCTTATCTTCATCAAGTCATTGCTCATTGGTGTACACCACTGTCAGTGTAGTGGTGACATGTGCAGTGATATTGATAGTCCCCAGGTTGGCAGCCCGTATCCATGGCTTCAACAAAGCATGATCGATGGACGTGGTGGTTTTAGAGGATGAGGAAGAGGGAATGTGTGCGCGGGCTGACCAATTCCTAATAACATGGAAACAGACTGTCATGTCCCTGCACAAACGCGGGCGATTCTTGAACTGCGAATGTGCGCATGGGATACAGAGCGTGGCGTCCCTAATTTTGGCCATCCATTTCTCCATCCACTTTATACTACTTTATCTGCAACCGTACCCCTACTTTACACACATGGTCCCTTTATTATATCTACTATTTCCGCTGGAATGCCTCAATGCGCCTTGTTTTCATCATATCTCCCTCCTTAGACCTAGGATTTATGTGCCATCTTCGCTAGTGTGGGAGCTTCAAGTAATCTCTCTGGGAATTATCTGGGACGTTCCAGGATAGCGTCATCGATCGGACTATGAACTGGGTGGCCAATCAGGAGCTGCCGGTGGCGCGTCATGGAGAGCCTGCCGGGCGCCTCTTGTGATAGATACGGCTAAAGGTGGAAGAAAACACACGCGAGTACGAGTAGCAGAATACACAGAGGTTTTACGCAGCACCGCACTTGTGCTTTTTTTTTTTTTTCTTATTCTCACGGTTCCAAGCTCAGCTGATTACAAGTCTTAAATAGAAACGGAAACACACCCACGCACTAGTCCTGATCCGCTAATTGCCCTCCACTAGCCGGTAGGAGGGGCCACGAATAACCACGCGATTCAGCCGTGCCACTCTTCTCTGCTAATTACTCAGTCACATCTTCATCCTCTCTAATCGGCCATGTAAACTCTGTCAGACCTGTGTGCTACTTATCCCATTCGATGCCCACACATGCATCGATCCTACACCTGGACTTGCTCAACTAACTAACCTGACTTAGCTCGCATAGTATGCACGTGAACACTTCTCTACATACACACACTGCCGCAGCTATTGCTACATGCATGACTCTGAAAAGAACACAACGGAATAAACATGCTGAAATTCTAAACAACAAGGTTAACCCCAACATCTTGCACCACGTGTAGCACGCCGGCAAGATGGCCGAGGCATGCGATCTCTCTCGGGACACAGGTGGCACTCGGGCCATTTTTAGCGTACATCAGCTTAGATTCATGGACATGCGGGATGTCGATGGTCATACACGAGACAACCCACATCGTGGAGCACGTCGGTGTCGGTCTTTATTAGGCGGCCGCAGTAGGTGCCAAATGAGAGGGTCTTAATCCTAGTTAACTAGGACTTACTGTACTTATTTGTAAATGTCTACTGCAGCTACGACCCAAGCAAGCAAACCAAATTTTGTTGTACAACCGTCAAAATAGGCAAAAGAGCTAGTTACACAATCCCTAATGTGGTATCTCCTTCATAATCTTACAGTGAATATCATCGGCAAAGAAGTGAAAGCCACGTCTCCAGGTCTCGATTGCAAAGAGCAAAAAAACATAGAGAGAAACCAAAAACAATCCCCGCTATCACATAGTAGTATAACCACTGGTCTTCCCCTTCATCATTTGTACCATCTTGTGCATGTCTCTCATCTGGCGTAAGTGAAGTATCTGCGCACATATTGTCAAGAGGAAAACCACATAGCCCAGAATTGTTAGAGTAGATGGACGGGTCAATTAGTGTCTGAATCTGACTCCCAACGGTATCTTGCCAAACAAATGATTGTTCGAGACATTCAATGTGCTAAGCGCCGATAAGTTGGAGATGCCCAGAGGAATTGTTCCAGAAAGTTCATTAGATGATAGATCAAGGGACTCAAGAAATTTCAAATTGCCAATGTTTTTAGGAACACTGCATGATAGATGGTTTTTTGATAGGTTCAGAAACATGAGGCCCTGAAGGTTGGTTAACTCGTCAGGCGGGGATGCATCAGGACAACATATTGCTCGATAAGTCAATGTCGGTTAATAACCAGGCAGTTGTCTCGAAAAGCTGCTGCTGACCCTTCCATATTATGTGGATTCCATCCGGGAATTCTGGCTCTCGGGGAATCAACCAACCTTTTGGATTCCTCATGTAGGTCAAGTTTCCCAAGGCCACTGAAATTGACCCTGTGAGGCTATTGTTTGCCATGTCGAGCAGCTGAAGATTTGAAAGTTGGGATAACCCATGAGGCCTTGTTTGGCACGAAGGTTTTCTGGTGTAAACCTGTGTATTATACCGGGTGTATTTGGTGAAACCATCCACGTCACCCAATACACTTCCCCATCCAAATACTCTTCTCATACCACCAACTCACACTGTTTGGCACAAGGGGTTCAAAACAAGGTGCATCATCAATTAAAACCTGATATTTTCACAGTTTCAGCAATACTATTGACTGAAGGTATACCGTCAGTAAAAATCGTATCTTTATAGCACTTCAGCACACAGTTTCACCAATAATATTTTTATCATGTCAAGTAGCAGTGCAAAAACATCTCAGCAGTATATTACAAAAACAATTTCGATCAAGACCAAGAACATCTAACACTCCAAGGAACAAGAATATATCATTGATTTATTACAAAAATGATTTTAATCATGAACAACATCTCACGCGAGAACATCTCATCAAAAGATGGTCCTGGACTTGTAGTTTCTGCAAACTGGCACCTGGGAAGGGAAGGTATACACCGTAGTTCTATGAGTAAGAAGCAAAGTACATTCATATCATGATAGAAGCTAGCAGTATAACATGGAAAACTCATTTCATCATCAGGCAAACATTCTACAGTACTAGAGTAAATCTACTAGAAAACATGCCAAATACAAATTAAAAAAATACCATTACATGTTATGTATAGAGGGGAGAGACACCTACATTTTGAAATACTACTCTTATTCTAACTCTTTAAATTAAAATCAAAGAGATTGAGCCATGCAGGTGGTTGGAAAATTAGAGAAAACTCTGAATGAAAAAACTAGAAAAAGCTGAAGCTTATAACTCATATTTAATTTCAAGTAAGCTCATATGCTACATGGGAATGGGCATTTCGTAAACAAGATGAGCATGCTGCCATTCACCAACTGCTTCATATGCTACATGGGCTACTGATCACTTTACACTCTCAAGGCAACATACCAAACAAACACCCTTAGCTACCGATCAGATGGCTAATTTTTCTTTCCTTGGCAGAGCAAGTTAGGCAAAGAATTCAAACATGCCCAAAGATCTAAAATCTAACTACTCCAATCTGGGATTAGGAAACTGCAGAAAACATTATGTATGAGTAACTATTTTCATGTCTCCACCATGGAGGCATGGATACAGATATGGAGGCATTAAGTTCTCTGCCTAATGCAACGACAGAGCTACTTTCAAGTTCCATTTTTTTATTCATATGAGTGTGTTGAGTGCTGTCAGATAATCTTTGAATGTGTGTAAAAATAACAGTGCCAGTTTTACTCCATACCTACGGCCACAGCTATGTGCAGGCCATACAGCTAGAGAAATCTATCCAAAATAATAAGCCAGAGCCAGAGTAGACAAGCTTCACTTATGAATACTAACTATACTTCAAATAGCACCACACAACAATTAGACACGGCATTACATGAGCATTGGATATAATGGTACCAACTAAAATACGTTGTATGCTTTGTGGATCCATTCTACCAATGAAACAAAACACATAGTACAAGATTAACAAAAAGACATTAGAAACAATATATGCTATGTACACAGCAATAGAAGCGTATAAGTATTTATACACTTAGGGTTCTTGTCAGACATAACCAGTATCACAGTCAGTTATTTGTGTTAGTCCTAGATCACCTGGTGTCAAAATTGCTGATGATGGACTATCACAGCAGCATTTTCTAGTGGCCCTAAACTCTTATAATTCGGTGTGTTCCTCAATTAATTCGTATCACTGGCAAGCTGTGTCAATTACAGCAGCATGCTAATCGGAGTGAACTGGAGAGACAGAATGTTCCAATTACTAGACATCCCGAGTTCCGCTATAAAACAGAATTTCAGAGTCATGAACCTGAGGTATGTATCAATCTAGACTGGTTCTCGTAATCGACAGAAGTTTTCTATTGCCATTAAGTTGTAGTTCCACAATAAATTTATAGAAGCTCGCGCATGGAAAAATGTTTTCTTAACTTAGTCAGGCCGTATGCACCTACTGAGCATAGAATAAAGCATTGCATTACCATAACTTGCTCTTGCTTGCCAGTGATTACTAGAAGATGGAAGCTAATACCCCTGCTTTTCATTTGTACGAAATTACTGTAGTTCGACTAACTCAAAAGTTTGGAAATAGAGGAGAAGATCAACAAGATCAAGTGGTGTCAGACAGCCAACAATGCACTCTTCCTACTGTCCACAAATGATAAAACGATCAAGTATTGGAAGGTAAGCCAGGGCGCATTTAAAGTTCTCTTGTGCATGTTAATCTTTTCTTGCTATTTTATATATACTGCCTAGCCCTACCATGAATGAACAGTATATTTCCAGTAAAATGCCAGTGGATTTCTTTCTCCCTACGGGTTGGCACATATGTATTTGCGTTGATTTATAATTTTTCGTCGGTGGGAACCAGAAAATTCATAAAGTTTACATCAACACTTGCTGAAATTCATGAAATTATACACTTGCTGAAATTCATGAAATCAATCAAGAACATGTCCATGGCGCCAATCAAGAACATGTGCAGGCCTAGATCTGACAGGAAAATCAAGAACCCTAATCATGGCGGCAATCAAAAACCTACAGCTAGAGGGGTGGTAAGAGAACTCACCAGAGTGAAAGACAGCCTTCCAACGTCCGACAAACTGCTGGCGGCCGAGGGCGCTGGCGTTGGAGGCGACGGCGAGGATGCGGTGCCGGGATCTAGCGGACGAGGGAACTTCGAGGAGATGACGGCGAGGAGGGGTCGGCGGGATCTGGCGGCCGTGTGGAGGATGCGGTGCCAGGATCTGGTGGCCGTGGGGAGGAGGCGGTGGCGGTGGTCTTCGTGAGGATGGAGCTCGCTCTCCCGCCGTCGCGCACGTGTAAGAAACGCGTCGCCCTCCTCGCGTCTCGGAAACCCTTCGACCCGACGAGTATCTGGAGTTACTCTCGGGCTTACACGCCGACAGACTGGGCTGCCAAATGGGCTGTGGGGTGATTTTCCGAGTAACGGGCTGGGCTGGTATTTTACACGGGTTTACACCAGAAAACCTCTGTGCCAAACAAGGCCTGAGAAATTTCTCCGGTGAAGTTGTTTGATCTGAGGCAAAGGATTCTCAAGAATGGGATGGCACTCCCGATCCATGCCGGGATAGCACCGAAGAAACGGTTGTTCCCCATGTCCAAGGTGGCCAATGAGGCGCAGGTCCATAAACCTGAGAGCCTGGAGCCCACAGAGCTGGTGGGGGATGTCCCCGGTGAGACTGTTGTTGGATATATAGCTAGCAGGAGGTGGACGAGGCTTGGCATGTGACCGAGCTGCGGTGGGATGGAGCCGCTTAGCCCGTTGCTGCTGATGTCGAGTACGACGAGGGAGCGTAGGCTTGAGATGCTGGCCGGCCGGGATGTCACCGACGAGGTTGTTGTCACCAAGTGCCAACGTGTCCAGCTCCGGGAGAGCCGTGATGTCCAGCGAGCTGAGCCTGCCGGAGAGACCAAGTCCGAAAAGGCTTAGCGAGGTGACATGATCGGTCGTAGAGCGGCGTGGCCTTGGTCCAGCTGGACAGCGCGGTTGTTGCGTCGTCGGCGAGGCTGGCCTTCCAGGCGAGAAGGGCATCGGTCTCCGTGGACGCCGCGGCGCCGGTTGCTGTTGCCTGCAGAGTGGCCACTAGCTAGGAGGAAGAGCGCGGCAGTTTGGACTGGCGTAATCATCATCATGTCTCTCTTGGTTAGGTGTGTATATGGCGGCATATCTTGTTGAACTCGTCGCTTGGAAACATGCCGGCCGGCCGGCCGCCTACGCCAAGGCACCGCTCGCGACAGTGGAAAGAACACACGGGTCCAAGCTGCTCAGGGGAAGTCACGATCAGATCTGCTCAAGCTGAGTATATATACGGTGGTTGTTTAATTATCTCTGTTGGACCCAGTGAAAAATGAACCTCAAGTATCTGAGCCTAGATTAATTACTAGCCCCACACGTATCTGAATATGTAGGCCTCATGTACTGAATTTATTTTATTAACTCGCAAATAAGAGATGAGCATCACCTTTGATGATCCATCCTCTCTGTCTAATAAATTGTCTTTTGTTTTCATGCATGCTCGGCATCACCAACATACAATTCAATTTCATTACCACAAAAGATGTTATATTGTGATGTAACATCTTTAACTACACTTAACTTGTAAGCGAACTGAGTTGCCATGCTATTTTCAGAAATATATGCGACATTATTAGAACACTCGAGCATCTCCCCCCAGCAGAATATCTAGGGTTTTCTCTCCTCTGGCGGCGTCAAACCCGTCGAGAGTTTCCGGTCCAGGCGATCGTCGGTAAGAATTCTGGTAATCTTAGGATGATCACCGTGGGGTTGGTCAGCTAGCGCAATTGTCCCTCTCCTTTCGCTTTTGTGGAAGGTTAGGGTTTCGGGTTTTTCTGCCATGGCGGAGAAGGCGGAGTCGAATCATGGGAAAGAGGACATTGAGGATTTGTTGAGTTGACTCCATCTCGAGTGTTAGAGGTATATATCTGTATATTGTATTTCCCCCATATGTTAGGGGGCTTCCTGCATATTTGTCCTGTACCTGTACTATATATTGTGGCCTTTGGCCCCCAGAGGAATACATGTTGTCTATTCCTAACATGGTATCAGAGCCTCGTTAGCTCCGTCCTCTCTCTCTCAACTTCGTCGGCCACCACCGTCCCTGTCGTCGCCGGCCTTGCTGTCGTCGTCGCCGTCGGTCGTCGCCCATTTTGCTCTGTTTCAGATCTGGATCGGTCGCCGTCTCAGATCTGGACCGATCTGTCCCGATCGGATCCGTTTCCGCTTGCATTAGTTTCACAATTCGTCGCCGGCTGTGTCTCGTCGCCTGTCCCGTCGTCAACTTCCCGTGGAGATCCCGCCCCTCGTGCTTGCCTCCCGCGGGATCGACCCTGTCCGCCTGCCGCGTTTTGCCTCTGTCTCCTGCCACCGTCGCCTGTCCACGGGATTCATCACGTCGCCCGCCCCCAGGACCCTGTCCGCTCGCACCCGCCCGCCCGCAGGACCGCCCTGTCGCTGTCGCCCGCAGGACCGCCTTGTCGCTGTCACCCGCAGGACCGCCCCGTCGCTCAAACTCCTTCCTCTGCTCGCGGGCCCACGTGCTGGCTGGTGCCTGTCTCCCGCAGAACTCCCGCCCACCTGCTGGCCGGCGGCCACCTGCTCTCTCGTCGACGAGTTCCTCTGATCGTATCTGAGTGCCGATTCTTGTTTCGCCAGATCTGAGCAAAAAAAAAGGTGAGAGAGAGATGTCTTCTTCCTCGGGTTATGTAGCGATTCCTCGCTGCCCGGTGATCTTCGATGGTGCGAATTATCCTGATTTCGCTGCCTTTATGCGCGTTCACATGCGCGGTCTCCGTCTTTGGGGTGTGCTCTCCGGAGAGGTCTCCTGTCCGTCGTGCCCCCTGCTAGTGTGGCTCCTCTTCCGCCGACGCCGATTGTTCTCGGTGCTGATGCTTCTCAGGAGGCCAAGGATGCTGCTCAGAGTGCTTTGATATCATCTGCTGCTTATGACCAAGTTCAAGCAAGATTTTCCGATCTTGAGGCCTATCGACACGCCCGACTACTTACACTCGGTGGGTTGATGAGGATGCTCGTCTTCCGCTGTTCTCACCTCCAAGTGTTCTACCCCAAGATGTGCTGAGTTCATGAGTCTCCCCATTGCCGCCGCTGGGACCATCTTCGCCGCTTATCACCGTCTGGGATGCTCTTTACTGTCTGTGGTTCGCCAGAGCATGCTCTCCAGCAGGGTGATTCTACTATTGATGAGTTCTATACTCAGTGCTGCTATTTGGCCGCCATTGATTCTCTCCAGATCGCTGTTTGTGGCACATGCTCGTGCCGCCAGACAGCGCCGGACTTGGAGTTTCACCGCATCTATGAGTTTCTGTCTTGGCTTCGCCAGGAGTTTGAGCCCCGGCGTGCTCAGTTGAATGCTCGTGGTCGTGTTCCGCTCTCTGAGGTGTTGTCTGAGCTTCGGGCTGAGGAGACCCGTCTCCGTGGTGCTGGTCTTCTTGTGGTTCCATCTGCGCTTGCTACTCGTGGTGCTCCTTTGCCATCTGCTCCCTCGACTCAGCCGCGGTCCCCTGTGCCACCGCCGCCGATACTACCCACTCCTCCGTGTCGTGGTCAGCAAAGACCAAAGAGCCTCGTGGTCGAGTCAAGATCATCGGGCTCGTGGTCGTGGTCACCGTGGTTCTCTTCACATCGCTTATCGCAACAGGGATGGTCACACTTGGGCCATCTGTTATACACGGGACCCCAGTTTACGTCAGCAGCACCATGCTCGTGGGCAGTCGGCTTTTCCGGATCTTCAGCAGTTGCTCTCTCTGATCAGGACATTATCAGGAGTCTTTGCGGTCTGCTTGCTGCTATAGGCTCTTCTTCGACGGGCACTGCTGGTTCCGTGACTGACTCTTCAGGCACTATGCGACCACCACCTTCTACACAGTCAGGTACGTCTCCGTGGTATCTGGATTCTGGAGCTTCTTTTCATATGACCTCTGAGTCTTCTTTTCTGTCCGCTCTTCGTTCTCTCCCTTCTCCTGTCCGTGTTTTTAGGGCTGATGGTACCTCTCTCCCTGTTTCTAGTTGGGGCACCCTGTCTACTTCTTCTTTTTTGTTCCTGATATTTCTCATGTCCCTCTTCTTAAGATGAATCTGTTCTCTGCTAGCCAGCTTACTGACTCTGGTTGTCGCGTCATTCTTGATGCTGATTCTTGTGTTGTTTAGGACCGTCGCACCCAGGCCCTGGTTGGAGCTGGCCCTCGCAGCCGTGACTCTTCAGGTCTTTGGGAGTTAGACTGGCTTCGTGTTCCTTCCGCTGCCACTTCATCTGCCAGTTCTTCTCTGGTTGTCGCCTCTACTACCAGCTCTTTTCAGCAGTGGCATCATCGTCTTGGTCACCTCTGTGACTCTCGCCTGTCGTCATTAGTTCATCGTGGTCTTCTGGGGTCTGTCTCAGGAGATGGGTCTTTGCATTGTCAGGGCTGTAGGTTGGGTAAACAGATTCAGCTTCCCTATCCTACTAGCGCGTCTGTATCTCAGCGACCTTTTGATTTAGTTCATTCCGATGTTTGGGGTCCGGCTCCCTTCGCTTCGAAAGGGGGCCATCGCTACTATATTTTATTCATCGATGATTTTTCTCGGTACACTAGTTGTATTTTATGCGCTCTCGTAGTGAGGTGCTCTCCATATATCAGCGTTTTGCGGCCATGGTTCGTACTCAATATTCTACCCCCATCCGTGTGTTTCAGGTTGATTCTTTGGTGAGTATATCTCCCAGATGTTGCGAGGTGTTCTTGCCGAGCAGGTGGCACTCTTGCTCGCTTCTCCGTCTGGCGACATGCCCAGAATGGCGTTGCTGAGCGTAAGCATCGCCATCTTCTTGAGACCACTCGCGCTATGATGATTGCTTCTTCTCTCCCGCTGCATTTCTGGGCTGAGGCTGTCGCTACGTCGGCTTACCTCATCAATTTTTAGCCTTCTGCTGCCTTGCAGGGTGGTATCCCTCTTGAGAACCTCTCTGGACAGTCTCCAGACTACTCCATGCTTCGCTTGTTTGGTTGTGTTTGCTATGTTCTCCTTGCTCCTCGCGAACGCACCAAACCGACCGCTCAGTCTGTTGAGTGTGTCTTCCTCGGATACAGTGATGAGCATAAGGGCTATCGCTATTGGGACCCTGTTGGTCATCGGATGCGTATCTCTCGTGATGTTACTTTTGATGAGACACGTCCTTTCTATCCTCGTCCCACCGCTGGTACTTACCCGGTGGAAGATATCTCTTTTCTTCTCTTCCCTGACACACCTCCTTCTAACCCTATTGTGTCTTCTTCAGGATCTCCTCCCCCTGATGTCTCTTCTTCGACACCGCCCCTCTTCCGCCTAGTTCTCCTAGTTCTCCTCGTTCTCCGAGTCTTCCTCTCCTATTCCTCTTCTTCATCGCCGCCTCCTCGCCGCCTTCCTCTCGATGATCTTCCTCTACTGCCCTGTTCGTCAGCGTCGTGCCCCCAACCGTTACTCTCCTAGTCAGTATGGTCTTTCTGTTGCCTCCGAGCCGACCTCTTATCGGGATGCTGAGCATCATCCTGAATGGCAGCTGGCCATGGCCGAGGAGATTGCTGCGCTTGAGCGCACTGGCACCTGGGATCTTGTTTCTCCTCCTCCCGGTGTTCGTCCTATCACGTGTAAGTGGGTCTATAAGATTAAGACTCGCCTCTGATGAATCTCTTGAGCGCTATAAAGCGCGTCTTGTGGCTCGTGGTTTTCAGTAGGAGAATGGTCATGACTATGATAAGACCTTTGCTCCTGTCGCTCATATGACCACTGTGCGTACTCTTCTTGCCGTTGCTTCTGTTCGTCACTAGTCTGTGTCCCAGCTTGATGTTTAGAATGCCTTTCTCAATGGTGAGTTGAGTGAGGAGGTTTATATGCAGCCTCCTCCTGGGTACTCTGTTCCTGAGGGGATGGTTTGTCGTCTTCGACGTTCTCTTTATGGCCTCAAACAGGCTCCTCGTGCCTGGTTTGAGCACTTTGCCTCTGTAGTGACAGCTGCTGGTTTCTCCCCTAGTTCTCATGATCCAGCGTTGTTTGTTCACACTTCTCCTCGTGGACGCACTCTTCTTCTTCTCTATGTTGATGATATGATCATTACCGGTGATGATCCTGAGTATATAGCCTTTGTTAAGGCTCGTCTTCGTGATCAGTTTCTTATGACTGATCTTGGTCCTCTTCGATACTTTCTTGGGATTGAGGTTTACTCCACTTCTGAGGCTTTTACATATCTCAGGAAAAGTATATTCAGGATCTTCTTGCTCGTGCTGCTCTTAGGGATGAGCGCACTGTTGAGATCCCTATGGAGCTTAATGTTAAGCTTCAACTTACTGATGGTCATCCTCTTTCTCATCCAACGCATTATCGTAATCTTGTTGGGAGCCTTGTTTATCTTGCTGTCACTCGTCCTGACATCTCTTATCCTGTTCATATTCTGAGTCAGTTTGTTTCTGCTCCTACCACTGTTCATTATAGTCATCTTCTTCGTGTTCTTCGTTATCTTCGTGGTACGATCACTCGTCGCCTTTTCTTTCCTCGTTCCAGCTCCCTCCAGCTCCAGTGCTATTCGGACGCCACGTGGGCGAGTGATCCTTTGGATCGTCGTTCACTTTCGCCATCGTGTTTCTTGGTGGTTCGCTCATTGCTTGGAAGACGAAGAAACAGACAGCGGTTTCCCGTTCGAGTGTTGAGGCTGAGTTGCGTGCTATGGCCTTGTTGACTGCTGAGATGACCTGGTTACGGTGGTTACTTGCGGATTTTGGGGTCTCTATTACCACACCCAGTCTGATTTTATCTCGACAAAGACAGTGCTATTAGTGTTGCACGTGATCCGTCAAGCATGAGCTTACCAAGCATATTGGTGTTGATGCTTTCTATACACGTGCTCAGTGTGCTCAGGTTGTTGCGCTTCAGTATGTGCCTTCAGATTTACAGTTGGCGGATTTCTTCACGAAGGCCCAGACCAGAGCGCAGCATGATTTCTTACTCTCCAAACTCAGTGTTGTGGATCCACCATGAGTTTGTGGGGGGTGTTAGATGTATATATCTGTATATTATATTTCCCCCATATGTTAGGGGGCTTCCTGCATATTTGCCCTGTACCTGTAATATATATTGTGGCCTTTGGCCCCCAGAGGAATACATGTTGTCTATTCCTAACATCGAGGAGGATGAGGTGGACGATTTCATTTAATTTGGGAGGACGAGGTGGATGATTGTGGTGAACAAGCGAAGTGGTTGGAAATTGCAAGGGTTCATACATGTAAACTAGGGTTTAGCCAGAGCGCGCTCTTTGCTGATATCAGAGCTACGTGGAATCCTATGTGGAATCTTCGTTGCCTTTGTAGAAGTAGTTGTCTAGGATGCAAAAGGCCACTTGGCCAGCCGAATGAGTCAGACGGCTGCCAATGTGCCCACCAGTGGCTGTACTCCATTCTTTGCGAAATTGTTGATTCTAAAAAAAAGAAATAAAACGATCATCCAACATTTCAATTTCCATTATATTTGTCACAGATTTCACTAGTTCTCTATCATGTACATTCTCCCATCTATCTCTAAATATGTGACGCTATCATAGATCTAAAAAGATCCTAAATAATTGACCAATCAGCACACCTTTCTATACATTAGGGGGCATGAGAAGAACACCTTGAGGCTCACGCTCTACCACTGTCACCCAAGCTAGCTAGGGTTCTCGGCACACTTACACACATACGAAAATAATGGAAGAATCCCATCAACAGTGAGGTCAAGGACGGATAACTGCATCGGTGATGGGGGTGTCGGCCAGCAGAAGCCATTCACCTCGTCGCGGTAGTGTCTACTCACATGGAGGAACAACCCGCCGTTGCCCGGATGGATGGCCGCTGGAGCAAGAATGGCCGGGCCTCGCCGGACCAGGCCGCCGATGCACGGGGCCAACAGTAGAAGGGCCAGGACGACTACTTCGAAGGGGAATCGAGCAGGGAGAGGGAGACAAAGCTGCATTGCTAGTGGTAGGGTAGGGGAGGCTGATGAGGCGCGGGGATGCACTGCCGCCGGCGTGGTTGCTAGATAATGGAGAGGGGCGGCGGGAGGTATAGGGGAATGGAGATGGAGAGGAGGGTTGGCCGGTTTGGGGAGCCAAGAGAGAGAAAGAGGTTAGAAGATTTGCACTTTACTTTTTCACCGAATGGACCATTTACCCAACAAAGATTCGAGGAACCAATGGCAATCGGGATAGTACGTTAGGGAGGGCAGAGATATAGCTGGTGTAGTGATTACCGCTTCATCTACCAAAACGGACGAACCGCGCTGGCTAACATCCACGATTGTATGGCTTAGAACAGTGCGCGCGGAAGTACCCTCAATGGGTTGGGTCACGACCACGCTTAAGCTATAGAGTAGTTTCTTTTTGTGAAACTGAAGTATATATATATATATATATATATATATAATATATATATATATATGATATTTTCCTCTCTAGATGAGAAATCAAGGGGACATATTTTTTATTCACTGCATAAAAAGTAAATTACAACCATGTACATACATTCCTCTGTTGGTATAACAAACCATTATATGCATCTAAGGTGACATATTTTGCATAATCTTACGTTGCATGTCATCAACAAAGAAGTGAAAACAAAATCTCCATGTCGGAATTGTAAAGAGCAAAATAAACCATAGCCAAAAGCCAAAAACTATCCCAACAATCACAAAGTAGTACAACCACCGGTCTTCCCCTTCACCAATTCTGTCAACGGGTGCACTTCTCTCATCAGGGTTAAGCAAACTATCCGTACAAAGAATGTTGAGGGGAAATCCACATAGCCCAGAATTGTTAGAATAGATCGATGGGTCCGTTAGGGTCTGAATCTGACTTCCAACGGGTATCTTGCCCGACAAATGATTGTTGGATACATTGAGAGTGCTAAGCCCTGATAAGTTGGATATGCTCGGAGGAATTGCTCCAGAAAGTTCATTAGATGATAGATCAAGGGACTCAAGAAAATTCAAATTACCAATGTCTTCAGGAATGCCACACGACAGATGGTTTCTTGATAGGTTCAGAAACAAGAGGCCCTGAAGGTTGGTTAACTCATCTGGGATGCAGTGAGACAACAAATTGCTCGATAAATCAATGCCCGTTAATGACCAGACTAGACTTTTGAAGACCATCTGCTGGCCCTTCCATATTACGTCGATTCTATCCTGGTATGTCGGCGGCAGAGGTATCTGCAAACTTTGTACATTCCTCATGGAGGTCAAGTTGCCGAAGGCTATAGGAATTGATCCAGTCATGCTATTGTTTGCCATGTCGAGTAGCTGGAGATTTGAAAGCTGAGATAACTCGGAAGGAATCTCCCCTATGAAGCTGTTTGATCTGAGGATAAGGACTTTCAAATATGGTGTGGCACTGCCAAGCCATGCTGGGATAGAACCCGATAATTGATTGTTAGCCATGTCCAGGGAGGCCAAATACTTGCAACTTTGTAAGAACGTCGGGAAGGCACCGGTGAAGTCATTTATAGCGAGATAAAGTGACCTGAGAAAGCAGGGGTTGTTGCTTGTCGCAGTCGACGGAATTTTACCCCAGAAGGAGTTGTTGGACAGGTCCATGTACAACAAATTCTCAAGGTTCCACCAGCAGTTTGAGAGTTCCCCAGTGAGCTTATTTTTGGATAAGTCTATGACCCGCAGAATATGGAGGTTGCACCAATTGTGTGGGAGGTCCCCGGTGATCCGGTTGCTCGACATGTCAATCAACTGCAGAGACTGGAAGTTGGACCAGCAGGCCGGGAGTTCCCCGGTGAGCTGGTTGTTGGAGAAGTCCAATAACTGGAAGGAGAGGATCTTGCAGAGCTGGCGTGGGATGTCCCCGATTAGGCTGTTGTTGGAAAGCCGGAGGTAGACGAGGGCGGGCATGTCACCGAGCTCCGGTGGAATGGAGCCGTTGAACCCGTTGCTGTCGAGGTCAAGTATGCGCAGTGACCTTAGTGATGAGATGCTGCTTGGGACGTCACCGACGAGGTTGTTCTCACTAAGGTCCAGCATGGTGAGCGCCGGGAGCGCCATGGTGTCGAGCGCGCCAAGCCCTCCAGAGAGACCACATCCCCTAAGCTTAATTCTTGTTACCGCGATGCTTCCGTTGTCGTCGCAGAACACGCCCACCCAGGAGCAATGCAGTGTGTCCCGTGTCCAGTTGGAGAGCATGGCCGGGTCACCGAGGCTGGCCTTCCATGCCAGGAGGGCCTCGGCCTCCGGCTCCGGGGACACCACGACGGCCGCAACGTTCGCCGCCAGCAGGAAGAGCGCGACAATGTGGCTTAAGTGAGTGTGGGCTAGTCTCTTCATGTCAGGAGCTAGAGTGGCATGAGTAGGCAAGAATCTAGTGTGCAGAAAATCACACGCTGACACGATACATATGGGGCAAATTGTGTGGAACTGGTCGTTAATTTGGATGCATGCCGTCCACAGACGGCAATCAATGATACATGGGGAAGAATCCATGCATGCATGGCCGGTTAAGCCTGCTTAATTATGCCGTACTGTACTGATTTGAAACAGTCTATTGTAGGAACGGATCGAGTAAACAAAATTTTGTTGGACAACCGTTAAAAGCGGTAAGAGAGCTAGCTAGGTAGACAAATCGAGTGATCACGATCCATTACAAAGGGATTATCAAAACATAATCATTTAGGGGAAATAGCTCTCTCTATTAAGCAACCATCGCCTTTTGGCTGGTTGCTAGGGAGGGAGGGCTTTGTGTGGTGGTGGTCAGTGGCGGAGCTAGCTCGCTGCAGGAGCCCGGGCAAGGCCTATTCCCGGCGCCGCCGGCCGGAGTTTGCCAAGCTAAACCTCACTACTAATCTATTTATTTAACACGATGCATAGTAGAGATGCTCCAGTTGAGCCCGGGCAGCTGCCCGGGGTCGCCGGGAGCTAGCTCCGCCCCTGGTGGTGGTGTTGATGTTGTGGTCTTGTTGTTGTCGTTATTGATGTTAGCATGGTGTCGTTGTTGATGTTATTGTGTTTGTGGATGTGATATTGTTGTTGCCGCTTCGGCCGTCCTAGTTTTATTAGGTGTTGTATATTGTTCTTTAGTAGTGGTTTCCCAAATTGATCGGGTCTCCCCCTCGGACACCACATCCTCCATGGCTGGCTACTCCACCATGTCCTCGTCCATATGCGGATACACCCTGTCAGCGGCAGCGGCACCGGGGGCACACATGAGTGATAGTCACGGGAAAAGGAGGTGGCTGGAGGAGGAAGGAGGTCGGCAGTGGTGAATCCTTCGATCCGAAAAAATAAGATCCGGCAATTCGTCTGAGTTATAGATTCCAACTACACATTCCTAGGTGAAATCTCCTTAGCTAAGGAAACACACAAATGCTCTCTTAGATCGCATTATCTAGCCAAAAATGGCTTCGCTAGTACCTTCCCACAAGTTGTATACGGGTGCAAGTGCAACTCGCTGTTTGCCCTAGACATCAGGAACACCATGTTCATTGGTCATAATGCTCCATGGATCAAGGGTCATGTCTTATCTTTGAAAATACAAAGCCTCAGGTCATAAAATTTCACCAGAGAAATTGCTCCGGCCGGAGTTATCACAACTTTCACAACTTCAAATTCTCGACATAGCAAACAATGACTCTTGCTTCGGAGAAAAAGCTGTCGTCGTAGTAGGGACAATTTCCTTGCTAGTTTCCTACAAAAAATAGGTATAGTGCAATCTTTTTCTTTTTGCAAAAAAGATCAGCGCCCCTTCGTTGTCGTGGTGGTGCACTGTGTTGTGAGTTGTGACGAAGCAATGCATGCAGCCACTGTATTCACGACAGTGAAATTATTCAAAACGGGAGGACAAATGATATGCATGTTTCTCCCTGTCGCGGTGCCTTGCCGCTCATATCAATGGACTCAGGTTTTTCCTACTGAACCCTCCACTCCAGGATCAAGGACGACATGACAAGACCAGGCGACGCGCTCCTCACCAGCACCGCCGCCGCTCTTTTTCTGCTGCTGGTGGCCATCTTCCCGGCAACAGCAGATGCCACGGTGCCCTCCTCGTCTGTCCATCGAGGCCCTCCTGGCATGGAAGGCCAGCCTCGCTGACGCGGCCGCATTGTCCAATTGGACCCGAACCACTCCTGTCTGCGACTGGGACGGCGTATCCTGTATGGACTTGAGCATCACATCATTGTGGCTCTCAGAGCTTGGCCTATCCGGCGGGCTTGGCACCCTCAGCATGGGGGCGCTCCAAGGACTCGAGTGGCTGGACCTCAAGGGGGAATAGCTTCCGAGGTGCTATCCCGGCCAGCATCTTTCAGCTTTGTTAGCACTAATCTTGATTAGTAGTGAGTAATAGTTTATTTGGCAATGTTGCCATGTTCTAATAGGTTAGCTAGTGCGTGTCCTAGTCTAAATAAGGTTTGTTAATTAGGTAAGTGCATGGCGTGAGTCCTAGTCAAGGTAGTCTGGATGCAAACCGAGTAGGTATAGATCCTTTGTATGGTTGTTCGTGTATATATACACGTCTAACCAAGAAGTTGTACCGTAAGATATTGAGAAAATAGAGAAAAAGAAGGGCAAGGTACGCGCCCTTGGCAATAAGATTTTTTCGAGCGTGTTTGTTTGTCTAGTTTGATATAGTCGATCTGTGGGCAAATTCCAACAATTGGTATCAGAGCGAGGTCGAAGATTTGAAGCTTGCCTCGGGGAGGCGACCCGACTAGCGCCTCGGGGCGGGCAACCTGGTGGAGGCGGCGAGCATGCCGTCATCGGTGAGGCGGCGAGCGATTATCGCTCGGAGGAGTGACAAGGAGAAAGAAGGCAGGCGAGGAGTCCTTCGCAAGGTGGTGGATGGGGATGATCGTTGATGAGTGCGGTGGTACCGGGGTGCGGTGCTAGAGAATCTTGTCAAGATCATCATCCGGGAGAGTATGAGTCAAGGAGTCATAGTCGTGCGGGTTAGCACATTGAGTCGGCGTCGTGTTTGTGAGTCGCTGTCGTGTCCAAGTGCTTGTCTCTGTGAGGATCCGTTGCAGCTGAAGCGAATAAAAGTTGAGGGACTGTTCATCATATGGATGAAGACGCAATTTGCGTGCCTCGATCAGGTCGTCTATGTGTCTCGACGAGAGGATCAATTTCAAGTGTGAAGGGGACGGTAAACCAGTGACGGAAGCCTCTCCAATGAGTACCTGTCTCTACATGAGGCCGAAGTGGATGGTCTAGTCCACGCCAGAAGGTCGGCATGTAGTATTGCGCTAGGATGGACGGTATGTTCCACGGGTGGTGCGATTCCACAAGGTTGCTAGCGTGGCTGGGTAGTCTGGATCATACTTGAGTTGTTCTGTAATTTCGCCAAGTCAAAATTGGGGAGAGCCAATCAGACTTATCGTGGTGCGAGACCTAGACAAGACGCGAATCTACGACGAGTCAAGATCAGAGGAGCATGGAAGACAAAGAGTTGTTGATCAAGATTAGGGAGAGATTGTTAGCACTAATCTTGATTAGTAGTGAGTAATAGTTTATTTGGCAATGTTGTTGTGTCCTAATAGGTTAGCTAGTGCGTGTCCTAGTCTAAATAAGATTTGTTAATTAGGTAAGTGCATGGCGTGAGTCCTAGTCAAGGCAGGTGTGTTAGTCTGGATGCAAACCGAGTAGGTCTAGATCCTTTTTGTATGGTTGTTCGTGTATATATACACGTCTAACCAAGAAGTTGTACCATGAGATATCTATCTATTATATACTAAAAGCAATATAAGAGTGTTTTTCGAGCCACCATGTTGATCCACATCATTAGAATTTTTTTAGCCATTAGATCTAAAATATGTAGCTAGGATTTTAAATCACAACGGTGAGATATACGTAACAACTATGAAAAACGTGTTCCAATTAAGAGTACAACAAGGTGGACCAACACGTTACAAATTTTTTTTTGAGAATACCAAACCGTTACATTTACCAACACGATCCGCACCGCATGTCAACAAAAAGAAACGGGATGGACCAACACGTAAACAGGATAGACCAACACGGTCACATCTTTTTCTAGAAATACCAATACGTACCTGTTACATGAACAAACGTGCTCACATGTCAAAAAAAAAAAACTAGCTGGCCTGGACATATCATGGCATCCATGGAAACAAACTGGGCCATTAAAACGCAATGAATCTGATTCCCACTTATGAGGTGCAACTCCTTTTTTACAGCTTTATGCACGAGTATAAATACCTTTTTACAATTCATGGACAAGTACACCATGAGTTCTACAAAAAGTCTCTTCTTGGAAAAAAAATTCTCTCCTCTTACCATCCGACTCAAAGGTTCATTATCGGGCAGCGTCGCCGGATGCCGGATGCCATGATCCTGGTGAGTCATCCATTTCTCTCTAGGCAAGTCCTCCAGGATCCGGCCACCAGACCATGATCTAGCAAGCAGCATGTGTACTAATCTATTGAATAATGTGCAGGCATCGGGTTGTTTCCATGGCTACGTACGTAAACTTTCATGTAGACATAGGTGGCAATTTGAATCGATGAAACCCTATATATGACAATGTAAAACAAGATCAAGTATCTATTTATCAGAACTATATATGCACATTAGCGTCAAAAAAGAACTATATACATGCATACAGCAGAATTTAGAATATGCATCACCGCCTAAGCATGCTCCTTTGCTGTTAATTAATTTGGATACAATATTTCCTTCTGAAAAGTATAGTTTTTTTATGCTATATATGTGTGGGATCTGTCCCTCTCCCACACACTTCAAATCAATGTAGTAGTATCTCTCAGCGTTCACAGCTTTTCTACCTTTGTTCAACTTCACATTTAAATCTAGGCGAGAGTCTTTGACTAATTTAGTTATAGATCAACTATGTCAGAAACATATGAAGTTATTTTCTCTACATTAGTATACTATAATGTAAATTAATTTCACAAATATAATTTTTAGGCATAGTAGTTCAACCAATCTCTAAAGAAACATTATATTTATTTACATAATAATGTTTTATACATTATTGATAACCACAATGACTAAAGTATTATTGCAAAAAATCATTTCAAAATGGTTTTCCTTGAAACGGTAATATTTAAAGTGACACGACTAAGTAGTTCAGGGTAAAACAAATCTAATTATGGCGATTCGCGAGGCTAGGACTCAGCGAGGCGGACACGGCCCCCTGGCGGCTACATGGACGCTTTCCGCCAGGCCCGCCTAATTTCAGCGGCCCGTCCACCTAGCCGTTTAGGCCTTTTAAGCGGCGGCCCAGGCGGACAGGCGGACGTCCGCGTCCGCGTGCATCCTGAGGGGGGGGGGAGTACGCCTCTTTCACCACGTGTAACACGCCGGCAAGATGGCCGAGGCGTGCGATCTCTCTCGAGACACAGGTGTCATTCAGAGTTGCACTCGGGCCATTTTTTGGCATATATCAGTGTACATTCATGGACATGCGGGAGGTCGATGGCCATACACGAGACATCCCACGTCGTGGAGCACGTCGGTGTCGGTCTTTAGGCGGCCGCAGTAGGTGCTGACGGAGAGGGTCTTAATCGTAGTTAACTACGACTTATTGTACTTATTTATAACAGTCTAGTGCAGCCACGATCCAAGCAAGCAAATCAAAGTTTGTTGTGCAACCGTCAAAATAGGCAAAAGAGCTAGTTAGACGATCCTTTACGGATTCATCATAAAGAGGATATTTTTTAAGAGAAATTGCTCCATTATTAACCCTCTATTGGTGTAGCAAAGCATAAAACATAACTAATGTGGTATCTCCTTCATAATCTTACAGTGAATGTCATCGACAAAGAAATGAAAGCGACGTCTCCAGGTCTCGATTGCAAAGAGCAAAGCAAACCATAGAGAGAAACCAAAAACAATCCCAACAGTGACACAATAGTACAGCCACTGGTCTTTCCCTTCACCATTTCTACCATCCTGTTCATTTCTCCTATCTGGTGTAAGCGAAGTATCTACACACATATTGTCGAGAGGGAATCCACATAGCCCAGAATTGTTAGAGTAGATGGATGGGTCTGTTAGGGTCTGGATCTGACTCCCGAGAGGTATTTCTCCTGACAAATGATTGTTCGAGAGATTCAACGCGCTGAGCTTCGATAAGTTGGAGACTCGTGTAGGAATTGCTCCTGAAAGTTCATTAGATGATAGATCAAGGGACTCGAGAAAATCCAAACTACCAATGTTTTCAGGAATGCCGCATGAAAGATGGTTTCTTGATAGGTTTAGAAACATGAGGCCCTGGAGGTTGGTTAACTCATCGGGGATGCATTGGGACAAGAAATTGCTCGACAAATCGATGCCGGTTAATAACCATGCCATGCTCTCAAACATCAGTTGCTGGTTCTTCCATGTTATGTTGATTCTATCAGGGTATTCCGGCTCCCGGGGAATCATCCAACCTTGTTGATTCCTCATGTAGGTCAAGTTGCCGAGGGCTACTGGAATTGATCCTGTCAAGCTATTGTGTGCCATGTCTAGCAGCTGGAGATTTTGAAGCTGAGATAGCCCGGGAGGAATTTCTCCGGTGAAGTTGTTTGATCTGAGGCTAAGGATTCTCAAGGATGGGGTGGCACTCCCGATCCAGGGCGGGATGGCACCGGAGAAACGGTTGTTCCTGATGTCTAGGGTGGCCAGTAAGGAGCAACTGTGTAGGACCGGCGGGAAGGGACCGGTGAAGCCATTTCCGGATAGGTAAAGCGACCTGAGATTGCAGTAGTGGTTGCTTGCCGTAGCCGCCGCGGGGATTTCTCCTGAGAAGCAGTTGTTGGACAGGTCCATGTACAACAGATTCGGGAGGTTCCACCAGCAGTTTGAGAGCCCCCCTGTGATCCAATTGTTTGACAGGCCCATGAAGTGCAGGATGGGGAGCTGGCACAAGCAGTCCAGGAGTTCACCGGTGAGCCGGTTGTTGGACAGGTCCATCAACTCTAGAGCATGGAGCACACAGAGCTGGCGCGGGATGTCCCCGACCAGGCTGTTGTTGGATAGCACGAGGTAGACAAGGCTAGCCATGCCACCGAGCTGCGGTGGGATGGAGCCATTTAGCCTGTTGCTGCTGAGGTCGAGTTTGCGGAGAGAGTGAAGCCATGAGATGCTGGCCGGGATGTCACCGACAAGGTTGTTGCGGCTGAGGTCCAACATGGTGAGCGCCTGGAGCGCCGCGGTGTCGAGCGAGCGGAGCCCGCCGGAGAGACCGAGACCCGCAAGGCTTAGCGACGTCACGTGTTCGGGGTCGGCGTCGCAGGACACGCCATACCACGAGCAGACCGGCGTGGCATTGATCCAGCTGGACAGCCCGGCTGCGTCGGCGAGGCTGGCCTTCCATGCGAGAAGGGCATCGGCGCCCTCCGTGGACACCGCGATTGCGATTGCCGCCGTCGCCTGGACAGTAACCAGTAGGAGGAAGAGCGCCGCAGCTTGGGCTGATCTTATCATGTTTCTTGGTGAGATGGTTGAGTTAGTAGGGAAAAAACACACGCTCGATGTATGTGTATATGGTCGCTTCGAAACATGCCGGCCGTCCGCGAACGGCAAGGCATCACACCGCTCGCGACACGAGGAAGAACACACGGGCCTGGTCAAGTCGGCTCAGCGAATATCACCGATCAAGTCTGCCCGGCCGGGCTTAATTATCTCCGTTTGACCCACTAGAAAATATGTAACGATCGAGGTACTTCCTCCGTTTTATAATACAGTATAAAATATTTTATCTTAGTAGACTATTTTTAGTGTGTAGGTTCAGAGTTAATCTCTATGAACCTATATACTAAAAGTAGTCATACATTTTTTTTCCTAAATCTAAAATATCATATATTTTAAAACAGAGGGAGTACTTCTTAAAAAACTATATATAATAAGGTAAGATAAGAGTGGATTTTACCGGTGGGCGTGACGCTCAAAGGGTACGATTCACGTACTCCCTCCGACCAATATGAGTTGGAGGAAGTACCGAATCTAATAATTCTCAAAAAAGAGGTATCAATTTTTTTAAAAAATAATTTAGCACAGACAAAGAAGTAAAAATAAGGTTTCTTGGCACATTTGTATATGAAGAAAATATTTGGCCAATTAAGAGTCCGTTACCTCCTTGAACCTCATCATGTGCATACATACATGTGCTCGTCCGTTCGTGAATCGCATAGCCGGCCGGATATGCATGTACGTTTGGCAAGACTTCCTCGGCTGGCTTTGGTAGTACTGCTGCTAGCTGATGGGTCACGATCGATCGAGGATTATTCCGTTGGATCGGAACAACAACAACAACAACGGAAGAAAACTTGGTACCTCCGGGCAGATCACTTCATCGCTCGCGCCCCTGGAATATAGCCGACTCTGGGAAGGACTCCACACGAGTGTCAGCTTCTCATCCAGGTCGTGTATCTGCTTCTTCAGTTTCTCCACGCGGTCAGGAAAACTCGAGACCACAACATCCTACACAATCAGAAATGCAAGTTCAAAATAAATGTACAAATGTGCAAAGGAAGCCTGTTCACTGTGCAAGAGCTTCATTCCGATGCAGGTAAATACCAGATAAATAATCGATACACAAAATGCATAACAGATCTCCTCCATGTACACAATCGAGTTTGCTAACTATTTAAAACATCTTCCGATTATGATAGCGATGGAGATGGGTGTGCATACAACTTCACTCCAAGTCATCCAATATTACACTGTCGGACTGCCAAAACGACCAAAACAGTGCAGTCAAGCTGGGGACCATGGCGGACTTAGGGAGGACCTTCACACCGGCGTTAGCTTCTCGTCCATGGCATGTATCGGCTTCTTCAGCTTGTCCCCACGGCTGAGCATCCTCGACAGCACAGCCTGCACAAGAAAATCATTCAACTTAGTCACAAGTTTATTTGAAGAGAAATGCAAGCTCAAAATAAATATCACAAATGTGCAAAGGAACCCAGTTCACGGTGTGCATAACAAATGCAGGAGCATCATTCCTATGAAAGGAAATACCAGAAAAATCTAGAGATCACATAGGTGATAGAAACACCCAAATCATGCCAAGAACTTGCAACAAAACCAAACCGTCAATAATCCTAAACATCACAGTAAGACTAGCCACTATCCTTATCCGATGTCTTATCACAAAGAAACAAGTAGTTAAAACAGCAGCACACATGGAAAGCAGTGATACAAATGAAATTGCCACGATCAACCAGGTTGAGATCTCAAATGTCGGTATTACCCACCTCCCCAACGGTACAAGCCTGGAAACTTCTTCAACACCTCCCCAAGACCTTCGAGATGAATGGTGAATACAATTTGAGCTTCCAGCCACTATTGCACTTCCTCCTTATTGGTTACAAAACTATTGATGTAAGGACACTTTGTACATGTCTAAGCATGTTCCCATAAGTTACAAATATAACAAGTTTGTGGACTTCCGAATCAATCAAGAGTAATCGTGGATAGACAGATGCATTTACATACACTGGAGCTACCTAACATAAATTCTGGAACACCTCAAAACTACATTGCTTAACTCCTAATCAGTTCAAGCACTATAGTAACCATTTCAAGTCTGACAAGCATAATGAGAGGTGTTTATGCTATGCACAAGAAGAAGGTATGCAGGGCATAGAGAGCGATATAATGCAGCTATGCTTTGAAAAATTTCAACAAAAACAAATCCCAGTGAAAATAGACTGGGGTTGTGTGCATGATCAATTCAGACACATCTGACAAACACCATCCAAGAACATAATGTACACACTCGAAGGTACACCGGTAACAAATTTTGAACCTCATCACCAGCATATCTCTATACCCACAGAAGCAAATCAAAAAGCTCCTATCATTACAAGGGACTTGACAAAAATCATTATAGCCATCTTGCATATATATAACAATTGAAATGACTATTAAGTAGTCTGACCAAGTAAAAATGGAAGCTCGCAAGCACCATGACCGTCCAAGTTGTTTGCACGACGGCGGGAGCGGAGGCGAGTTAGTTGACGCCGATGGCTAACCAGTCCTACAACTGCGGGCGAGGTGCAGGAGGCCACAGCGAGCACGACAACTACACTACCAGAGCCAGAACATCCGGCCGCCATGGCTTCCTCCCGGCCTGCTCCCCACTTCTCCCTGGATGCCCTGCAAACAATCAATACTGCAAAGTCAAAGTTGAAGGGGAAAATCAACAGAAATTATGAATTTTACTTGCATCATATATGAAAGAGAGAATAAGTGAACATACTACCATGTTATAGAAATCACAAAATATATCCCTAAGAAACAAAAATAGTTGCAATTAGAGATTCTATAAAGAAGTTATTGTTGGGCCATACCAGTTGGAATGAGAGCTATCACATAGATATTTTTCATTTTAAGTAATCCAAACAAAATGGATGGGTACATAACAACAATTAGATAAGCACACATTGACTGATAACTAGAAGAAGGTGGACCACTTAACAGACTTAGGAATGATGGATTTATACCATCAACCGCCTCGACTTAGCATGAAGGGTTAGTGTTCTATTTTTATTTGTTCTTGTCTTAGTGCATCTTACCGCTCTTGACTCTACATGACTCTTATATGGCCATTGTACATATTTTGTAGTCTCAAAAGTGCAAAAACAAACCCTTTGTTGTTCTTTAAAAAAATGAAATATTTTCTAGTTTTTAGCAACTTCTATTCAGGTAGATCATGAAGTGAAGGGCAAGTGCCAAAGTACACTAGACAAGAACAACATTTTCAATGACAAATATGAAACTGCAAAGGAGATTGACCAAGCAATAGCCACGTCGGAGGAGCAAATGAATTTGGACAAGTGCACATTTCAAAACTCCCGGTGCCTGAGCTAAAGTACATGGAGGAGGTATCTTGTTAATTATCTACTCAAAACGTCTTCTTGCATGGGTTAGCACGTAATTGCATGGTGTGGTGTGTGCACATGCTAGCTAGCAGCTGCCTAGCACATGGCCAAGAAAAGGAAGGAATACATCTCACTATTTGGAAACATTTTGAACCAACTGGATCTACACGGACAAAACAAAAGAGACAACAATTGAAGCTTATATTTAGCAATAGTTTCGTCACTTCTAACCAAAAAAAGTAAGCATATTATTCTGAAATATTAATTGAGCAACAAGTGAGTATACAGAATCATAAAAAATGGTTTATACTCTATTCCATCACGTAGACTTCCTATAATGACTCTATTTCATAATATGTTCCAGCATTATTGCCTATTATTGGAAAAGATTACCACTCAAAGTAGGATAGCTGCACTTCTGATCAGAAACAGTGATAGCTATATGTCTAAGAGACTAGCACCATTCCAATTTGATCGGGAAGCATGTCAAGATACATTCCAGTTACACCAAAAAATGCACAAAACATGGATGTTTATTTAACATCCAAATCACAAGAAATTTTCATCTCAAATGCATGTGTACATACCGCAAGACCAAACGAGTATAACTACAACAAAATGGGACATGTCTGAGGGAATTAAACCTTGCGAAGTCACTGTAGTAGAGGGCCAACAAGTACTTGGCTACCATGATGTTGGTAACCATGATGCCTGGCTGGCTGTGCTTCTCAAGGTTGCACTCAACTAACTCCATCCTCAAACCAGCATCGCTACTCCCTTCGTCCAGTTCCATCCACTACATGCTCTATGTTGCCAAGACAACAAGGTCCCCCATCACCACAAGCACCACGATGATTAATAATAGTTACCAAAAATTTCCTAGGAAACCAAATGAAATTCTGCCATACAGCATACAGCTGACAAGTCTGAATCAATAAGTAAAGCATAACCATTCCCTTATTACATTCTAGTTATCTAGACCTTCATCATGTATGTGCAATGCATGCGTTAAACTGAGCAAGAGAGAAAAAATGGCATTAAAAGGGGAACAAAGTCATCAACTCTAGACCAGCATTGGCATCACAGAAGGCAGCAACAAGTTTCTTCATTTTAATAAACTATATCAGTTAATGATGCCAGTCACATGGACAGTAAGTAAATCATCCTTCATTGCTGAGAACAGATGTAGTAACAAGTGGCTACCTATTGTACCATACATGATAGTTTAGGTTAGATTCAGCATGATCACCATGGTTAGATGATCAATAGTGTTTCAGTTTCCCTGATATGAGCATAGCACATGCACAAACACCTGGAACAGAATACAAAAGCGAGTTTGATTTGAACTAGAAGCATGGAGGAGAAACAAGACTAGAAGAAGACTACCTTCTGGCATCGCCTCCATGGCCATGCCATTCGCTTTCTGCGATCCATTACGGCTCTCGTCGGTCATCTAGATCAATGGATCTCCATCTACCAAATGAAAGTCTCCACATTTAATTCAATGTATACCGGTCCATCAACAACAAAAGAGACTAGTTGATACCTAGCGGAAACAAGGTACTAATGTTCCTAAATCAACCTAGACAAAAGAAGGAACAATTCCTCCTAAGTTGTGTGTTTCACAGTTTCTAAGCTACATAAAAAAGCACAAATACTGACGTGGGTCTGATGATAGGTAAAAGGAGGTTGTTGCGCGTTCATCCAATAACTCTTTTGACCTTATTTTTCCACAAAGGGTGTGCACATTATAATTTCAATTTATAGAATGTATGAGACATAGATGGCATACATATACATCCCGAAGACAAGAAAACTAGACGCAAGACAACTAATGTAGGGTGTTGATAATTGAATACATGTAGCAGTCTTTATGAATTCGTCACACATATTGACTGATATGACTTATAATTAAAACAAGTTACGGCTAAACAATTAACTACCCAGGGGAAAATAACTTGTGTGTCTACCTAGAGAGCCAAGTACAAGCAATGCATATCAGACCACAGAGTTGTGATCACACATACAATTGTGAACAAACAATGCATATCAGACCACAGAGTTCTGATCACACATACAGTTATGATATGCAAATTGTATACTCTGCTATGCAGATCGCCTAATGCTTCCTCGACCAACAGGACAAGGAAAAGAAGGATGAAAAATTCAAGATGAGCATACACATACTAGCAGCAAAACAGAGTGCCATGCCAAAAACAATAGATATGCGGTGAATAAAGGCATAATCCTGCACATGGGAGCATGACCTCTGCCTAGAAAAAGGAGTCTTATTGTATTCCAGGCTGCCAGACCGAGGTAGAATAGGACTTATTCTGGGAAATTTATGACCAGAATGCTATAGCATGCACTAGTCGCAGAAGAAGCTTGGCTTGTCCATATGCAATGATTCAGTTATTAATGCCTGCATATGCAATGGTTCAATAGCAAGACAACAAACATTTTCGACAAAAGGTTCATCAGAAGTACCGATATCACCTGGAAGAGCTCACCATTTGTCACCATGCATGGCGAACCCTCTTCATGGCCATCACCTCCTGGAAAGCCAGGAAGTACCGATTCGCCAATCTGGCGGCCATGGAACCTTCCTCAACCTAGTCCAGCATCCAATGCATGTCCTTCCTCTTCATATGGATGGGACGCCAGTTGCACCTTCACATGCTCCAACACCACCATTTAGGAGATCACCTTCTGCCTGCCAAATTGAGACCAAATCATAAAGAATGGGAACTAGTAAGGGTGCATCAAGGAGCTAGATGTACATATGAACAAAGTTTAAATGCAATACCAAGCACTCAATGTTAACAAGACTAGTGCTTATCAGTAGTACCCAAAGTTTATTCATCAAGAATTATACTACTGATTGTCTTGTATCTACATGAATACAAGCTCACTATCAAGAAGTGAGAGATCTGGTACCTCAGCAAGGGATAAAAAGAACATCAATGAAACCTAACAGAAAATTTCAAAACTACAGTATTATATAAAATTGTACTAGAAAACCTATATTATTTTGCATTATTATAAAAGGTGGTCCGGACCCTTTTTCCCAAAATGAAGTATTGATTTCCTAGGCATCGTAATATTTAGGTTTTATAAAAGTTTCAATACCAAAAAGAGCTGTAGGTATTCGGTATCACACTAGCATCAATAAATTGGTTCCTACCAACATTAGAAATAGATGGTGGACATCCATGTTTCGTTATGCAGCAAGCAGGTCAGGTCGATGGTGCAGCCAGAGTATCTAAGGCATACATGCAAATCCATATCAATGGCGAGGTAACTAGTTCCTAAGAAAAGGCAATAGTACAGGAGCAATCTTGCAGCTGCAGAGCCAACATGCAAGATGCAAGAATACACAGGCAAGCAAGTATTCTAAGTTTCTAACAACATAGCAGATTTAACACAAATAGTTTGTATGAAGTCAATTTTTCACAGCTTGGGATATGCACTAGTAATGCATAACGAGACAAAGGAGGATATGATGTGTTTAGCAGTACAAGCTTGCAATATTCTTCCAAGAAAACCCAAGCAAAGCTACAGGAACATCACCACTTTACGGTGCTACCCAAAATTATAGGATAAATAAGTGTGGCTACATTATCGATATCATCAATGGTCTGGTTCCACAAATAAAAGCTTTTCTGATATCAAGTTTTTTACTTAATCGTTCTAATGCAAGATAGTATATCAAAAGGATCAAGCTAGTTTGTAACTCGAACATGCTAAGTTAAAAGGCTTGAGGACAACGAAACATGAAAAAAAAGGCCATCTTGGGGTGGTGGTGGAGAGCTACCTTCTGGCCAGGCTGGACATCATGGTCAGGCTAAGCTCGGGTTCAGACACAGTGAACCTCGTCAGGCTGCGAGATGCATCCAGCTACAGGCTCCATCATATAGCCCGCCTTCTTGACATCCTAGCACAAGAATAACAAAAAAAATGAGTGTCGGTTCAAAAAAATATTTAGCAAGAATAAATTTGGAGGGTCTCAACTTGTCCCACACAATAAGAAATCACAGTGGATATTGATAATAGGCTCTGCACATATATGTAATAATTTATTTAAACACAAAGTGAAGATTTAGGCATGTGTCGATACGAATTGACAAGCTACATAAGGGCAACAAAATGAGAAACCACCCTGATCTAGTAGTCCATCTCAGCTCCGACAAGTGCAACCAGCCCACAATTAACAATACAAAATCAACATGACATCAATTAGACATAACACCTATTAAATAAGAAACCAGCGGTTAGAGCATGATAACACAAGGTACAACTAGCATTAGGTCACATCAAACCAACATCCGTAAATTTATGAGAACCATGATAATATATGAACTACACATATATGTCAACAAGAATAAGACTTTCTGTTCAGATAGCAATTAGAATTGCATACCAGAACCGTAGGGCCTAGATGCAGAGAGCAATTAGAATAGCATTCTTTTCAACAAGTCAGCTAGTGCAAATAGCAGCACGAGGACCGATTTGGTCATCCCTTCCATATACAAGCACGTTTCTTATGGCTGATAGCAAACAGGTTAATAGAACTTCATGCTAATATGTCCTCGCTAAGATATATAAAAAATGTAAAGGGAGTGCATTTTTACCGAAACGGCTATATAATGCAAATATTCACTTTTGATGATTCTTATCAAGTGCAAGAAGCAACCATGAACCAAATAACATAGACATCATAGATAGATATTGATTCGTTTATGCAATGTTCAAAGATAGGCTGCAAATTCATCTTAGGCAACATTTATTATTTTAAATCAGTCACACGGGAGCAAAAAAGGGACACTTTGGATATCTGCTCCAGACGAGCTACAACTACCTACTCAACTACCTAGCTAATACACTGAGACGTGCTCACCTAGACCACTGAGACGTAGAGGAAGAAGGCCACTGCTACCTCCTGTCCACCTCTACCTCCTGCAAATACAAAAAGGCGATCTTATTTAGTGCCAGCAACCACATGTTCACAAGCATGCTGACGGAAAACAAAAAAATGATTAGAGCAGCAGCTAGTAGGGAATATATTATGTTGATTACTCATGATACCAAATAAATTGATGCAGTGATTTTAACTAGATAGCTCACGTGGAAAACTGGCCAGCTCAAAATAAACAAATAATCCTATAGCAAATAATTCAAGACAAGAAAAAACAAAGACAATCATGTTTTTTCTCAAAAATGGAAGTACTAGTTGATCTAGTTAACAAATAGAACTTCAATCAACAATAGTGTTCAAATTTTTGCCATGACCTTCACCCTGTTATGGACATCTATACCACAAATTCAATAACAAAAAGATAAAGTACATACCAGCATAGCAATCTAGAGGCCAGGCATATAGATTCACATTCAAGGTAATAATGCAAGTCAAATCAATGCAGCGATAAAACCCATATATCAGACATATAAGCCAGGCATTGATGGAAGAAACCAACAACAAGGAAGCATGAGAAAATAGCAAGAGCAGGTACTCTCGTTGCTTCCATCAGAAAGCACGCATGCGTGAGCAAGTATGACCAGTATACGTACAATTAGCTTTCCTTGACTAATGAGAGTCTTCTCAAAAAATTCTATTGTGCTAAATATGAAGATGACACTAAGATATCGAACTTAGCTTGTTTTCTTTGTTTGACGCCGACTACAAAGACAAAAATGAGATGCATGTACTAGACACTCTTAGGCTGTATAGTGCAAGGAACTCTCAAAGATATCCTCTCTACCCATCAGGTAAACAATGATTAAGCTGAATACACTGAAACGCACCGAATGGTACTTGTCACATTAATAAGCTGCAACTGCCATGTTTACAAAGTAGAAACAAAAACTTCACTTAATAAATAGAGAAGGTAGCTTACACGATGTAGCTGTCGTCATACAAATGTACCGAGATGAATTTAACTGCTCCAGACATAGAGCAAAATGTTCCACCACTTGATTTATTGTTAAGCAAAGGAATAGATAAAAATTACCTAACCTCCTAGAGCTTGATTCCTAAACATCTCGCTGAATCGTGTCTTGTAGTTATGAAAAGAACTAACTAGCGTATCACACACGAAAACATTAGAAAAAATGATGGATCTATTACCTCGCTAAGAAGAACCAACTTGATGAAGACATTTGGCAACAGCTAGTAGACTTAGATCGCAGCTAGGCCAGGGCAGGGGTGCTCCACATGCCTCTCTGCTCTTGATCCGGCAGCAGGGAGGCCCAATCAGGAGTGCACAAGGTATGATCTCTTCCTGGTGTTAACAGTGCATGGCAAGAAATTCAGTCGGTACACAACCAACTTAATGCATTTTCTACTAATCTAAGCAATAACTCTCAACAGAAAATAAATAAATGTCAAATTAATACCCGTGCATGATCAGAACGAGCAATATTTATTTTGCCGAAATGAATTAGCATGAGAGAAATGCTCCCAATTAGATGTCATCCATACAATATTTATTTAGTCCTCCCTCATCCGTTCACTTTAATATATATTCACATAAAGTAAATAGGTAGTGTCTACTAAAAAACTACGCAGTATGCATCTGGTAATGCATTGCATCCCCAACTTTTTTCCTAAATAGGCTTCCACTAGGAAGGCGGTGAGGAACTAATCTACTGTGATGCTAAAGTAAGATGCTACATCAAAAAATAAACTTTCAGATCAATATATTGACGAATCGAAAATTGAAAGGTCTATATAAAATTTCCAGCAATACAAGGTCAGTTAGAATCAGCTGATGTACTAGGTCGGACAAAATCGAACCAGCAGCTTGATTGTGCTCGCGTGCTTGTTGAATGATCCAAATCGATCGGCAACAGGTGGCCACCAGATCGGATGAAATGCCACCAACCCATCTATGGTTCCCTTTCAATGCTTCTTGGTGCCCAGCGCACCGTCGCCAGCGAGCTGCGCCATCACTCGACCACGCACGCGACATAGTCTAGCAGTCTCTAAAATAAATAAAGTTAGATATCAGAATGAAGCACACAGATTCACACGGCAAGAAACTTGAAATTAACATCAAGTACAAAAATGTAATGAGAAATTTAAGATAACCACATAGCATGTTTCTTTTCTTTGATATATGGCACTAGTAGTAAGATTTTGAAATGCAACAATAAACACAATTAAGGTGCTTCTTATAGACTCGCTTAAATCATCCACTACTTGATTGTTTTGTTCAGCAAAGGAATCACCAAAAACTTAATAAAATCTTAGAGCTTGGTCCCTTAACAATGTAGCAGAAAGACCGTCTAATATCAAATCATTCTCCAATTCAAATATTTTGTGGTTGTGGCACCAGTATTTAAACATGTTTGAATTAATACATGCGCGCCCAGATTGCCTAGAACGTACAGGAAGAGAGAAATCACAATTGATTTATTGCACACAAGTACCAAAAAATAAATCAAAATACTAGTATCGTTATTCTAGTTTGATAATCATTAGATTTACTTATAAAACTAACTGACAAATCACGATAACTAACAATCGGTCTATTTTATTTTTGAAATGAAAGTTTGCAGGTAGCAATGAATCAGAATAGGAGCACGACTTTGATGAAGAGGCCCGTGATGTAGCAGAACAAGGTATTGGACAGGAGATTGTATTGCTCTGGGAACACATCCACTCCCCCAGATGTGTCCGAAAAAACCGATGTCAAATTGGAGAGGAAGAGAATTTGATCTGGGGTTGGGGGAATTCATACCTTGATCCTCTGGGGAGGGACGCCGGGTAGAGCAGTCTGCCGACGGCGCCAAATGGTCTATGCCCTCTTACTATGGGAACCAGCGCCAATGGAGGAGATGGTCGGCACCCCCGTCGCCTGCGTCCTAGAACCGAATCGTCCCCAGCAGCCCTAGGCCATGCGCGCGACACAGACCGGCGAGTTCAACATGCCTCTTGGCTCTTGGTCTGGGAAGCTGGGAGGCTCCATCAGGAGCTCCCTTGGCGTAATCGTCGTTGATATCCCCCTAGAGTTAGCTGTCCATGGCAAGAAAACTTAGTTAGTACATAGCCAACTCAATGTATTTGCTACTAATCAAAGCAATAAACTCTCAACGGAAAAAACAATTAATGGCAGATTAAGACCAGTGCATGATTAGCATGATCAATATTTATTTAGTTTGAACACGCAACGGAAACTCAATTAGCATCAGAGAAATGTTCCTAATTAGTAGAACATATTTATTTAGTCTTCCTCCTCACCTGTTCACTTAAATATATGCACATAAATAAAATAGGCAATGTTGTGTGTTCGTGCTATAAAGGTACAATATGCATGTGGTACTGCATTGCATCCCACAAAAATTATTTCTTTTTGATTCCTGAAGAGACTCCCACTTGGACGGCAGTGAGGAACTAAGCTAGTGTGATGCTAAAATTCTATGCTAAATAAAAACTAAACTTTCAGATCAATGTATTGCAGAATCAAAAATTAACTTGCATCTCTATAACACATTTTCCAGCATACAAGGTTGAACTGAGTCAGCTTAGGTGGGAATTAATCGAACCAGCATCTTGATTGCACTCACCTGATCGTGGACAGGTCCGAATCGACCAAAAATGAGTGGGGATCGGACCAGATAAAATGCCACGATCCCATGGGTTTCTTGCAACACATCTTGGTGCCTAGCGCCTCATCACCGGTGTGCTGCGCTATCCATCAACCACGTGAACGACGTGGTCCAGCAAGCTCAAAATTAAAATAAAGCTAGATATCACCACCAAATAAAAATGAACCACACAGACACTTGAAATTTACATTGGGTATTTAAAACATAATAAGGAATTTAAGATAAGCCCGTAGCAAATTTCTTTCATGTATGACACTAGTAGTTAGATTTTCACACGCAACAATAAAAAGATATAAGCTAGTTGTTATAGTTTCTCATAAATCAGACACCGGTTGATCCCTTAGCAATGCAACAAAAAGATTAACTTCCTAATAAGGAAACAATTAGAAGTAGGTCTAATACCAAATCATGATCCAACACAAGTATTTGGTGGCTCTGGCACCACTATTATTTAAACATGGTGAATTAATACATGGACACCCAAAGAGAGAAATCACAACTGATTTATTACACTCAAATACAAAAAAAACCAAAGAAATAAAATTACTGATATGATTATTTCAGTTTGATAATACACATAAGATCTAACTTAACAAACCAAGATAAGTACCTATCGGTCAATTTATTTATGAAATCAAAGTTTGTAGGTTGCGATGAATCGAAGCAGAAGCACGACCTTGATGACGAGGCCAGTGATGGAGCTGGACCGGCCAGCATACTACTCCCGAAACTCGTCCACTCCTCCGGCTGTGTATGAAAAAAATCAATGTAAAATTGTCGAGAAAGAAGATTTGGAACCACGGCCAGGGGAATTGATACCTTGACCCTCTAGGAAGGGACATCGGGCATTGCACTCTTCTGACTGTGCCGATGGTTGACGCCCTCTTACTGTCAGCTAGCGCCAGTGGAAGAGATGGTCGGCACCCTACCGCCGGCATCCTAGAACTGCGACGCGGTCCGGCGAGTTCGACGGTGCCGCGCGCATGGCTGCACGCGCGCCAGCGAACAAGCCGGCCACGACAGCATAGTCCGGTTAGGGTTAGGGTTTGGCGGTCGATCTGGTGAGGGAAGGGCGGAAATAGGGTAGCGCGGCGCGGGATCGAGGCGATTCCCGGTTGCCTTGGTCTTCCTTCCCTCCGGCGACCAGGAGGCGAGGCCCGGCCGAACCCGCGGAGGCTCGTGAAGTCCCGCCGCCGCACTGCAGCAAGGGTGCCAACGAACACGCCAACCACCGCCTCAGACCCCACTCCTCCCACTGGGATCCGCCAGACCGCAAATCCACGGCTGCCAAGTAGCAAGACCATCGCCTCGAAGCTCCCCCGGGCCAACCGGATCGCCGCCGGTCTAGGGGTCACACGTCACCTCCCGAAGCCACCTCCGCTGGAGGGAAGTTGAAGCCGTCCACCTTCCGAGGCCGCCGCCCCGGCGTCCACGAGCTCGAGTCCATACCACCATTAGCCTCACACTCAAAGAGTCCGCCAGGATGGGTGAGGTGATCGAGAGCTACCTCACAAGGCTGAAGGTCCGTGCACCCACCAGGGTGCGGGGTACAACCCGCCACCAACCGAAGCGGCCGCTGTCCGGACACAGTGGCAGGGCCGACCAACCGCGACCAGGCCCAGATCAGCCCGCAGGCCCCGCAGGCCTGCAGGCCCAGATCGGGCCTAGATCTGGCCAAGATCAGCCCGCTGCCGCGTTGCTGCGTCGTGGTGACGCCGCCGACCGCGCCCCGGGGAACTCCCTCCTAGCCCACCACCACCGAGCTGACCCCCGTCGTGATCCGCCGCCGCCGGAGGGGACAACGCCGTCGCCGCAGGGCCTCCCCGAGCTGGCCCTAGGGAACCAGCAGGGGAGGAGGACCCGTGCAGCCCAGGGGCAGCAGCGGCCGAGCTCTCCGCCACCCCGCCACCGCCGGCCGAGCTCCACCGCCCCGCGCCGCCGCCACCAGGGCTGTCGGCCCGCCGCCGATCTGGGCGTACAGACGTCACGCCGCCACTGTGGAAGCCCCCATCAAGCCAGCTCCTCTCATGAACCAAGCGACGCAGCCGCCGCGACGCAGCACCCTGCGCCAGCGCCACGCCCGCCGATGCCACTGCCCCGACGCCACCAGGAGAAGACGCTTCGCCGCCGACGCTACTAGCTTTGCCCGCAGCCTTGGCGGCGGCGTGAAAAAGCGGTGGCGGCGGCGGGATTACCCGATTCAGCGCGGGAGCGACGCGGGGTTTTTTTCTAATACATGGACACCCAAAGAGAGAAATCACAACTGATTTATTACACTCAAATACAAAAAAAACAAAGAAATCAAATTACTGATATGATTATTTCAGTTTGATAAGCATTAGATTTACACATAAGATCTAACTAAACAAACCAAGATAACTAACTATCGGTCAATTTATTTCTGAAATCAAAGTTTGTAGGTAGCGATGAATCGAAGAAGCAGGAGCACGACCTTGATGACGAGGCCAGTGATGGAGCTGGACCGGCCAGGATACTACTTCCAGAACTCATCCACTCCTCCGGGCTGTGGATGGAAAAAATCGATGTAAGATTGTCGAGAAAGAGGATTTGGAACCACGGCCGGGGGAATTGATACCTTGACCCTCTAGGAAGGGACATCGGGCATTGCAGTCTTCTGGCTGTGCTGATGGTTGATGCCCTCTTACTCTCAGCCAGCGCCAGTGGAATAGATGGTCGGCACCCCGCCTCCGGCATCCTAGACCTGAATCGTTGCCAGCAGCAATAGTCCACGCACGCAACATGGTCCTGCAAGTTCGACGGTGCCGCACGCATGGCTGCACGCACGCCAGCGAACAAGCCGGCCACGACAGCATATAGTCAGTCCGGTTAGGGTTAGGGTTAGGGTTTGGCGGTTGATATGGTGAGGGGAAGGGAGGAACTAGGGTAGCGGAGCGCGGGATCGAGGCGATTCCAGGTTGCCTTGGTCTTCCCCGCCAGCGACCAGTAGCAGGCGTGGTCCCTGGCCGTCTCGGATGGCTCAATCGGCCGGAGGCGGGCACGAATGTGAGGCGGGACTCCCTCGCGTAGCAGCAGGAGGCGGTGGTGGGGCACCAGTGCGTCGTTTCCGGCGGCGGGAGGAGCGGAAACAAGGTCGGTGAGGAGCAGTAGCAGCCGCCTGAGGTCGGGATGTAGCCGCCGACCGGCTAGGGTTTGCGCGCGGCGGCGGGTATGGAGGCGCGTCGTGGCGGTGTGGATGGGTTAATCGGGAGGGGAGAAGGCGGCGGGGATGCGCCGGCGAGCGGTGGGGCTGGGTGCAGCGGCAAGGTGCGAGAATGGTGGTGTCCGGCGAGGTGTGAGAGAGGGAGACCGGAGGGGAATGGAGAGGAGAAAGGGGGTAGCGCTGCGCTGCGGCGCGATGGGCTGGGCTTAGGGTTGTTTGCTCGTCGACGAGACGATACATATTTCGGCTGTGAATGTACGGCTGAGATGGGTGCGATCGTTAGGCACTCCAGTCTTGCGACCTGAGCGCGGCGCCATCAGTGAGCGGGAAATTTTCTTTTTTCTATACTAGACTAGACTAGATAGATAGACGCGGTCCGATCGATCCTCTCTCGTTAGCCACACGTACGTACCCAACATGCAAGGTGCATCTCCATCCATCCTAATAATCCATCTATAATGCACCGAGTACAATCAGCGATGCACTTAGTACTCAACGCCCTGCAAAACAAATCTAGCTAGCTTTTTTGACATGCATATACATTGATTTGACACCAATTCCCTCAAGAAAAGGAGCTGTAAAAGAAATGCTGTCAAAAAAATAACATGCATGAACACACCAGTTTAAATAGTGCCTACAACTACAACAAACCGGTACGTGAAGAAGCCCAGAGAGAGGCGACCGTCAAGCGGCTGCGAAAACCCATCTAGGGTTCCGTACTTCTCGTCGACGATGTTGTCGGTTCGCTCCGTCTCCGGTGGCCTTAGGACCTTGGAGGTGTGGCAGACCAAAGTCTCTCGCCGGCGAGAGGTTTTTCATTTTTTGTTTAGTCTGTTTTTCTAGTGTTTTCTTCGAGATGTTGAGGCGGAGGCTACATATTGAAGTCAGAATAAAGTCCTCTCCGCTCTATCCTCGCTCCGGTGGTGCATCTAGCACTGACCGAGAGCACATGGAGTCAGGTGTCCGACAGATCTCCTGGGATCCGAACAGCTTTCATGCCAGTTGGTATGATTTCGGGTCAGTCTCTTCCGATCTACGGTTGTTATCATTGCCGATGGTTGCTACTCTAGCGCGCTAGTCCTTTGTGGCCTTAGCACGACAACTTCTCGCATGTCTACTATAACAAGCTCTACTACGACAAGGTTTGTCCGGCTTCGATGATGGAGCGGTGAGGGCGGCGGCGGCGAGCCTTCGGCTCACGATAGTGTTTCTAGTAGTCGCTAGGTGGTCCAATGACCTATTTATAATTTCAATTACTTTTGAGCCTATTTGAGGGGAAGGATGGGGAGCATGGGGGAGGGCACCTCAGGTCGGCCATAACTTTAGACCCACTCGGCTAGCCGGGTGTCCTGGGCCCAAAACTCGACAAACCATTTCTTAGTCTGAGTGCCAAGACAAAAATTTCTTTTTTCTAGATGGACGCGGTCCGATCGATCCTCTCTCTCCCTCTCGCTAGCTAACACTACGTCGGCCACACGTACCCAACATGCAAGTGCATCTCCATCCATCCTAATAATCCATCTATATAATGCACCGAGTACAATCAGCGATGCACTTACTACTCAACGCCCTGCAAAACAAATCTAGCTAGCTTTTTTTTAACATGTATAGACATTGCTTTGACACCAATTCCTTAAAAAAAAGGAGCTGTCAAAATAAATACCTCAAAATAGGACATGCATGAACACACCAATTTAAATAGTGCCTACAAGCAACTACAACAAACCAGTACGTGAAGAAGCCCAGAGAGAGGCGACTGTCAAGCGGTAGCCAAAACCCATCTAGGGTTCTGCACTTCTTGCCGGCGACGTTGCCGGTCCGCTTCGCCTCCGACGGCCTTAGGGCCTTGGAGGTGTGGCAGGCCACTGCCTCTCGCCGGCGAGAGGTTTTCCATTTTTTGTTTTCTTCGAGATGTTGAGGCAGCGGCTACATGTTGGAGTCAGAATAAAGTCTTCTCCGCTCCATCATTGCTCCGATTGTGCATCTAGCACTGACCGAGAGCGAATGGAGTCATTTGTCCGACAGATCTCCTGAGATCCGAACAGCTTCCATACCAGTTGGTATGATTTCGGTCGATCTCTTCGATCTCGTTTGTTATCATTGGCGATGGTTGATACTCTAGCGTGCTAGTCCTTTGTGGCCTTAGCACGACAACGTCTCGTCTGTCTACTATAACAAGATCTACTACGACAAGCTTTGTCCGGCTCCGGTAATGGAGGGGTGAGGACGACGGCGCGTCTTTGGCTCGCGATAGTGTTTCTAGTAGTCGCTAGGTGGTCCATTGACCTATTTATAATTTCAATTACTTTTGAGCCTATTTGAGGGGAAGGATGGGGAGCATGGGGGAGGGCACCTCAGGTCGGCCATAACTTTAGACCCACTCGGCTAGCCGGGTGTCCTGGGCCCAAAACTCGACAAACCATTTCTTAGTCTGAGTGCCAAGACAAAAATTTCTTTTTTCTAGATGGACGCGGTCCGATCGATCCTCTCTCTCTCCCTCTCGCTAGCTAACACTACGTCGGCCACACGTACCCAACATGCAAGTGCATCTCCATCCATCCTAATAATCCATCTATATAATGCACCGAGTACAATCAGCGATGCACTTACTACTCAACGCCCTGCAAAACAAATCTAGCTAGCTTTTTTTTAACATGTATAGACATTGCTTTGACACCAATTCCTTAAAAAAAAGGAGCTGTCAAAATAAATACCTCAAAATAGGACATGCATGAACACACCAATTTAAATAGTGCCTACAAGCAACTACAACAAACCAGTACGTGAAGAAGCCCAGAGAGAGGCGACTGTCAAGCGGTAGCCAAAACCCATCTAGGGTTCTGCACTTCTTGCCGGCGACGTTGCCGGTCCGCTTCGCCTCCGACGGCCTTAGGGCCTTGGAGGTGTGGCAGGCCACTGCCTCTCGCCGGCGAGAGGTTTTCCATTTTTTGTTTTCTTCGAGATGTTGAGGCAGCGGCTACATGTTGGAGTCAGAATAAAGTCTTCTCCGCTCCATCGTTGCTCCGATTGTGCATCTAGCACTGACCGAGAGCGAATGGAGTCATTTGTCCGACAGATCTCCTGAGATCCGAACAGCTTCCATACCAGTTGGTATGATTTCGGGTCAGTCTCTTTCGATCTACGTTTGTTATCATTGGCGATGGTTGATACTCTAGCGTGCTAGTCCTTTGTGGCCTTAGCACGACAACGTCTCGTCTGTCTACTACAACAAGATCTACTACGACAAGCTTTGTCCGGCTCCGGTAATGGAGGGGTGAGGACGACGGCGCGTCTTTGGCTCGCGATAGTGTTTCTAGTAGTCGCTAGGTGGTCCATTGACCTATTTATAATTTCAATTACTTTTGAGCCTATTTGAGGGGAAGGATGGGGAGCATGGGGACGAGGGCACCTCAGGTCGGCCATAACTTTAGACCCACTCGGCTAGCCGGGTGTCCTGGGCCCAAAACTCGACAAACCATTTCTTAGTCTGAGTGCCAAGACAAAAATTTCTTTTTTCTAGATGGACGCGGTCCGATCGATCCTCTCTCTCTCCCTCTCGCTAGCTAACACTACGTCGGCCACACGTACCCAACATGCAAGTGCATCTCCATCCATCCTAATAATCCATCTATATAATGCACCGAGTACAATCAGCGATGCACTTACTACTCAACGCCCTGCAAAACAAATCTAGCTAGCTTTTTTTTAACATGTATAGACATTGCTTTGACACCAATTCCTTCAAAAAAAGGAGCTGTCAAAATAAATACCTCAAAATAGGACATGCATGAACACACCAATTTAAATAGTGCCTACAAGCAACTACAACAAACCAGTACGTGAAGAAGCCCAGAGAGAGGCGACTGTCAAGCGGTAGCCAAAACCCATCTAGGGTTCTGCACTTCTTGCCGGCGACGTTGCCGGTCCGCCTCCGACGGCCTTAGGGCCTTGGAGGTGTGGCAGGCCACTGCCTCTCGCCGGCGAGAGGTTTTCCATTTTTTGTTTTCTTCGAGATGTTGAGGCAGCGGCTACATGTTGGAGTCAGAATAAAGTCTTCTCCGCTCCATCGTTGCTCCGATTGTGCATCTAGCACTGACCGAGAGCGAATGGAGTCATTTGTCCGACAGATCTCCTGAGATCCGAACAGCTTCCATACCAGTTGGTATGATTTCGGGTCAGTCTCTTTCGATCTACGTTTGTTATCATTGGCGATGGTTGATACTCTAGCGTGCTAGTCCTTTGTGGCCTTAGCACGACAACGTCTCGTCTGTCTACTACAACAAGATCTACTACGACAAGCTTTGTCCGGCTCCGGTAATGGAGGGGTGAGGACGGCGGCGCGTCTTTGGCTCGCGATAGTGTTTCTAGTAGTCGCTAGGTGGTCCATTGACCTATTTATAATTTCAATTACTTTTGAGCCTATTTGAGGGGAAGGATGGGGAGCATGGGGGAGGGCACCTCAGGTCGGCCATAACTTTAGACCCACTCGGCTAGCCGGGTGTCCTGGGCCCAAAACTCGACAAACCATTTCTTAGTCTGAGTGCCAAGACAAAAATTTCTTTTTTCTAGATGGACGCGGTCCGATCGATCCTCTCTCTCTCCCTCTCGCTAGCTAACACTACGTCGGCCACACGTACCCAACATGCAAGTGCATCTCCATCCATCCTAATAATCCATCTATATAATGCACCGAGTACAATCAGCGATGCACTTACTACTCAACGCCCTGCAAAACAAATCTAGCTAGCTTTTTTTTAACATGTATAGACATTGCTTTGACACCAATTCCTTCAAAAAAAGGAGCTGTCAAAATAAATACCTCAAAATAGGACATGCATGAACACACCAATTTAAATAGTGCCTACAAGCAACTACAACAAACCAGTACGTGAAGAAGCCCAGAGAGGCGACTGTCAGCGGTAGCCAAAACCCATCTAGGGTTCTGCACTTCTTGCCGCGGACGTTGTCCGCTCGGCCTCCGACGGCCTTAGGGCCTTGGAGGTGTGGCGAGCCACTCGCCTCACGGCGAGAGGTTTTCCATTTTTTTTCTTGAGATGTTGAGGCAGCGGCTACATGTTGGAGTCGAATAAAGTCTTCTCCGCTCCATCGTTGCTCGATTGTGCATCTAGCACTGACCGAGAGCGAATGGAGTCATTTGTCCGACAGATCTCCTGAGATCCGAACAGCTTCCATACCAGTTGGTATGATTTCGGGTCAGTCTCTTTCGATCTACGTTTGTTATCATTGGCGATGGTTGATACTCTAGCGTGCTAGTCCTTTGTGGCCTTAGCACAACGCCTCGTCTGTCTACTACAACAAGATCTACTACGACAAGCTTTGTCCTCCGGTAATGGAGGGTGAGGGCGGTAGCGTCTTTGGCTCGCGATAGTGTTTCTAGTAGTCGCTAGGTGGTCCATTGACCTATTTATAATTTCAATTACTTTTGAGCCTATTTGAGGGGAAGGATGGGGAGCATGGGGACGAGGGCACCTCAGGTCGGCCATAACTTTAGACCCACTCGGCTAGCCGGGTGTCCTGGGCCCAAAACTCGACAAACCATTTCTTAGTCTAAGTGCCAAGACAAAAATACCCGGCAACCCTATTAGTTTATGATATTGTAAATATTTTTTATTTCTTTGATTATTACGTATGAATTCTAAATACCATGCCAATAAAAAGGAGTTGTGGTTTAATGTATTCTATTTCTTGGATAATACCTTCCTCGCATGATTTTTTGCAAAACCATATTCTATGGGCACCGCGACGCCTACCCCTAGCTTGCTTTTCATCGAAATTGGTGTCATCGTGTGAATTTACTCTTTTCTTTTGTTAGAAATAGGTTATGAGAACATGACCAAACTAAATGGAGGTTAAGATCTTACAAGAGTTAGATCGCGGACTCGAAGTCAAAGTTTTTCACTATAAGTCCAAAATTTGTGAATTGTCCATAACCTTTATGCTTGGCGGTCCTAGTCGTGGAGCGGTCCCACTTCAAAGTTGTGTATTGTCATTTTCACTTTTCACCACTCTTAGTTACTTATATTTAGACCTCAATGAAAAAGGGAATATGAAAAACCCCAAAAAGGCCAAGTTTTTACAGAAGTTGGGTCGGTGGGCTCAAATCGGGAGTTTTGCACAGTAAATCCAAAATCATTATTGAGAATAGTCTTGTTTATGAAGAAAAGTGTCACTTTAGAGTTTTTTTATTAGCTTTTCCTATTTTTCACCACCCTTATATACCCGTGGTAGTGACCACACAAAATAGGAGGATGGTTTCTGACGCGATTTTAGGCTAAACATGTTTTCGTGGGCCCCGCGATGTTTATCCCTAGATTTCAGGAGTGGTGATTCCACGTGACTTATCTCTCTGTTTATATGTTATAATAGGTCATCGAAATGGACGTCTCTAGCTGAGGTCAAGTTCCTGCTAGAAAAGTTGGGTTTGTGATCTCGAAGTGGGAGTTTTGCACTATATATAAGTCTGGAGTGTTTCTGATCCTCCGGGATACTACTCGTGTTTGAACCATGCTTGCGACCGCATGTAATTGGGTGAGTGTTTTCGGTTCCCGCAGCCGACATGCCGTATTCTTTCATGTGTGGTGATACCCGATGTCAAGGGAGATTTCGGTCGATGAATCGGTGGTTGGTCTGATCTCCCATGGGCGGGACGTTCCGAGCGGCGGCATACAAAATAAAGGGTTTGCTTATAATTTGCAAGGTTTGTAGTGTCTTTTTCCTTTTTATTTAGGGCAACGTAGCCATGAAAATCGTATATATATAGAGAGGTGTGTGTGTGTGTGTGTGTGTGTGTGTGTGTGTAGTACATAGGACACGTGCAGATGGAGCTAGCAGTTGGCATCATGACATGCGCGTGTAGGCATATTGCATTCGGAGCTACGTACGTAGCTGGTGGTATTGACGTGGCAGTATTCCGATCCGATCCGATTCCGATTCGGATGAGGTGGGAACGAGGAGTCCGTACGTACGTGCATAAGTTGGTAGTATTATCCACGCACCCAGCTAGCACAGCATACACTACGTAATTCGAAGTCCGACAGTGGCCACGAGTTGAATTCAGAACGACATCGGACTCGATTCAGTCCCACATCCTAGTATATATAGCAATAAATTTGGATCCTTGCTAGGGATCAATCAATGAGCAAGGCAAAGTTCTCAAGCACCAAACGATAAATGATGGAGACTGATCCCATGGACCTGACGGAGGGGCTACCTCACGACCTGCTCGCCTCCGTCCTCGGCCGCCTCCGTCCGTCGCCCCGCAGCCTCGTGGCGACCCGTTGCGTCTGCAAAGCGTGGTGCGCCGTCGTCGACACCCACCGGCTGCTGACGGACCTCCTGCCGCACTCGCTGGCCGGCCGGCCTGCTCGTGCACGTCGGCCAGGAAACTCTTCCACGTCAGTTCTCGCTCGTGCCACCGACCGAAATCGCCGTCTGCTTCGACTACTTGGATACCCAGGACGCCCAACGCTTGACAATCAGGCGGCACTGCAACGGTCTCCTACTGCTGGGAGACGAGGAGGAGGCAAGGGTGCTCAATCCGGCCACGCGATAGTGGGCGACCTTACCTCCTCCCCCTCCCATGTACACGCCGGGCCTGGAGGACGCGTTTCGCGCCAATAGCTACATCGGCTGCCATGACCAGTTCCTTGTGTTTGATCCCACCGTGTCGCCACACTACGAGGTCTTCTTGATAAAGTATGTTCCCGATATTCCATGCCTTTTGGTGGCACCTTACATAAAAGAAAGAGAATGGCCACCGTCCACATTCGTCTTCCTTGTCCTCTCATCGAGGACAAACCAATGGGAGGAGAGGACTTTTGCTCGCCAAGGGGAGACCGCACGCACCATTGAATATATGATAGAGGCTTTCCCATCCGAGCACCCCTACGCCGTCTACTGGCAGGGAGAACTTTACATTCGGCAGTATGATTTCGTCATGAGGTATGTGGTACTCGGATTTTTGGATATATATATACCTTCTTTTTGTTATGTTTGGTGTAACGAGCTATTGGTCTAACTTCACTAATGCTCTGTTTTTTGTAGGTTAAACTTATCAAGTCATAAATACCAAGTAATTGAGCTGCCGGAAAGTCTTCAACAAAATTGGTTTGTGTGCCGCCTAGGAAAATCAAAGAACGGGGTTTATTGTGCAGCGCTTAGCGATCGTGATGGGCTCAGACTTCAGATTTACTACCTTGACGAAATGTGTGGTCAGATAAACTGGATGTTGAAGTGTGACGTCAAACTTCAACCCGTGCTATCAAATTTGTCCAAGGGACATAGTGCTAGTCCCTCGAACAAGCAATGTGCTACCGGTGAGGAAGATGGTACAAGCAATGCTACCGTTACTAATGATAGATTGAAACACGGCCATGTCATATACTCTATACTTGGATTTCATCCAAGCGAAGAGATTTTCTTCTTTCATACGCCACTCAAAAGGGTAGTGGCCTATCATTTTGATAGCACCAAGATCGAAGACTTGGGCTGTTTACCCAACGGATCTCAAGACGGCATATATCTTTCTTTTCCATACACACCATGTTGGATCACAGAGTTTTCAAGGAACAAATAGCTTACTTAAAGTACTCTCAGGAATCGCAACATGTTAAGTAGTTCATGTTATGTAAGCAGAAGATAGATCGATTTGTATAGTGAAATAAGATCATCATATAGAATGGGTTTATTAATTCATGACAAGGACACAAAGCTAGTGATCGGTGAAATCTAAGATTCTAGGGGAGAAATCTAATATTTGTGTTGCATTGCTTACATTTTCGTACTTACTCATGATCTATGAATGGACCCGGTTATGCCTTATTTTGTTCACTATCCGATTCATTATGAGCGCATTACTCCACTCCTTTGGAAGAATAGAGATTAGAAAAGGAGAAATATGTAGTTGTGTCATTTATATTCGGATTCAACTCAGGTGTGAAGATATATGAAAAATGTAGACACTTAATATGTAGAAAATATATAAATAGTGCGTGATTTGAAGCATTTAGAAAAATTAGTGCATAATTTGAATTCCTTTCTAATCTTCTTCACATTGAACGTACAAACAGGTACGCCACTAGGTGGTGGTGGAACTGTTGAATGAGCCATTGGTTCCCGGTGTGTCATTGGATAGCCTAAAACAATACTACCAAGATGGCTACAACGCCGTGAGGAGATACTCACCTTCAGCCTATGTGATCATGTCCAACCGACTAGCAGCCTCTTCAACCAAGCTAGTCGACTTCGCCTCACAATTCCTCTTGGCCGTCAGTGTACTACACGTTGTTTGACAACAAGTTCAATAGCTTCACTATCCAATAGAACATTGATTATGTGAACAATGACATCAAAAATTATCTCAATAGTATGACAAGACAAGACGATTGAAACAGATCATGATTGAAACATGAATTTGTGGGTAAGTGTATCATAGTGTACAACAGATCATGATTGAAACATGAATTTTTCATAAATTCTCTCAAGAACTTTAGTGTTTGGTATGAGAATTATGTGCAAATTATATCATAAATGCCATGTATTTTATAGGCATCATCCATGAATAGTGTGATGAGGATTGCTTTCTCGGAATCCACGGCAGTTCCCCTACCACAAGGTCCGAAAAACCTCCATGACATCCTTTTTAATGATTTCCCAACAGGAGCTGTAGACGTGTCCTGTGAATCAACCAAGTCCCGGCGTTTTATCTTGTTCTTGTGATTTGATCACCCGCCATACTTCCTCCTCTAAGAAGGCCACACCCAACATAGACAAATGTAGGAAAAATAGTTAGTTCCGACTTAGAACTGACAGATGCCAGGCAAAAGTTCAAGCTTTTTTGCGAATTCCAGACCTTGACCGATTTATAGCTGCACTATAAACTTGGTTCAGCTTTGAGAGTCATTATTGGTGCCTTGCCAAGAATAAGAAATGCATGCATGTTCTCATGTATCATAACAGAATTCGCAATAGAGATACATATGAGTTATTATTAGTCCAAAAGGTTAGGTAGTATACAAATGGAAATTCAACAAGGTCTTGTGTATACAAATGGAAATTCAAGAAGAATTCTATGTGCTAGTCTCGGTTAATTGTCCGATAAGTCCCCCACCCGACATAGCGTGTAAGTAAAACCCGTAATTATGCCCTCTTTTGTAGGTAGGCAGCTTCTGTCTTCAATCTTGGAGGTATTAAAATGATAAGCCACTGCTCGTCCAAAAGATGTTTGGAAGAAAAAGATCTCTCTGTAAGGATGAAATCCGAGTAGAGAAATAGTATATGGATTTTCTTCGCCCTTGCCATCTTCTTCATTGTCATAGTGCAACACCCAATGCTTGGGAGTGGAAATTGCTAGTGCAGCCTTGAAATCAATGTCATCCTTCAGCTCCCACATAGGCTGATGACCACCACATGATTCGTCTAGAAACCAAACCCGCAGTGCTAATTCAGCATCACCATAAAGTAATGCACAATATACCCCGTTCTTGCATTTTCCTATGTAATGGTCTGGGTCAGGTCGCAAGTCAGGAAATAACGGCAGCTTAATTACCTGGTATTTGTCACTTGACAAGGTTATTCTGCATAGTATAAACAATCATTGATTTGTTAAAGTGAAGCAAAGAACTTACTTTGAAATCTGAGAACAAATAATTAATAGTGGTGTTTAATTAATTAAGGAGGACTACGTACTTACTTGATAATGAAATCATGCTGAGGAACGTAGAGAGCTCGGCGCCAGTAGGCCGCATGGCAACATGGTGAAATAGCCTTATTCATATCGCCAACGGTCCCTGCAGCCTCTCCTTGGCGGATAAATGGTTTTATCTCCCACCGACTCGTTCTGGACGAGAATACACGCACGGCGTATCGCCACGGTGGCCATTCTAGGTCTTCTAATTCGGGGTCTAACGCGTCACCGAAATTACTAGGAGCAGAGTTGAATAAGAAGACCTGGTAGTGTGGCGACAATGCAGGGTCGAACGCAAGATACATGTCCAGCTCTTCGTGGACGTAGCGTGAGTGCAAGGAAGGAAGCATGTGTGTCTGCATGTTTTAGGAAACATATTGTGTTTTTAAGCATATCATATGTGAGTCTTTTGCGTTTATGTGGTATTTAGCCAATAGAAATACATTTCGATGATTGTTGAAGCAGGAAGTAAACCGAAGCATTGCCAATTTTGTGTAAGAACGAAACACATAAATAGATACTTGGAAACATGTGTACATAAGTTTGAAACATGTCACAAATGATGCCAAAGCACATATGGCTACTAAAACCCAGGAAGCACATACATAGGAACTAGTAAACTTAATATACACAACCCTGAAGCATTGTATATACTATTTAAGACGCACAGTTAGTCACATCAAGGAATCAACAACGTCAATTGTAGGAAGCATCCGGGCGGCTCGCTAATCATCATCGTCTTTGAGACTTGGACTCCAACATCATTGCTACCGCAGATCAGCTCACATGTGTTGCAACCGTAGCCATGCTCATGACCAAGAAAGGCAACAAAGCTGACGACGACAATACACGCCCTCCATGGAGCATGGAGTTGTCTGGTGGTCTCTGCAGTTTCTAGTCGACCTCATTATTACGGTCGTTCAAGACCTTGCTGCAAACAAGATATATAATTAAAATTATGATACTGCTTGAGAACATCAAACAACCTATAGGCGTACCTTCCCTCACAAAGCAGATGATCCATCTTGGAGCTCTCATAGAGAAATCCATGGGGTAGAGTGCTTCTTCTAGAATACCTCCAAAGCCTGCTATTGCCGCATGCCGGTCACTTCGTCCTCACCGACGTCTCCTCGTGTCGGAGCTTCATCCATGCCGACGTGCTATGAAAGATCCATAGAGAGGCGGGAGAGGACAGTGCGTGGGGCTGCCGGAGGAACAAGAGCAAGGAGGGGATGTGGATGGGAGTGGATGGATTAGGGAAGACGTTTCCAGTATATCAGCCTATGCTCAATTAGTGGAGGCGTTATATGGAAACATGCATATTAATTGAAAAAAAAACTGATGCGTAGGGAGCAACACCAAGCATTGGATTGGGGATGCGATCAACGCTGCTGAAATGGTCCGAAGAATCGTTTCCCGTCGGCCTCCGTTTTTAAGTATTTACCCAAGGTTATTCTGCATAGTATAAACAATCATTGATTTGTTAAAGTGAAGCAAAGAACTTACATTGAAATCTGAGAACAAATTAATAGTGGTGTTTAATTAAGGGCGTACTTACTTGATAATGAAATCATGCTGAGGAACGTAGAGAGCTCGGCGCCAGTAGGCGGCATGGCAACATGGTGAAATAGCCTTATTCATATCGCCAACGGTCCCTGCAGCCTCTCCTTGGCGGATAAATGGTTTTATCTCCCACTGACTCGTTCTGGACGAGAATACACGCACGGCGTATCGCGACGGTGGCCATTCTAGGTCTTCTAATGCGGGGTCTAACACGTCACCGAACTTACTAGGAGCAGAGTTGAATAAGAAGACCTGGTAGTGTGGCGACAATGCAGGGTCGAACGCAAGATACATGTCCAGCTCTTCGTGGACGTCGTCCACGCCGGACACACTCAAGTCCGGCAATGTCGATAACTGTGTCCATTGACGCGTGGCAGGATTCAGCACATGTGCTACCTTCTCATCGTCATCTTCAGGGTAAAAGGGTGACCGGTGAAGCAGGAGAAGACCATTGCAGTGATCTCGAATCTCCAAACAACTAAAATCGTCGGTACCAATGTAGTCGAACTGGACGGCGATCTTCGGGGAGCCCGGGCGTGAGAAGTACGCCGAGGACGGCGGGTAGCAGAAAACGATGAAGATACCCGTCAGCGAGAGCGGGAGGAGGCGTGCATCGGCAGGCAGCAGGCAGCGGGTGTCGACGACATCTCGCCACACCTTGCAGACGCAGCGGGATGCGGCGATGTCGTGCGGCCCAAGGCGACAGAGGATGTCAGATAGCACGTCGTCCGGTAGCAGCTGCCCTGGCTGGTTCATCGCCGTGGTCTATGTTGCCGTTGTTTACAACTACTGATGATAATCTTCCTCCTCCTGTGTCAAGGCAAGAAGGATGCATATATGTTTCCATGTACACTTACGTATCCTGATCGGAGACAGGCTATGTGATGCACCGGGCTTACAGCTCCTATGCGACGTCTTTACCTGGAATTGGAAGGAACACGACATCGTTGAAAAGAATAGCTCGCACGCGACACTTCTGAAGCGGCAAATAGCTCCCGTGCGACACTTCCACTTAACCCCACGAGACCGTCAACGATTTCGAATCAGCTGAGCACAGTAGGACCCACAGCCTCTCCACGTCACGGCGGAACTCACCTGATGTCCACCTCATATCGTGGGACCCACCCTGTGGTTGAAGAGAGCCGTTGGCCCGATCCGTCCCGCACCGAGCACTCCATACCGTTCCAAAGATCTTATCCCTTCTTTCTTCTCCGGCGAGCAAGTGCGGCAACGCCGGCGAGGATGTCGAGCTCTGCTTCCTCCCACTCATGGCCTCGGTATGGTGCGGTGCCGATGAAGGTGCCCGATTGCCCCGTCTGCGCGCCACAGCGGCTTGTCACATCCACCGACAAGAACGGCAACATTGGTCGGAAATTTGTGAAGTGTGAGAGCAAGCCCGGCCGGGAAAGGTGAGATCTGAGTGTTCGGCGCCAATTTCTCGCTTTCTTTCAAATTTCATGCATTTCATCGAATTTGGGATTTAGGGTTCATCTCTGCGATTTCAGGAACTGCCAAAATGTGGGCATTTTGAGTGGCTTGATGAGTACATCGAGCGAATTGGGGTGGAGGTAGCATCCCGGGAGCTCGAAAACCCGTCCGTGGTGGAGCAATTGGGATGTGGCAACCCCATTTCCGCTGGTACTACGGTGGATGCGGAAGTGAAGGCCGAGCTAAAGAAGATGAACAAGCAGCTAAGACAAATCATCGAATTGAAGAAGCAGGACAATCTGATGGCCGGTTTTTTTTATTTTTGTGTAATTTCTCTCGGATTAGTTTATCTCCTCATCGTTAGTCATTAGGCAATGTTGATCGGTGTTCGAGTGATGCTTTGTAATGGATGTAATGGTCTATGTCTTTGGCTTGAATAAAATGCAACACAAATTCGGGCTAATTTTGAGCTGCTCTGTTTTCGAAAGCAGTGTTTCTTCAGTTTCGTCAGTGTTCCTTTTATCAGTGTGCAGGGGGCGCCCGTGTGCAGGGGAGGGGGAGGGGTTGAAAAGTAAAAAAACAATTGACGAGGATTGAAAAAGGCCAGGCCCAAATATAACCTAGCCATGCCAAAATGGACGTATCCAGGCCCAATAGTAACTATATGTTGATTGGGCAAAAAAAAATGGTACTCACGTTACAATCTAAATAGGAACGTGTGAATCTGCAGATACTCGTGCTCAGGTTGCAATCTTTTTTTTTGCAAAAGTACATATATAAATGAAGTCCAAAGATATCCATTTAACTAACATAACTTGGGCGCTCCTTTAACTTATGTAAATATGTAAATGTCTTATTTGAAAATGAACCATGTGTTGTATGAACTTGTTTTTGTGTCTTTTGTTTTATACACTTGTAAATATATAAATATTGCACGAGTATTATATGAACTTGTTTTTGTGTCTTTTGTTTTATACACTTGTAAATATATAAATATTGCACGAGTATTATATGAACTTGTTTTTGTGTCTTTTGTTTTATACACTTGTTGTTTTGGGTGTTTTGACAAATGACAATACAATAAAAATAAAACACAGATTGCAATGAAACAAGGGATAGATAATATTGGGGGCCGATAATATTGGGATAACATTACTTATATTAGATAGATAACATTACAATAAAAATAAAAAAGTACAATAATATAGGGGAAGGGGCGGAATAGGCGCCCCGCCTAAACCCTGGGCTAGCCCCTAAACCCTAACCCCCTACTCCATCGGCGGTGGAGGCGGTGCCGGTGCAGCCGCATTCCAGGCCGCATTCCACGCCGCCCGCCTCTCCCGCTGGTCCCGCTTCCATTGCTCCTCCCGGAAGGCCCGGCCATTGGCCTCCCGTTGCTCCTCCTCCCACTGTCTGCGCCTTTTCTTCAAGGCGCGCTGGGCCGCCTTCTCCTCCCACTTGGCCATGCGAGCCTCCTCCCTTGCCTCCTCCTTCGCCGCCTTAGCCCAGTAGGCTTCGGAGGGGAGGTCGCCGTCGCCGGGGAGGTTGGGGACGGGGTTGTGGACGATGGGGCCCTGGTCTCCCCAGGGGCAGGGCGGGGACTTCTCCTTCTTGCCACGCTTGGGGCGGGGGCGGCGCGTGGGCTGCTCCCACCACTGCTTGTGGTCCGGGTGGTTGTCCTCGTCGCTGAGTTCTTCGTCGGAAGGGAGGCGGAAGGGGGAGGTCGCCATGGTCGGAGTGTTTGGGGGGCGGCTGGGAGGAGGCAAAGGGACGGGCTCGAGGTTGAAGAGATGAGGGGCAAGATGAGATGAGGAGGCAAAGGCGTTTTGCCTATTTATTGAGGGCGGAGCGTGAAGGGCGGCGTGGGAATCCAGCGTCGCGTTGGCGCAGACGCCGAGACGAGACGCGTCCCTGCATGCATGATCAATGCGAAAGAGACGGGAAGCGGGGCAGCGGGCGTGATCAATGCGAAAGAGAGAAAAAAATAGCTAGGATGCGACGCCCCCGCCCCTGCATGCATGCATGTGCATTAATGCGAAAGAGAGAAAAAAACGTCCAAGGTAGTTGTTCATTGGCACACGCAAGAAAAATCGGTGGGAGTAATATTGACTTTTTGTATGGCGCATGAACCAGATGGAAGTAAATTTGACTGAAGAAAGTTGTTCGACGTACACTTATTTAATGGGGCAGCGCTGTTGCACGCAAAATAGCTAGACTGCGACGCTAGGCAGCTTTGCATGCATGGTGCCGCCCAGACGCCGAGACGAGACGCGTGCGCTGCGTTGCGTGTGGGAAGCGGGCGTGATCAATGCGAAAGAGAGAAAAAAATAGCTAAGATGCGACGTCAGTAACCCCGCGCGCCCGACCATCTTTGCATGCATGGTGCGAGCCCGCCCAGCGCCCTCGCATGTCACGCTCGGTCCAACGGTCTCGAGTGTGCCAACGCTGTACGTTATATAAGCTGGGACCCACATGTCTCATCCTACATACTCATGCATGAGAGGGAAGAGAGAGTAAATTATTTTCTATTGCTTGTGGACAACCCATAAACTTAAGGTCACCTACAAGCTTATGGACAACTCTTATTTCTTCCACTATGTATAAAGTACAAGCATTGCCACATAGAACTTAAGGTGTGGTTTTTTGCACATAGTGGATGCCCTTAGGTAGTAACATGCATGTACATGCAATGCCAATTAGGCAAATTGGTGACATGGCATGACAATTAATGAAGAAAGAGAGAGAGGTAGTAACTTAGCTAGTTACCATAACATCACACATAACCAAGATCATATGAGTCTACAACCTAATTAATTAGCTCTTGCATGACACCATACATATGTTATCACCCACTATGAAGGTAGTAACATAAACTAGTAACATGTGCAAGTTACTAGTCTTAGTTACTTAGCACTATGACCAGCCTAAGGCTATCCACAAGCCAAAATAACATAGATGTGGTATCATGCAAAGTCTCATTTATTACAATGAACCTGAGGGGAGTAAGTTTGATTGGAGAAAGTTGTTACACGTAAACTTATTTAATGCGACGGAGGGAGTAAATACTGTTGCAATATTTGTTGGACGTAAAATAGCTAGACTGCGACGCTAGAAGCATTGCATGCCCGCATGGTGCGGCCCGCCCTCGCATGCCACTCATCGCATGCCACGCCATGCCACGCTTGCACGAAAAGCGATGAAGCCAATCAGATTCGAATCATCCATCCCACGGATCGCCAAGAGCTAGCCACGAAATCCTTCTAAGAGACGCCAACCAATCGGGTTGCGAACAAGCCCTTCCACGGATGCCCAGAGCCACCGCGGAATCCTTCTAGAAGACGCGATCGGACGCCACGTGTCGCTAGGGTTAGATCTCGGTCCTTATTCGGCCTTAGGGTTAGCGGGGTTTAGGATGCAGTCAACGGGGTTTCACAAGTTTGACCAAACATTCAAATGTGCATAACTAATTCAAAAAAAATCAAAAAAATACAAAACCTTCGCATGGTGTCATGTTATGTCACATAGTTGTGAGGAAAAATATAAAACTTGGTCTATTGATCATATTTCAAAAAACCCTTCACAAAATGACCTATCTCCTCCGAGGTTTTCTGGCTTTCGGGTCAAATGACCAATGATATGGCTAGAATCAAGGCATAGTTTGTGATAATGTGCCCATATTTGGCATGCATGTCTATAATGGGATGACTAACAATGTTGTAGCACAAAGTTTTCCTTTTCGATGCACAGAAAAATCATTTTCTATTTTCTGAGTGCCGAAAGAGGGGGGGATTTGTGAAGCAACCACCAAATTGAAGTTTCAAAATGGTAACATCCTATTTTTCAAAAATACTAGACCACCTAGAATGTATAATTTCCCAACCTGAGTATCTCAAACCTTTTATTCCATCCCTGGTGAAAAAGACAAATCCTGCCGAATCGGCTGGAAGTGGGTAAGATATGAACTACAAGTACATGATTCCATGCTGATGATTTTTTGTAAAAATAATTTTTAGGTTCACAACATGCTATTTCATCAGAGATCCAATGGTAGTTTTGCGAGCCTCAACCCCTAGCTAAGAATATTTATGAAAACCCTTCAAGTTTGACCAGACATTCAAATGTGCATAACTAATTCAAAAAAAATCAAAAAAATACAAAACCTTCGCATGGTGTCATGTTATGTGACATAGTTATGAGGAAAAATATCTAACTTAGTTTTAGAAATGGTCGAAAAAAAACTTGCTTAGAAATGGGGTGGTTTACCCTAGCTTTGGAGCCCATTTCTACCCCATTTTGGGTGAGGGTGAGTTGTACTTCACAAAAGGGATCAGGGTGAGGATGAGTTGTATTGTACATATGAGAAAAACGTTGGAAGCTCATACAAACATAGAAAAGTGACATAGCTACATATGTTGAAATTCAAATTTACCATCATATTTGAATTTTGTCCAAATTATCAACAAGTGACAAATTATTATAATAACAAATGTTTACAACAACAAGTGCCAAATTATTACAACAACAAGTGTCAAATGTTTACAACAATAACAAATGTTTACAACAATAACAAATGTTTACAATAACAAATGTCTATTTCTTTTGGCTCTTCTTACCCCTCGTTTTCTTCTCCTTCACAAGTTTCACACCACACAATAGGTTTATGCTCTTCTTTTTCTTACCATTACCATCTGGCCTCCCCACAACACGTCCAAGAGTCTCCTTCACCTCCTGCACCTCCTCAACAACCTCATGATCATGATCCAGAGCCTCAACAACTTGGTCAGTTTGCACCAGAGCCTCAACAACAGGCTCATTTTGCACCAGAGCCTCAACAACATGCTCATTTTGCACCAGAGCCTCAACAGGCTCATTTTGCACCGAGCCTCAACAATGTGCTCATTTGCCCCTCATTTTGCACCAGCTTCCAAATCAGAAATGGTGTGCCCTAAAGCCTCAACAGTTTGCATCATCCTCCAAAACAAGTTCAGATTGCACCTCAATGACACCAAACATGATCTGTTAGTTCTCTTCTTTCTTTGGCCATTGATTCTTGCCCTTTTCACCGGCCAGCATTCGTCAACAACAAGAGGTGGGCCTTTTCTCCACGCTTCCTCCCGAAAACAAGCAAGTTAGCTGGGGAGAAAAATCATCAACAAGAAATGGGATAGATTTTGGATGAACATACTTTGGCTTTTCAGCAGTGTATCGCACTTGGTAGAGCCATTTCGGTGTCCAAGTTCTTCACAGTTTGCATCTATTCTTGTTACCTTTTGGGCCCTTTTTGGCTTGGCATCTTTCTTTTCATCTTTCTTTCCCTTCTTGCTTCCCACCTTTCTCAAACCAAGCCTTGAATCTACTCGCTTGGGCACTTGACCTTTCTTTTCATCAAGGAGGACACAAGGAGAACTGAATGTCCACTTGAATCCGAGGACTGATCTGTAAGTGCTGGAATTGGTGTTCCATATGCAGCCTTGAATTTTGCTGAGAATAATACTCATGCAAATATGGGTGCATATTTAGCTTGTGTTTGGAGGCCAAGAAAAGTATGGCATGCTCACAAGGCTTCCCGAGTGTGTTGCCACTCAAGGCATGTGCATTCATGCAATTGAGTGTCAACAACATGCCTCTGCCGATCTTTGTATCTCGACTTCACACCCCACAATGAGGATTTCTCAACACGCAAATGTGCAAGATTTACGCTCCTGTTGACCACCTGCTGCACAACATCAGGAAGCTTATCTCCTTGAAGAACATCACCAGGCCTTCTTCTCAATTCCCACAACCTCATGATCATTCCTGATCTGGTCAACCATGTCATGGACAGGCAAGTCTTTTAACTCCTTCACTTTGTTGTTGAAACTTTCTGCCAAATTATTGTTGATATGATCACATTTGATGGCGGTGTTAAAACCAGACTGTACCATAAAGAGAATGGTAGGTTTCCAACCATGTACAAAACTTGACCCTATCCTCCTCGTGAGCATGCCTTAATCTTCTCAAGGTGATATGAATGTGTCGCACTGGTGTAAGATCTTGCTCAGCCACATGCGTCCAAAATCATCTCCTCTGAATTTTTGATCAAATTCATCCACATATGGCAAGCACTCCTCTCTTTCAGCATGAGGGAAAACAATCTTCATGCATTTTCTAAACCTTTACATGCATCTGTGTGCCTTGCCAATGGAGAGGCGGCCCTATGCATCTTTTCAAGCGCATCATGAACCATGTCCATGATGCCTCATCTCTGATGAAACATGCCAATAGCTACAGGAACATCCAATTGTGTCCATCTAAAGCATTGCATCTTGCTAGTTGACCATTCCACTTTCCAGTCAAGAAAGATGAGTCTATACTCAAATATGGGCGCAACCTGCTTTGAAGCCATCGATGCAAGGCTTTAAAGCCATGAAGAATTAGAAGAAGACTTTCCCATCATTTGTTACCTCGGTATCTATCTCCACAACACCGCCAGTGACCTCTTCTCTATACGCTTTGAAGTTATAAAGCATTCAAAGGTATTTGCCCAATCACCATATAGCTCTTTCATTGCCCTTTGCTTTGCCTTCCACACTGTAGTATAATTCAGCTTAATGGGGTCTTGCTTTTCCAAGTCTATTTTCAGTCTCTTTGCGGTCTTTGGTGTTGTGGCTAAATTGGGCTTTATCTTTTCTGCAACCCATAATTGTGATGTCATTTTTGTAACTATTTGAGAACTTGTAATGCAAGTATGAGGTTTTGGAATTTGATTCACTCTTATTGTCCTTCCATCAGGTTGGCGTCTAGCGGATATATACCACTTGCAAGGCTTAGCACCACCATCATAACCTATGCATTTTGCATAGAACTTCTTTTTATCAGTCCACATAGTCTTGGTAGCAAACTCACGTTTGACTGCATATGTCCTGAAACACATCCTGAATTCATCCATGCTTGGAAACAATCTCCCAACTTCAATAACTGGGTCCTCTTTGTCATAAACTGTTACTAGCTCATCATCATGTGCATCATCTACATGAACTGCAGCATTTTCCAACAACTCTAGATCTATATCTGCCTCTTCATCTCTTAAATGGTTGTCACCATCATTTGCGCTTCATCCTCTTCTTCTCCTTGTCTCTGTCATATATAGGAATTCCAAAAAGCATTGCCATATCAATGTAATCTAATGGTGCAATGACCAAATCAGTCCGGTAATGTATCTCAACTGAATTACAATCAACAGTTACAATCCTTTGTGCATTACCATCTGCAGCCTCCTTGTGCATTAGCATCATCATCCTCCATATTAACACTTCCAACTCAGTAAGTATAGGCATTACTTGCCTTTGTGCAGCCCAATCATCCTCGACCATCTGAGCGGCCACTTGAGGCCACATATCCAACCCTCGAATCAGGTTTTAGATCAATGAGCTCTGCTAAAAACAGAACAGTTTTGCTTGTCCAACCGTTTCTCTCATCGATTTCATCAACTATATGTTCCCCTGTCTCAACCCTAACATAGTCACATTTGCAATCATCAAATCGTAACAAAGAAACTTCTTGCTCTGGCCCCCAAACCACACTATCCCCAATTTTTTCCACCATTTTCCTTACTGCCTCCTCTCCCATGTTTATTAGCTCTTGGGGATCAACATGTTCTAATTCCACCTCCCATTTAACAACCGTGTCTCTCTCAATGATCTGCGTGCTGCCATCAACTAAAACAGCCCTAGAGGGAAAGAAATTGATCACGAAATTGAAGGTTTGGCGCGCAACATCGTCTCCCCTGTTTTGGCGGCACTTTGTGAGCTAGCGAAGCGAACAGAGCTCAACCTTAGAGAAATTAAGTGCGAGATACGGGATATACCGATTAGAAGTCCCTCTCCATGCTCCATATCGTTCCCCTCGCCCCGTTCAGACACCCTCGCCTCCACAATCTAGCATCAATGGCACGCCAGATCTCGAATTGAGAAGAATGGGAAGAATTAGCTTTCAAATGGCACTCACCACCTTCGTGAACGAGCGCCACGCCTAAATTAATTGTTGCGCCGCCGCCCGGCGCCGAGAACGATGGGTGAGGTCCGCCACCGTCGAAGCTTCTGATCGGTGTTCTGTACGCTCTTGGTCGGAAGCGGTTGGTTTGACTGGCTGTCCCAACCAACCGGTTTGGCTTAACCCTAATATTGGAACAAAGTTAAATGTATCCTTACGACCGATTTAAGGCCCGTGTGGCCCTAGGATATTAGTTGCCTCACATCCGTCGCATGCGAGCTATTCTTTTCAACGATGTCGCTTTCCTTCCAATTCCACGTAAAGACGTCGCATAGGAGCTATAAGCCCGTGATGCACCACATGTTGGTGATGGACTCGGACTGATCGGATATGTGAGGCTTGAACCAATACTCAATAGTCTCCCCTGTCGTGTGCAACTTAAAATCATGGAATTGGCTAGAAATCTGATACTGAGATATGAACATATATACATATATGTCATGTGCACTAAGTTCGACAATTCGGCACTTGCCAATCTATCATTTTTTTTAGAAATAGGCGCTTTTATTACGTAAAATAATGTTTACATCCAAACTGCTTTGCATAGCTAGGATGCACATAGTCCATACGACTAGACAACAAAGTAAGTATACCGTCGTTACAAAAAGTACTATGAAAATAAATGGCCTCGAGCTATGGAGGATTGATTCGCAAATCACGCGCACTAGTAGAAAAAGGGTCTTCGGTTTGGTCCAGAGTCTAACACTAGTGCCGGTTTGTTACGGGACGGGACTAGTATGAGCACTCGTCCCGGTGCGTACCGTTTTCAGCGGCTAGGAGCCCGTGCAAACTCTAGTCTCGGGTCGTTTCGGACCTTTAGTCCCGGGTCGTGATACGACCCGGTACTGAAGGGGTGCGGACATGGGCAACACCCTTTAGTCCCGGGTTGTGAAACGGCCCAGAACTAAAGGGGTACTGGCCGCGACAGGAGATTTTTGTCCACCACCACCACCACTGAGATCGTCTTTTCTAGTTTCAAAAGCATTTCACGAAATTCTAAAAAATTCTAAAAATAAAATCCTTCAAATTGCAGTTATATTAAGTGATTTAGTTATTAAAAAAATTAACAAACATGAACTTCAACATGTTTTGCCAAAATTATTATTTTTTTGAAAAAAATCTCTAATCCCGGACCGTATTACCTAGGACTAAAGGTCCTCCGTCCCCCCCGTCCCCCCCCTCCCCGCTGCGGAAACGGCCATGTGGTGGCCTCTAGTTCCGGGTTGTAGCAAACCGGGACTAGAGGTAGGGGAATTTAGTCCCGATTTCGCAGTCCCAGGTGCAAAACCGGGGCGAAAGGCCTTACAAACCGGGACTATATGTCCTTTTTACACTAGTGGCGGCTATCTATGTCGAAACAAAATACCTCTCGATGTGTCCTATAATCGCGTACATTCCTCCACAAACAAGTCCCGAAACTCCGTACGTTATAGAGTAGTTCATGAGTGGAGAGTAGCCGTGACCCGATAAATAACCTGCAAGTTAGAAGACACAATATTATTAAAAATCTTGTCATTTATACATAGCTATAGAGACCAAGTAATAATAAGCGCTTCTACCCTAAGCGCTTCTACCCTAAGTAAAAATCTTGTCCTTTATTTATAATCAATCCTATATAACCAGTTGCCAAGTACATTGAAAACCGAACGTGGAGGAGATAAACCATAGGATATTTGGGTGATTGATCATATAGAACGAGCAAATTTACAACGAAAAAATAAATGTCGAATGTCTTGTTATGATGACAAAAAATGCATTGTGTACTTTCATGACAATTCCTCTTTACAAGATAATCTTGTTGTGCGGAAGCCCTCCGCCGTCCAGTTTCTGTTTTGAAGATACAACCAAAGGAAGAACTGGACCTTTCCTTGAGCGAAAGCAGATTGGAGTTACTATCGTCTCTCTGAAGTCTCCCCTTGATGGTTGATGCCTAGAAAACCTTGCCTCCCTCGTGTCACTATGATGGTTGGATGCCAGGTTGTCTAAACTCCAAAGACATTTGCAATGCCTGGTTGGCGCGAAAATTTTCGCCTCAATGCTAAACTTTTTGCGAATCGTCCAAAAGGGACCAACGTTGAGCAGCAAAGAAAATCTAATGCCCATAAAAGATGAACAGTGTGCAATGCACTCAGAACATTATCTCAAGAACTTTCATCTACGCATCTTACTTGCTTCAGGTCAGACAAGGTACACTATATCCAGGCTTTGCTTCAGAAAACTAATCATGGTTACACAAAGCAACCACAAAGTAAACTAAGCAGAGCTCCTCACCTGTGCAGCACCAAGCTGTCTTGAAAATCACATTTTGCTCTGCTCAGCGGGGTAGAGCTCCCAGTCCCAGAGCTGGGCTGTATACATTCTGGTCCCTGCCACGCTAGCACTGCATACCAGGCCGACACGAGGCCAATCCGTGAGGAGGCTGGCGGCGGTGCTCGCGGTGGCAGACGTCACAGCGAGACCTTTGGATGATACTTTAGACCGGGATGGTGACAGTAAAAAAGATCAGGGTAGTTGATAACTGAAGAACGAGGAAGAGCTGAAGCAGGTCATCCCAGCTCCTTCTCTGACGTCAAGCAATTAAGTTTCAGAAATGATGCAGTAGACTGAGAATTCAGACTTCAGACTGAATCAAAGAATATAAAACTTGTTACGTGAGGCCTTAAATGTCTAGGACGTGAACCATCAGGCATTCAGGCTGAACTCCATAGCCAAATGACACTCATGCAGCATTGCAGCATATATATGGGATACTTGGAACCAAAATGCTAATGGAACGCTGAAATAAATCAAATTTCAAGGTATGCGCCAAATTTCAAGGTACTGTGGCCAACTATGATGTTATTCTGAATATAGCTCTATAGTCCTCACCCCAAAATCGGCGCAGCCATGTACAAAGCCTCCTGGTAGGCATCAGGCAGTGTTCCAAATAAACTGCAAATGCACTACATTCAGGACAATACTAAGAAACTATCAGGTCCTACACGGATCACGGCGCGGCTGTGCAAGCCTGATGCTGATCCCAGGCTAGCACCATGGCAAGCTAAGCCATTTCACGCGCTGCTCTGTTGCACAAACGAGGGCTGTATCGGCATGCTCAGGAAGCCAAAATAAAATGCCCTCAGCCAGCACTAGACCACTTCAGGTTGAGCATTGAAATTCTGAAGTCTGAAACTCTGGCATCCTGTATGTTCATAGCATCAGTTTCAACCTGCCCTTACCAGCATCCTGCATGTTCGAGTCATGTAAACATACTATGCAGATTTTGGTCTGGTCTAGACCAAAACTTGTTATACACACCATATACGTTAAAAACAAATTGATAAATACATGACATACACCAAGTTACGGTAAAGCACATGCGTTACGCTCACTTATTTGACTCAGAACATAAATCGCTAGACTCCCCTCTGTGACGTTACAACATAGTACATAATGTATGCCCTACAGCTTGTAGCTACCGGATCATGAGCCGTGCCCGAGTACTTGAAACAAGAAGTTTAGGGTCTGTGTAAGATGTGAACTGATTAATAGTAAAGGACGAGACGATCAAACACATGCATGATGCATGATCCAGAAGCAATGGGCTCCAGCTCGCTTGTCACATCTTCCACCTTGAAGACCTGGGGAGTTTCAAGTTAAAGATTTTCTATCAGAGATTTCAGACCAAAGCGGAGTGTAAGCTGGAAGGGAAACTAGTGTTAGCACACGTACTGTCAGCCTCTCATGATCTGCCATGCTTCCTTCAACTTTGGACAACCGATTATCTTCACCTTCTTTATTTGTGCAACTGCCTCTGCTCCACCGATTGATACCAGATTCGGACAAAGCGAAATTTCTAATTCCTCAAGTGATGCGAGCTTATCGCGCCAAATGTCGCCTGGAATGGATGTTAGATCATTACATAAACATATCTCCAGTGACACGAGGGATGTGAGGTTTTCTAGGCATCCAGGGACACATGCAGAGAAATCTCCACAATTAGACAATCCGAGTGTTTTGAGAGAGGATGGTAACACCGAACCCCTCTGCCACTTGAGACTTGGGCATGCACGAATCAAAAGATACTCGAGAGAAAGGAAACTCGAGAATGCTCTGGAGGTTCCTTCGCCAAGGGAAAGACTAGTGGAGACTCCAATAGATGTAAGAGACGAGCAGCCCAGAAATTGCAAATCTTGCAGAGCTGGAAGTCTCCACATTTGTGTTTGGATGCACGTGACTGATGCAGATCTTATATGAAAGCTTTTGAGAGAGGGGCAGTCAATATTGTCCAAGAGATTCCCACAATCACCTACTTTGAGCTGCTTAAGGGACGGCGATACCAAACTTAGGGAGCGGATATTTGGACAATCTCGCACCTCCAAATCTTCGAGGGAACGCAAATCGCCAAACCTTTCAGTTGTTACTGATACTAAGCTGTTGCAGTTTTGAAGTTGTATTTTCTTGATGATTGGTACATAATCTGGATGTAGAAAATGTTCGAGGCTTGATAAATTTCCGCAACTATCAATGGTCAGGTCTGTCAGGGACGCGAATATACCAATGCTATCATTTGGGTTTATCATATGTGGCTGTGACCAGCTTGGGAGGGAGACACCTGGATATTTCTCGAGTAATAGAGATCTCAGACTCATAAGAGGTTGCATAACTTGAAGCACTTCTACCGCATCGTGCTGCACGGTTTGAGACTCACTGATACTTGGCCACTTAAGTGTCAACTTGTACAGACATTTCTTATTCTTCAGTTCGCCTTCTGCTGCATGACACTTACTTACCAGCTTGGCTGCATCGATGCGACTCACAGACATGGAATTGTACGAGAATCCTTGTGATACAAATCTCTGTAGATGCCTCAAGTTACTGAAGTCATCCGGCAATCTTTCTATCTTGCATGTTTTGACATATAAAATCTGCAAATTGTAGAGCGAGCTGAAAGTTGGAGGAATGCTCAAAGGACGACCTTTGGAGATTTTGAGGTACCGGAGATGCTTCAAGTTGCCAATGCTATCAGGTAACTCATTCGTAGAGGCACAAGACAACACACGGATACCCAGAAGTTTACTACACCACTTGTCCATTATAGCACTTTTTTTATTCACAGACTGCTTCTGGCAAATTAAGGTGCGCAGCTTCGTGTGCTTGCATAGGCTTAACAAGTTGGAATTGTCAAAGTCTCTGCTGGGGTGTATGAATATATGACGAACATTTAGTGGAACTTTATCAAAGTCATTCTTCTGTCTTAAGATGAAGCAGTCATGCTCTGAAACTTTTTGTGCCATGTCATGCAGCAAGTCATGGATTACGTATCCACCATTAACCTTTTGAAAGAAGGACCGAGCTACGAGGTCTTCAAAGTACTGACAAGCAATATCTTGAATTGGATCGTCACCTTGAGATTCCACATAGCCTTCTGCCACCCAAATTTCAGCCAAGTCTTCCTTTTTAAATTTGTAATCTTTGGGGTACACGGCACATAATGAGAAGCATTGCTTCAAATGGAATGGTAAATACATGTAGCTCAACCGAAGGGCAGGCAAAATTTCAGTCGCCTCTTGTGGTAACTTCCATAGTTCACTCTCAAGTATACGATTCCAATGTGATTCTTGAAGGTTCATTCTTAATATGCGACCAAGAGTTTTGGCGGCTAAAGGAGAACCCTTCAGTTTAGGTAGTATGCATCTACCAATGCGCTCTAACTCAGGATCATTGTTAGAACTCACAGATCCAAACGCGCATAATCTGAAGAATTCCCAAAAGTCATTATCCTTCAAACCTTCTAATGTAACAGGCTTCATTGTCTGCACTCCCTCGACAACCTTGGGACATCTAGTTGTGACCAACATCATACTTCCCTCTTGGGCACTTTTTAAAGGTGCACAAAACCTCTTCCAACACTCCCCATTTTCCTTCAAGGCATCATCCCACACGTCATCAAGGACAATCAAGATCCTTTTATTTTTCACATGGTTAGAAAGAGAATGTTGTAGAGAATCCAAATTATCCACTGTTGCCTTCTTTCCAGTACATGACTGTATGACCTCTTTAGTTAACCTTTTCACATCAAAGTCATCTGACACACAAATCCAGATTCTCAGTTCAAAGTGAGACTTCACTTTTTTATGGCTGCAGATATGTTGGGCCAAAGTAGTCTTTCCAACGCCACCAATTCCAACTATTGGCAAAACAGAGAGACTTTGTATTCTTGATTCATTACTAACGGTGTTGCTAAGTGATGTGCTTGTTGATGCAATGACTGAACTTTTTGCTCTTTTGCGCTTTGAATTTGTAGGTACAACGAGAGATCCTATCACCAGCTTCAGGTCATTGTCACGACCAAATATTTTTGTTTCATTTGGCAGAGAGCTGGTTTCAGGCCTGACTGATTTGTCAAAGCGTGGAGCAACTCCATGCAGCCCCATCTTCTCCAACTTGCTGGAAAGGTGATCTAGTCTTCCTTGGATATCATTCAGTTTGTTGGAGTTGCCTTGAACAGTAGCAAAGAAGTCAGTAAAGTGAGATTTACTTGCATTGTCCTCCAATTCAAAATTCATCTCATACCATCTGAACTCATCAAGAAGGTCATCGGCATCATACACTGCATCCTTGAGCTTCGGAAGGAGCTCGGCCACACAGTGTTCGTGGCTCCTCCATTCTGCTCCATCAATAAGATTGTACATTCCAGGAAGACTATCCTTAAGATGTTGTAGGCCCCTCTGCAAGTGCAATACATGATCCTGAATATCTTGCTCCTGTGGTCCACTCCATCGGGTGTGCAGAGATGAAATAGCAGATTTGGCCCACTGAAAAAAGTTCACACATTCATTAACGGCGCTAATGACCCCAATGGCATTTGCTAAGTCCATGCTGACTAGAGTCAAGAGATTTCTTTTCTTCCTGCAAGTGAACAATGGATACTATTAGCATTATCGAAGTAGATGTTGCAGTCAGATTAAACAACAAGCCGGTTACTGTAAGTAATTTTATTATATTCTCCAGATATCTTTCCAAGAATAGAAGTTCTTTCGATCTAAAAAACAATAGAAGTTCACCATGATATTAGTTTCAGCTCATGAATGATCATGAACTTGGAAATAATTCAATAAAAAATTATATCCTTTTTATTCAAGGAGATACTTTGTTTTGACAAGCATGTGTATTAACAAGAGGATAATGAAAAATATGACATAATCACACGCATATTCAACTAACTGATGTGATTATCTTCTTGAGATAATAATGTCATATAAGATTGAAAATTGCGTAAGCCTGATGCAAAAATAATTACTTCCATAATATATATTAAAAAATTAGTAACTTAATGCCGCAAAAGTTCATGGTGGCTACTACTTTTGTAGTTTCAGAGGGTCTGGATAGTTTAGCTAGCATGGGAACAAACAATCAGGTATCACAAAAACAAATACCAGTAAGTTCCAAAATTGTGAGTCTACAACTTTAGTAGCACGATAATCAGATTGGGCGAATGGTTCACTAAATTAGTAGAACAGCAGTACAACTTCAGTTGCACAATAATCAGATTGAGCCTTAACTGGGAGCCACATCACCTAAAATATTTTTTGCCATCGGATCAAGGATATCATGAAGGAGACATTTAATTACCTACTCCCTCTCTGTGGAGGCTAGAGGCACTTGCCAGCCCACCTGTAGCTCCGACGACAGCAAGCAGCAATAACCGGTGAGTCTCCAAAAAAGTGGATGTAGAAGCTGTTGAATAAAGTGTTGAAAAGTAAGTCTACTATTCTTTGAATGTGACAAAAAAAATGGTCCAGATCAGAGGGTTTCTTAGTAGAAACCTCCTTGTTAATGATACTGACTCACTGCATTTTATTACTACTCCCTCCGTCTAAAAATAACTGACTTGGTTTTATCCATATTTGAATGTATCTAGACACATTTTAGTGTAGATACATTCGAATCTAAGCAAACCCAAGTCAGTTATTTCTGGACAGAGGGAGTACATAAATGTGAGTAATCTCTAGCACTTGTTACTGAACTTGTTCCAGCACAATATGTACCCAAGGAATATTCACGCGGACTAGAACATGAGCATTTACATGAATAAAAACATATCATATCTTTTTACACTTAAAAGTAAAAAAATATATACAGTATATTTTTTAGATTAAAAAACACTTGTGTTGAGTTACCGTCTGTGAAATTAACTCCCCGTAATTATTCCAGGAAGTGCACTTGGTTCGTTGTGTTTTTTATCGGGCAGTTTTTTTCCTGGTCCGAGCCCGTAAAAACTCATGGAGCACTCGAGCCCCCCCGGAGCAAAACGGACAGGCCTTTTGACCGTTTCGGTCCGTTTACGGGTCAGGGAGGACAAGCCCCGGGCCTCTGCCCGCCCATGCCTGGCCAGTGCACCCAACGGTGCCCCCCATTTGTCCGGCCTTTTTTTTGATGAAAAGTTGATGTTAACAAATTTTGACCAAAACAGGGCCAAAATAGGACATACACACAACGGAGATAATACCAGTTCAGTGGCCTATGTCCCACACATACCCATGGTTCATACATGCACACAAACATAAATAAGAACGAGCAATCTATGCATCTCGCTGGTACATGAACTTCCTCTTTCTCTCGAACCAACCCTGGGTCCATGCCGGTGAGATCCGCGGTCATGATCTAATTTTCTTCGCCTAGTATGGAGAGCTCGACTTCCTTCTGCTTGATCTGTACCTTTTTTCTCTACATGCATTGATCTCCTCTATCTCAAGACACTTTGTTTGCATCTCATAGTAGTTCTTGGCCGCATCTTCCCTTTCCTTGTGTTTCTCTCCTCCCTCTTGTCTGAGGACACCTCCTTCTCGGCGATCAACTCTTTCAACATCTCTTTGATGGAAATTGACGAAGCTTCACGCTTGGCATCTAGCTTGGAGTTGTTCCTTCCCCCTCGGCCTTTTGGTAGCCGGCCCTTCCTCGTCAATGATGATTCCCGCGCCTCCTCTTTTTGCACTTCCTGCATAGAGCTCTTTCCATTTCTCGCAATATTTGAGGTTTGTCCAACAATGCGCCAATGTGAAAGGTTTCATCTCGTGGCAAGTCTTGAAGTGCTCCAATGCTTGCCACACCTAAACCAAAAATTTGAAGTTTGAATGCTACAACATGTATGCTCGTATGAATGAAAACATATGGTCATGTAGCAACATACCATGTCTCCAACGCCAATGCCACTCACGGGCCTTGCCTTCACATGGTCATAAGAAGCACAAAATTTTGAGCATTGTTCATAGATGAATGCACACCTCTTCGTAAGAGAGTTCTCGTTGCGATCACTCTCAAAAGGATGCCCACTGGAATGTTTTTTCTTTCATGGAAGTACTTCCATATTCGGTTCCAAAACGCCCCATCCTTTTGCTCGGCACCGGCTATTGGATCTTGCCCAATTTCCATCCATGCCTCACAAAGCATCTCGTCCTCGAGGTATGTGTATGATCCGGTCCTTCGGCTACCGCCTTGTGTTTGTCGGACTAGTTTGTCCCCAAACAAAGGGTCTTGGTCAATAGATCTACCATCTTCTTGGGTACCAAGGCCGGGACCAGGATGATCCTACAAGGTAGGGGCGTACCATTGGATCATGTACACTGAGAAAGAACAGGGACCAAGGACAAGGGATGGGACTAGGTTGATACATGGGTTGGAGTTGGGGCCAGCATTTCATCAAACAGCTTGCGGGGAGCGAGCATGCTACCAGCGGGGATGGTCCTCGTGGTCTTGATGCTGCATGAAGAGCCGTCGCTGACAGCTGTCACGTTCAGGTCAACGCCATGAATAGCCGGCGAGGACCCGCCGACGATCTTCGGCATGGTCGTGACTTGCCTAGAGAAGGCCGCGTCGAGAGGCGGTGGCTGATACGTCGGAAGCGTATCTATAATTTTCGGGAAATCTAAGTTCAGGGCGGTCGCTGGATTGCCAAACTCGGCGGGCTCCTGCGCCTCGTTGGATTTCGAACAAACGGTCGAGATCTGAATCAAGCATTGACTGTTATCTCTTCCACCTCCCTTTTTCTCGTATACTCCCGTCAGTTCATGGTCAAGATCTCCGCCTCCAGGCCACGGCGATCTCTCTGTCTCCTCCAGGAGAACCATGGCCGGCCTCGAACTTGGAGACACGAGAGGCCATTGTCGGTCGATGGGGATCGGCTCGAACAGGGCCTGGCCTTCTCGTCGGGGACAAGCTCAGGGCATCGTGGGGGTGAGGAAGGTACAAGCTCAGGAGCAATAGGTAGTACTAGGATGTAAGGTTGTGTCGACAGTATGATCTCGGGGCAGCGTCGACGGCATCAGATCGAGCGGGGATGGCGGTCAATTTGGCAAGAAGCGGTCTGTCAAACTCGCATTGCCTTCATGGGGTCGAGGGATCCAATTTCTTTGATATCCATTAAGGCATTTGATTTTGGGTCAGGGAGGAATCTTCCAATCACCAAATTTGAGCTCAACAGGCCTTCGGCTGCTGCTTCAGCAAAGAGCACCTCACATGTCCATCACGAGAAGTAGCTCGTTGGTGCAGGGCTTTATGGGGATGGTCACATCTCAGCTATATGTCAAGCATGTGGAAGATACTTTTGTCAGTAAATTGTTAGGCTGTGAGAGGGGCTTGAAGCATCTTAAATAATGTTCAGACTAATTGTTTGGGTCTTGTTTATCTGTGGGTTTATCAGAATGAAATGCATACATATTCTTAAGGACATGAAGATGTCGAGTAGATCATTCCAAGACTTCAAGGTTTTCTTCATGGAGCCTGAAGCAAATCAGGTTGCATGTTTGTGTGCGAAAGAGGCTCTAAACTCAGCAATGTGAGTATTTTGATATAATTTTCTTAAATAAAGGCCGGATTACTATTCAATAAAATACGTTTAGTTTGGGAAGTGCTTGTATTTGATTCAGAAAGCGCAATGGAACGGCTACAACAGTACAAATTATTCCTGATGATCTTTTATTCTGCCAATTTTGTGGATTGTCTATGCTTGAAAAAATATATGTAGATGAGAATTATCCATGATGAAAGTGCTGATATTTTTGTTTCGGAAGTACACGGGTTTGGTATTATCACTACACTTGTACGAGCTTGGTCTTGTGAGTGATTTTTTTTTAGATATTTCTCTCATGAATTTCACATCTTGTCTCTGATAACTTGTCCGGTGAACTTCCTCCGTCAGCATATGAGCACACTTTATCTTTTATTCATCTATATTTCTTCCATTCCCGAGGTTGACGTCAACGTGAAAATTGGGAGCCAACGGACGACCGCCTTGGCAGTTTTCACACGCATGAAAATTCACAAGGGAAAAACTCTTTTATGTAGTTACCTAACCCTTTACAGTATAGTTATCCACTCATTATTTATAGAGTTATCCAGATGTTCAGGATAGACTTACCCAGGTGTTTAGTGTATAGTTGTCAACCCATTATATATAGAGTTATACAGATGTTTAAGCTGAAACTAATCATTCACACGGTGGGTAACTTACATACTATAACCCAATAACTCACATGTCACAAGTGGATAACTTTTGATTTTGAAAAAGTCTATAAAAGCTATCAAGATGAGATCTGGTTTCGAAGATCTTATCACGAATAGTCTAATCGTGAAAACTAATGATGGGAAAGCTATCAAGCTAAATGGCGGATGACTCTGTACACATATGTCTGGATAACTGCCGCATAAATTGATGGATAACTTGTATACATATGTCTAGATAACTGCTGCATAAACTTATGGATAACTTGTATACATATGCCTAGATAACTGTTGTATAAACTGGTGGATAACTTGTATACATATGTCTGGATAACTATTGTATAAACTATTGAATAACTTAATTTTTATATTCCCATGTGTGATTTCTTATATTTACTTTTTTCCTACTATCAAGTTTTTAATGCACTTCTCTAGTCACACACAACACTGTTGGATATATGTCTAGTGATGATTTGTGGTGTAACTTCTATATGTTAGCATGGATAATTACAGTATTAGCTAGGTGGATCGTACTCATATTCCTAGATAACTACAGTGTTAGCTGCTGGATAATTTATACTCGTATGTCTGGATAACTGTTGTATAAACTGGTGGATAACTTGATTTTTATACCTCTATGTATGATTTTCTATCTATGATTGTGCTTTTCTATATTCTGCCTACTGTCAAGTTTTTAATGCAGTTGGCTAGCCACACACAACACTGCTGGCTATATGTCTAGTGATAATTTGTGAAGTAACTTATACATATGAGTATAGATAACTATAGCGTTAGCTAGTGGATAACTTGTCCTAATTGAATTGTTTGTCATGCAGGGCAACGATAAATTAAGCGTACGCTTAATCCCGCTTAGGCGGAGAATTAAGCGAAGCGGAGGCCTCCCGCTTCGTTTTAGGCCTAAGCGGCTCGGTAAGCGTTAAGCGCAGTTGAACGATGCGATTAGGCGCTGAGCGTGCGCGTACGCGCGCGGAAGCGAGGAAAGCGAGGCAAAAAGCGCTCGTTGCGCGTCCATGGTCGATAGAGGGCGGGAGCTGAAAAAATTGGGGGCAGCTGGGAGGGAAATTGGGGGCAGATAAGGTTTGCTGAGGCCCCAGTCGGTGACTCCCCCAAACCCTAAGACAGAGAGAGAGTGGGAAGAGAGGCGGTGCACCTGGTTTCCAGCCACCAAGCAGCCCAATAGCCCACTTCTTCCTCCAGGCCGAGAGATCGACCCTCTCCTCCGGTCGAGCAGCTCGTCCCCGTCGCCCCCTCTCCGCCCAGAGCAGTCAGTCGAGCTCGATCTCGTCTGCCACCCTCAGGTATGCAACTATTCCAGCCCTTTCTTCTCATTTCAATTTGGACTGTAGCCTTCTAGTAGCCTGATGTGTGTGCGCATGTGTTTGCCTGGTAGTCTGCTAGGTTAATGTGTGTGCGTGTGTGTTTGCCTGATGCTTTGTTGCCTGGTAGTCTGGTAGATTGTGTGTGTGCGTGTGTGCTTACTCTGCTGCAACTGCTGATTGCTACAGTTGTTTGTATCTGCCTGCTTGTAGGTACCTAATGGACATTGACCCAACTAGGAAGGGGCCACCGGAGGTAGAATGGGCATTGAAGGCAGGCAACTCGAAGGATGTTGGATGGAAGTATGGGAAGTACTGTGATCTAAACAACAAGAGCAAGATATCAAGTGTGACTTTTGTGGCCATATTAGCACCGGAGGGATCTATCTTTGAAGCTACACATTGCAAGAAGTGACAATGTTGTGTCCAAATGCAATAAAGCTACAACAGAAGCTAGGGAGGAATGCAAGAAGGCTCTTGCCAATGTCCAAGTGACGAAGACAACAAAGAGGCAACGTGAGCAAGAGGTTAGAGATGATGTGCATGTCTCAAGTGCAAATCCAATAGATGATGATGAGGTAGTATACATTGGGAGCTCAAGTTCAGACCCTAACAAAGTAGGGCCAATGGACAAATTTGTGAGGCCTATTGATGGTAAATCAAGCAAGGAGGAAGCCTTGAGGCAACTAAGTATGAATGAGGCTCTTTTTAAGGAGAGGGTGCATCAAGCATCACAATATGTTGCTAGATGGGTGTATACACATGGTAAAATCTGTTGTGATGCTAATACTTGCTTTTATTTCTGCTAGACACTCTCTTATTATGCACATGATTGTTTTCACTTACTTGCTGTTTTTTCTTTGTGTTTGTCCAGCAATACCATTCAATGCCCTTGACAATGATGAGTTTAGGCAAATGTGTGAGGCCATTGGAAAGTTTGGCCCCGGCTACGATCCTCCTAGCCAATTTGGTCTTCATGAGAAGTTGTTGAGTGAGGAATATGCAAGAACCAAGTCTTTGCTAGATGAACGTGAAGCGCAAAAGATCAAGCTTGGTTGCACCCTTATGACCGATGCATGGACGAACATGAAGAGGAGGAGCATAATGAATGTGTGCATGCATTGTAGTGGAGGAGTTTCCTTCCTCAAGTCAAAGGAGACTTCGGATGTGTCACATACCACTGAAGTCATATTTGATCTAGTGGACAAAGCAATTGAGGAGGTAGGGGCTGAACATGTGATGCAAGTTTGCACGGACAATGCTTCCAATAACATGGGACCAAAAAGTTGTTGCCTAAGAAGAGGCCTAAAATATTTTGGAGCTCTTGTGCAACTCACACCATCAACTTGATGCTCCAAGGAATTGGAAACATCAAAAGGTTCAAGACCATAGTTGATCAAGCAAAGAATGTCACTATCTTCATCTATGTGCATCACAAGACACTTGCATATATGAGAAAATGCACGAAGAGGAGAGATATCGTAAGGCCAGTGGTGACTAGATTTGCTTCCAATTTCCTTACTATGCAAAGACTGGCGGAGAAGAGAGATGCTCTAAGGGCTATGGTGGTTGATAGAGCATGGGAGGAGATGCCAATTGTGAAGACCAAGAAAGGAAAGGATGCAACAGCCACCTTGATGGATGCTAACTTTTGAAAAGGAGTGGCCCTTTGCTTAAAGGTGTTTGAGCCATTGGTGAGCCTTCTTCGATTGGTTGATGGGGATGTCAAGCCATCTATGGCTTGTCTTTATGGAGAATTGTTGAAGGCAAAGATCAAGATCAAAGAAGCATTTGGAAATCAAGAAAAGATGTATAGAGAGACCATAGCTATTATCGACAAGAAGTTCAAAAGAAGGCTTGACACTCCATTGCACTTGGCTGCATATGTCTTGAATCCATACTATGCTTATGCTAACAAAGATATCTTTGATGATGCATCCATGACCGTAGCCTTCCAAGAATGTGCGGAGCAATTCTTTGGAGATGATGAGGTGTCTCTTATGGAAGTGGTCAATAATGAAATGCCCAAGTATGAACATATGGAAGGACCTTTCAAGAAAAAGCTTGCAACTTGCTATGAAAGAGCAGATTATAATCCCGGTAAGATCAACACCAAAATATATGTTTGCTGTTTGGTTGTTTGCTACTGTTGTATGCTGCTGTAAGCTATTTCTATATGCTGTTGTTTGCTACTGCTATATGCTGCTGTTTGTGAACTGCTATTTCTAATTTTCTATTTCTCAGTTGGATGGTGGAAGTCATATGGAACAGAAGTTCCATTGTTGCAAAATATGGCTATGAGGATCCTTGCATTGACATCAAGCTCTTCCGGTTGTGAAAGAAATTGGAGCATCTATGAAATGGTTAACTACTAAACTCTAGTCTTTCAATTTGCATCATTTCACACTCTCAATCTCAAATTCTCAACTATAATTGTAACTTTTACTTGTAGAATCACACCAAGAGAAGAAATAGACCAACAACGGAACGCCTCAACAATATGGTCTATATACAATTCAATCAAAGGATGCTGTCTAGGAAACAATGGTTGAAGGATAAGAAGAAAGCGGATACTCTTCTAAGCAATGATGCCTCCGAAGCTCAAGGTTGGCTGTTCGAGGGAGGGGATGATCATGCATTGGTTGTTTTTAGATATGAGGAGGATGGAGATCAAGATGTGCATCCGACTACGGGGTTGTCATATGATTTGATAGGAGAAGCAATGGGAACACAATATCAACTCTAGCCTCGTAGGAGTGCAAGAGTGAACCCGAGAGACCTTGAGGAAGAGGAGTTCGTCTCTGATGAAGAGGATTTGCTGGAGGAGGAAATTGACTATGAGGATGATGATGAGTACTGAATGATCGTTTTATGTTGGATGTGTCTATGTGCCACTATGGAACTTTGTAGTTGGAAGTTTGGAACCTCTTATTGTCGTGTAATATTGTGTGTTGATTGTGTGAGACCATTATAATTATGTTGTGTGTTGATTCCTGATTGCATGATTGTGTGGAGACTAGAGAATAGTAGTAGTGCTTGTTTGTTATTTATATAATTATATGTTCTTGCTAATAGTTTGATCTCTGTGCATGATTGCATGAGGCTCTTGGAGAAAAGACTTTGAGGATTTGGAGCTCAAGAAAAGGGAGCAAAACAGAGGCAAATCAAGGTATATTATCCATATTCTTCCTTGGAAATATACATATTTTACATGTTTAGCAGTTAGGATACAAAAATACACTTGTTTTGGGCTCTGATATGCCTAGCTTAGCCTTCCCTATTCCCTGTCCGTACGACTTTAGGCTGACCGCTTAAGCGCCGCTTAAGCACGCTTAAGCAGCAATTCCTCTGAGCGGAGCCTCATCGCTCGCTCAGCGCTTACCGCTTTTTTGAAAATTGATGCAGGGATTAATAAAAACTGATATTGAAGCTTAGAAAGTTTAATATGTTGTAGTTTGAACAAGATTGAACATATTGAGAGGCAAAAATGATATAGAGAACCATAGTTTGTTGATTGAGGAGAAAATAGTTGTAGATGCCCAGTTTCTGTTTAGATTCATGGTGTGCAGTAGTAGAATTTTATCTACAGAACCATATAGTGGTACTAGTGTTTTTCCTCTTTATTTTGCTACCAAAATCATGGTAAATTCAAGGTCTGATTGAGAAGTACCCGCTGTTTTATCCTGTGTGTCTTTTTTTTTTATTTTCAGGAGAAGAGGCGTTGGGCATCAGACTGTTAAGTTGGAGCTCCAATGGCGATTTGGCTAGAGGTTGAAAGCGACATGGACAGGAGCGGAATTGGGGGAAGGGGATAGCCCTAAATTTGTGGGACTCGTTTGGTTTTGGCTTGGAGAGAAAGATGGTCCTTCCTTTTTGGGGAAAAGCCTATCTTTCCCTTTTTGGAGTCGGTCTCGCGTCCAGGGCGGGAGGCTGCGGGCTGCGGGTCGCAGGATGCGGGAAATCGAAACATGTCCCTGTCGGAATGTCCGCCAGAAACGTCTTTTTTCAGGGCATCCGCTAGGTAGCACGGTCCTATAACACTATCATCCAAGTACTTATGGAGTTGGTAACACTTTCTAGTATGTATTTGAAGGGAATATGCCCTGAGAGGCAATAATAAAGTGTTTATTATGTGTATTCCAAGTATATGATAGATGTTTATTTTGCATGCTATAATTGTATTAATACGGAAACGTTAATACATGTGTGTTTAATAAACAAACAGAAAGTTCCTAGTTATGCCTCTCATAAACTAGCTCGTTGATTAACAAGATGATCAAGGTTTCCTGATCATGGACATTGGATGTTGTTAATAACGGGATCACAACATTAGTGTAATGGTGTGATGAACATTCATCTGAAGTATAGCATTACGATCAAAGTCATTGAGTTTATATTGCTATAACAACTTACGAAGTAATCCTAATCCTTAGACCATGAGATCATGTCAATCACTAACACCGGAAGAGTTTCTTGATAACATCAAACATCACACCGTAACAGGGTGATTATAAAGATGGATTCAGAACTAATAAAGTGTTATGTTGAGGCCCATGGATCGAGAGTGGAATTTGTTCATCCCGATGACGGATAGATATACTCTGGGCCCTCTCGGTGATATCACATTGATTAGCTTGCAAGCAAGTGATTTGATCACTAGAATGTTATATCACAGGAACGAGAAAAGAGTGCATGTCGGTAACGAGATCAAACTAGGTATGGAGATACCGATGATCGAATCTCGGACATGTAATATGTCGTGAAACAAAGGGATTAAGATACTAGCGTAAAAGGTTCCGACGATCACAAGAAAGTCATCGTTGAATGTGGGAGTCGAGATGGGTCTCAGATCCCGCTTCGATTATTGATCCGAGAGGGTCTCGATCATGTCCGCATTATTCACGAACCGTAGGGTGACACACTTAAGAGACACCGACATCCAATTGGAGCAAATGTTTCATGCCGAAAGAATGAACAAGCGCAGGAATTTATTTCACTAGATACCGAAACAGGTTTTCGGGTGAAATTGCATAAAGTGGTTATGCATGTGAAATGGAATTCTAGCAAGGGGTTATTTGTGAATGTTTGTCATTAAAGTAATTGACAAAATTCTGAATAAAATAAAAGAGTTTTATTTAATGAGAGTTTGCATTAAATTTGGTGAAAATTTAATGGGAATTTGAGTGGACTTTTGAGTGGAGGGAATTTAAAGGGCATTTTGTGAGTGGAGTGTCCACCCACATGAAGAGGGGAGGGCAAGGGGGCAGCTCCATGCGCCGGCCACCCCCTTGGGGTTCCCCCCTCCTCCTATAAAAGGAGCCCCCCTCCTCACTTGTCTCTCACACCTCCTCGTGAAGGATCTCTCTCCCCCTCTAGAATTTATTCCCCATGGTCTCTGACTAACGAGATACATGTTCCCGGTGGCTATTCGGCAAGAAAGAGTTGTGCTTCCGCTGCATCGCTGGAGCGAGGAGGCGGAGGTTGCTCGGTGCCTCGAACGTGTGTGCGAGCACGGATGCGCGCCGCTAATTTCTTGGCGCTAGGATTTCCTCTCGATCTTGAGATCGGCAAGAGATCGTCTACATCAACCACGAGTCGAACTCGTTAAGCTTTGTCGGTCTTCAAGGGTATGTTCTCTACGGATATACATCCGCCCGTTGTTTGTATCTAGTAGATAGATCTTGGTACATAGTTCCCATCGTAGGAAAAATTTTGTTTTCTATGCTGCGAACCCTACAGTGGTATCAGAGCCGGATCCATGCGTAGATACTTTACACGGGTAGTACACATATGAGTATGTGGGCGATGATGATCATGTTGTTGCTCCTTTGTTGTAATTTTGGACATTGGTGGCATAGTGGGATGAAGCGGCCCGGACAAACTTTACATGTCCTCGCACATGAGACCTGTTCCACGCTTGACATGCAACTAGTTTGCATAAGTGGCTAGCGGGTGTCTGTCTCTCCTACTATAGTCAATATCTATTTTGCAAGCGAGTTGTCAACAATTTGGTTATCCTCGTTGTGGTTCATGTTCGTAGGTAAGAACGGTTCTATCTCGAAAGCCCTAAGCCACGTAAAACTTGCAATGGATAAATTAGAGGCGTCTAGTTTAGATTGTTGCTGGGCTGGTGTTATGATATGGTAGTATTGTAAGTAGAAGTATGAGATGATACTCTTACAACACACATAGCGTGTAAAATCCATAGACCTTGGATTTACACATATAGGTATGATAGTGATCATACCACGATGCACATGATAGAGATCATCTGCGGGAACCATATCATTTCACTAATAAACATATGATGTTTGATAGCATCTTATATTGCTTGTTTAGCGTTTTGTTAGCATAATAAGATGATCCCTCATTTAAATATCAAGATAAGAATGTGTCCTTCCTTTAGTATGCACCGATTATGTTTTCGTCGCTCCAAGACATCATGTGATGATCGGGTGTTCTTGGATCCACGACCATATTTCGGGTGTAAAACAGTTACACACGCGAATACTAAGGTTCTAACTTGGCGAGCCTAGCATGTACAGACATGGCCTCGAACACGGACGAAAGGTTAAGCATGAGTCATATAGTTGATATGATGCCCATTTGATGCTCGCCTTTGAAGCTATACCGACTCACGTGATGATCGGACTTGGTGTAGTGGATTTGGTTCATGTAATCACCAAAAAGGCACGAGGGATGTCGTTTTTGAGTGGGAGTTCATTCGTAATATGGATTAGTTGAACTAAATCTATCATACACTTAGTCTAAACTTTACAAATTCTGTTGTAGATGGCACCACCTGCTTTTAATTTCAATGTGTTCATGGAGAAAGAGAAACTAGCAACGAACGGTAGCAACTTTACCGAATGGGCCATGAATTTGAGGATTCTCCTCTCCTTGCACAAAAGCAATATGTGCTAGAAGCGCCTTAGGCCCCCCACCTTTTGATGATGCCCTGACGAGGAGAAGAATGTCTATCGACTCGTCGGAGGACCACAACTTAGTTCATTGCGGCATATTGTATGGGCTAGAGCCGAACTTCAAAGCGTTTCAAAACGGCAATGCATTTGATACAATGGGTGAGTTGAAAATGATTTTCGACACACATGTCATTGTAGAGAGCTACAACGCTCGTAAAAGTTCTTTAGTCATGATGGAAGAGCACAAATTCTAGTGAGCATGTACTCAAGATGTCGGATTACCGATAAGCTTGTGTCCTTGGGCATATCGATTCCCATTGACTTAGGCATCCATCGTGTTCGCAGCCTCTACCACCTAGCTATAAGAGCTTCGTGATGAACTATAATATGCAAGGCATGAAGAAGTCTCTCCCGAGCTTACAATGCTTAAACCGCAGAAGTGGAGATCAAAAGGAACATCAAGTGTTGATGATCAATAGGAACACCGGTTTCAAGAAAGACAAGAAGGGAAGTAAGGCGAAGGAAGCTGTTGCAGCGCTTGCTAAAAAGAAACCCCGAGTTGGACCTAAGTCCGATTCCGAAAAGCTACTATTGTAAGGGATCGCCATCGAAGCGCAATCGCCCCAAGTATCCGCGCATAAGAAGGCCTAAGGCAAACAAAGGTATATATGATATACATGTTATTGATGTGTACTTGACTAGTGCTGTCAGTAGCACCGGTATTTGATACCGGTTGATTTGCTAATATTTGTAACTCGAATCGGCCGCGAACAAGCGACCGCTAGCAAGGTGAGGTCAAGATGCGTGTCGGCAATGGATCAAGCGTTGATGTGATCGCCGTCGAACGCCGCCTCTCCACTTGCCGCCGGGATTAGCTATAAACTTGAATAAATGTTATTTGGTGCCCGACCGAGCATGAACATTGTATCTGGATCGTGTTTGATGCGAAGTGGTTATTCATTTAAATCCGAGAACAATGGTTGTTCCATTTATATGAATGAAATCTTTTATGGTCATGCACCGATGATGAATGGTTTATTTCTATTAGATCTCGATGATATGTTACACATATTCATAATGTTGATGCTAAAAGGATTAAACTTAATGATGATATATCCGCATATATGTGGCAATCGCTGCGTCTAGGTCATATTGGCGTTAAACGCATGAAGAAGCTCCATTCGGATGGACTTTTGGAATCACTTGATTATGAATCATTTGATACATGTGAGCCATGCCTTATGGGCAAGATGACTAGAACGCCGTTTTCGGTTCAATGGAACAGGCGACGATTTATTGGAAATCATACATTCGATGTATGTGGTCCAATGAGTGTGTCAGCGCGAGGTGGATATCGTTATTTTGTTACTTTCACGGATGATTTGAGTAGATACGGTTATATCTACTTGATGAAACACAAGTCTGAAACCTTTGAAAAGCTCAAGGAATTTCAGAATGAAGTGGAAAATCATCGTAATAAAAAGATCAAATTTCTACTATCCACCGTGGAGGTGAGTATCTAAGTTACGAAGTTTAGCACTCACATGAAAGAGTGTGGAATTGTTTCACAACTCACACTGCTTAACACCACATGAAATGGTGTGTGAACGTCGAATCGTACTTTATTAGATATGGTTCGATCTATGATGTCTCAGCGGACTTACCGTTGTCATTTTGGGGTTATGCACTAGAAAGCTGCATTCACTTTAAATCGGGCACCATCTAAATCCGCTGAAAAGACACCAGATGAATTGTGGTTTGAAAACAAACCTAAGCTCATTTCTTAAAGTTTGGGGATGCGATGTTTATGTGAAGAAACTTCAACCGGATAAACTCGAACCCAAAGCGGAAAATGCTCTTCATAGGATACCCTAAAGAAACTATTGGGTATTCCTTCTATCACGATCCGAGGCAAAGGTTTTGTTGCTAAGAATGGATCCTTTCTAGAGAAAGAGTTTCTCGCGAAAGGTGTGAGTAGTCGGAAGGTAGAACTCAAGAGGTTGTGGAACCTTCTTCAAAGCATGGCGAGTAGCGCAATGGAAGTTGTTCCGAGTTGGCTCCACTGCTGAAGAGGGAACTAATGATAATGATCATGAAACTCCGAAGAGAGTACTACCGAACCTCGCAGTCAAACAGACGCGCGGCAGCTCCGAGTTGTACGGAAATCCTGTCATGAATTTCATGGTTGATGAAAATGATGACCCCGACGTATGAAGAAGCGATGATGAGCCCGGATTCCAACAAATGGTTAGAAGCCATGAAATCCGAGATGGAATCCATGTATGAAAATCAAGTTTGGAACTTGGTGGAATTACCTCACGAAAAGGCCGTGGAGAACAAATGGATTTTCAAAAGGAAAACTGGCGTCGATGGTAATGTGACCGTCTATAAAGCTCGACTTGTCGCAAAGGGGTTTCACAAATTCAAGGAGTTGACTACGGTGAGACTTTCTCTCCCATAGCGATGCTAAAGTCTAGGATTATGTTAGCAATTGCTGCATATTTCGATTATGAGATATGGCGATGGATGTCAAAACGCGCTTCTCAATGGTAATATTGAAGAAGAGTTGTATATGATACAACCAAAGGGTTTGTCGATCCTAAGGATGCTAACAAGGTGTGCAAGCTTCATGATCCATCTATGGATTGAAGCAAGCATCACGGTTGGAATCTCCGCTTTGATGAGGTAATCAAAGAGTTTGGATTTGTCCAAACTTATGGAGAAGCTTGTATTTACAAGAAAGTGAGGGAGCAATGTGGCATTTCGATATTATATGTGGATGACATATTATTGATCGGAAATGATATAGATCTTTAAACAAGATTAAAAGTTATCTAAACAAAGAAATTTTCAATGAAGGACCTAGGTGAAGGCCATACATATTAGGCATAAAGATCTATAGAGATAGATCTAGGCGCCTAATAGGGCTATCGCAAAGTACATACCTTGATAAGATTTTAAAAAGTTTAAAATGGACTAAGTAAGAAGGGTTCTTACCTATGTTGCAAGGCAAGACATTGAGTAAGACTCAAAGTCCGGCTTGGAAGAAAGAGAGATAATGGACAAAGTCCCTATGCTTCAACCATAGGCTCTATAATGTACCATGCTATGTACAAGACCGGATGTGGCACATGCTATTAGTTTGACTAGTAGGTACCAATCGGATCCGTGTTCTAACATCGATAGCGGTCAAGAATATCCTTAAGTACTTACGAAGAACTAAGGATATGTTTCTTGTATACGGAGGTGAAGAAGAGCTCGTCGCTAAATGTTATGTCGACGCTAGCTTTGACACCGATCCGGATGACTCTAAGTCTCAATCCGGATACGTATTTCTCATGAATGGCGGAGCGGTTAGTTGAAGGAGCTCTAAACAACCTGTGGTAGCGGATCAACAACGGAGGTCGAATATGTTGTCGCTTTAAGCGGCTCAGAAGCGCTTTGGATGAAGGAGTTCATATCCGAACTAGGAGTGGTGTCAAACGCGTTGGACCCAATGGTGATCTATTGTGACAACAATGGTGCCATTGCCAATGCCAAAGAGCCAAGGTCTCACAAACATTCCAAGCATATTAAGCGCCGGTTTCACTCCATCCGCGAGCATGTCAAGGATGGAGATATAAAGATTTAGAAGTACATACGGATCTCAATGTAGCGTATCCGTTAACTAAAACTCTCCCTAGAGCAAAACATGATCAACACCAGAACTCAATGGGTGTTAGATTTATCACTATGTAACTAGATTATTGTCTCTAGTGCAAGTGGGAGACTGAAGGGAATATGCCCTGAGAGGCAATAATAAAGTGTTTATTATGTGTATTCCAAGTATATGATAGATGTTTATTTTGCATGCTATAATTGTATTAATACGGAAACGTTAATACATGTGTGTTTAATAAACAAATGTAAAGTTCCTAGTTATGCCTCTCATAAACTAGCTCGTTGATTAACAAGATGATCAAGGTTTCGATCATGGACATTGGATGTTGTTAATAACGGATCACAACATTAGTGTAATGGTGTGATGAACATTCATCCAAGTATAGCATTACGATCAAAGTCATTGAGTTTATATTGCTATAACAACTTACGAAGTAATCCTAATCCTTAGACCATTAGATCATGTCAATCACTAACATCTAAGAGTTTCTTGATAACATCAAACGTCACACCGTAATGTGGTGATTATAAAGATGGATTCGTAACTAATAAAGTGTTATGTTGAGGCCCATGGATCGAGAGTGGAATTTGTTCATCCCGATGACTGATAGATATACTGTGGGCCCTCTAGGTGATATCACATTGATTAGCTTGCAAGCAAGTGATTTGATCACTAGAATGTTATATCACAGAACGAGAAAAGAGTGCATGTCAGAACGAGATCAAACTAGGTATGGAGATACCGATGATCGAATCTCGGACATGTAATATGTCGTGAAACAAAGGGATTAAGATACTAGCGTAAAAGGTTCCGACGATCACAAGAAAGTCATCGTTGAATGTGTGGGAGTCAGTATGGGTCTCCGGATCCCGCTTCGATTATTGATCCGAGAGGGTCTCGATCATGTCCGCATTATTCACGAACCGTAGGGTGACACACTTAAGAGACACCGACATCCAATTGGAGCAAATGTTTCATGCCGAAAGAATGAACAAGCGCAGAATTTATTTCACTAGATAATCAAACAGTTTTCGTGAAATTGCATAAAGTGGTTATGCATGTGAAATGGAATTCTAGCAAGGTTATTTGTGAATGTTTGTCATTAAAGTAATTGACAAAATTCTGAATAAAATAAAAGAGTTTTATTTAATGAGAGTTTGCATTAAATTTGGTGAAAATTTAATGGGAATTTGAGTGGACTTTTGAGTGGAGGGAATTTAAAGGGCATTTTATGAGTGGAGTGTCCACCCACATGAAGAGGGGAGGGCAAGCACATGCGCTGCCACCCCTTGGGGTTCCCTCCTCCTATAAAAGGAGCCCCTCCTCACTTGTCTCTCACACCTCCTCGTGAAGGATCTCTCCCTCTAGAATTTATTCCCATGGTCTCTGACTAGCGAGATACATGTTCCCTGTGGCTATTCGGCAAGAAAGAGTTGTGCTCACCGCATCGCCGAGCGAGGAGGCGGAGGTTGCTCGGTGCCTCGAACGTGTGCGAGCAACGGACAAGCTGCTAATTTGCGGCGCTAGGATTTCCTCTCGATCTTGAGATCGGCAAGAGATCGTCTACATCAACCACGAGTCGAACTCGTTAAGCTTTGTCGGTCTTCAAGGGTATGTTCTCTACGGATATACATCCGCCCGTTGTTTGTATCTAGTAGATAGATCTTGGTACATAGTTCCCATCGTAGGAAAAATTTTGTTTTCTATGCTGCGAACCCTACAGTATTTACTCACTACTCCAACATAAATGTACCATTACAAAGTGGTAGTCTCCTTACGAAAAACTAGGTAGTAATTTCTAAGATCAAAACAATCGAAAAAAACCAATAGAAATGTTATCTAGTTTTAAGCTGAAACTAATTGTTCATATAGTGGATAACTTATGTATGATAGCTTGGTAACCTACGTGTTAGGTGTGGATAACTTTTAGGTCCAAAAAAAATCGTCGAAACATATTAACATTGGATCTACTTTTAAAGATTTCGTCACCATTATTCCAATGATACAAACGGATTCAAAATCGGATAAACGATTTGAGCTAAGAAACATTTTGAATTTCAGATTCTCAAGTTTAATTCTAGTGACATCAGCATGTTTGTCGTTTTGTACTTAGTGTTATTCCTATCCAACTTAAGAGATTTTGCCTGCTATAATCCAGCCGATGGAAGAAAGGAATGCTACACCGGTAGTGTGGGAAGATTTGGCTCACGCGCGATGCGGTCCTGTCTAATCCGCCAAGATTTATAATTCTTAGAACGGTCGTTGTGTAGTCGTATCCATAATTTTTGATGTTCCATGCTTATTTAGTATCTACTTTGTTATGTTTTGTCTACAGTTTGAGGTATTTTTATACACTTTCTGAAACTAACCTATTGACAAGATGACACAGTGCCAGTTGCCTGTTTTCTGCTGTTTTTGGTTTCAGAAAGCTAATAAATAAATATTCTCAGAATTGAACGGGACAAAAGCCAAAGTCCATGTTTTTCCCTAAACAATACGGAAAATCGAAGACGAGACGGAGGAGGACACCAGGGTGGCAACACCCTAGGTGGGCGCGGGGCCTGGTGGGCCCCCTGGCCCTCCACCGATCTTGCCTTCGTTTATAACAAGCCCCCGACTCAGAAACCCTAAAGAATATATCAGAAAGACACGAAAACCTCCGTAGAGCCGCCGCCCGAAGGGAAGATTCGGGGGATAGAAAGTCTCTGTTCCGGCACCCTGCCGGGACAGGGAAGTGCCCCCGGAGCCATCTCCATCGATCTCCACCACCATCTCCATCGCCGTTGCTGATTCCCATGATGAGGAGGGAGTAATTCTTCCTCGAGGCTAAGGGCTCTACCGGTAGCTATGTGTTCATCTCTCTCTCTCTATGCATGATCTTGTTGTGGTCATTAGCTTTGTAATCAAGTAGATCTACCTTGCTACTCAAGTGCTTCAATAGATCTCTGCTCTCCTCATGTGTGTGAAAGTGACAGCGTACACGCTATGGTGACACTTAGGCTTGAGTCTATATAAATAGTCATTGTGCTTTAATAGATCTATGCTTTTCCCCACGTGTGTAAAGTAACAGCGTGCACACCGTGTGTGGCGCTTAAGCTAGGTTACGTATATATTTCATGGGTATATTTGGAGTTGGATGTCTCTATGAAATTGTGGTGTTTGTTGAAACCATCTAGCGCTCAAGGTGACAGTGTGGGGTTATCTAGATTGGGAAAAGCGGACATTGAGGGGCGTTGTTATAGCCCTACCATGGATTAGAGTGTCCAACCGGAGAGTACTATCATGAAGAGGATATATTTATATAAGAGTGTTCACTAGTGAAAGTATGATCCCTAGGCTTGTTTCTAAGCATTAAAACACCGTTCACATCTAGATCTGTTGCATGTTTGCTTGCATCTATCTTTTTGTCTTTAGTCTTTACCTCACCGTCAAGCTACTTTCTAGCATCGTTACCACTTGTATTTCACTCTCTCTTCGTCGAACTAGTGCACCTATACACCTGACAAATGTATTGGGTGTGTTGGGGACACAAGAGACTTCTTGTATCTTGATTGTAGGTTACTTGAGAGGGATATCTTTGACCACTTTCTCCCTGAGTTCGATAAACCTTAGGTAATCCACTTAAGGGAAACTTGTTGTTGTTCTACAAACCTCTGCACTTGAAGGCCCAACAACTGTCTACAAGAATAGAAGTGAGTAGACATCAGTGGCTTGTTCGCTAGAGGTCGAGCTCGCTGCGGCCACGCCAAAGGCAGCTAGCTGCTGCTCCTTTATCATGAGCAAGCTGGCGGCCTACGCGGCAAGGGCCTCAGTGTTGGCCTTGGCCTAGACGGTCGCAGCGTGCTCAAGGGTGGCAGCCCTTTCCTGGGCAGCGGCAAGGCGAGATTGCGGGCCTTCTCTCTATGGTCGGCCCTCTTCCTCGTCGCCTCCCTTCGCTGCCCTTTCGTCAATTCTTTCTTCACCCTGACGAGGCCAGTAGCTTTGCCGGCGGATTTCGAGGGACGAGCAGCGGCCAGTGGTGGCAGGTCAGCAGAGGCCGGAGCAGCTCCGGGAGGCACGAACAGGGGCAGCGGCGGTGCGTCCATGGCAGTGTGCTAGGGATTGGTGGTCGGAGTGGAGATGGGTCTCTACCTGGTGGGGCAGAGGAGGACACCACACGGCCGTGCAGGCTGTCCGTGCCCCGCAAACCCAGCTCAATTTTGGGCTCGGTTTGCACCAAAATGGATCGGTCCGAGGCTATGCCACGATTTGCGAGTGTGCATTGAGCCGTGACCTCGGTACGGAAGTACAGGACCCACACCGCACGGTCTGTTTGTGGGAGCCATTGGAGGTGCCTTGATAAAAATCCAAACAAGAACCCAAAGACGAGGGTGGACGCGGGCGCGCATGCACCTGCCATGTCCGTCCTCTCTATCCATGGTTGTCCCTTCCCTGACTCCTCGCGCTCCCTCTCACTGCCACCCCTGTCGCACGCAAAAGTCCACTTTGTTAGAGTTGTATCGGTTTGTAACCGATTTGTAATTCCTTGTTGTACAAGTTGATCCTCTAATATAAATCAATGCCAGCTGGTTGGGGCTAACCACGGCAAAAAATTCTTTTTGACTTGCTATCAAAGCGAGCCGACCCGATCTAGGGTTTCCGCCCGCACCCCGCGCTTCCGCCGCCGCCGTTAGCACCCTGTGCGTGCCGCCGTCGCGACCACGCGACGCGATGTCCTCCTCCGCGTTGACGCTCTCCACCACCGCCGCGTTGGCCTCGTCATCCAACCCATCCATCCTCGTCGGCGCCATCATCTCCGACCCCACCGGCCACAACACCAACACCATAACGGTGTGCCTAGATCGCACTAATTTTCTTCTTTGGAAGATGCAGGTCGTCCCCAACATCGCCGGCCAGGGATTCTACGGCTTCCTTGACGGCTCCTGCAAAGCGCCTCCGGCCACGGTCACCGAAGGAGAAGGTGCCAACGCCGTGACCAAGGCTAACCCGGACTATGCCCTATGGTTCTACACGGATCAGCGCATCCTTAGCATCCTCGTCGGCTCCATGACGGAGGAGATCCCCGGCCACCTCGTTGGCCACACCACCGCGTCGTCCGTGTGGGCGTGCCTCATGTGTATGTTCTCGGCGCAGAACAGGGCGGGCGTGCGCCAGATGAGGCGTCAGCTTACCACGCTGCGGAAGAACGGCCTCACCGCCGCTGCCTACTTTCACAAGATGAAGGGTTTCGCGGATGCCATGGCCCAGGTGGGGTCGCCTATCTCCGATGACGAGTTGATCGACTACATCGTCGTCGGTCTCGGGCCTCAATTCGAGTCCCTCCAGCACTCCCTCACGGTGTAGGCCGCCGCAGGCGCCGACACCCTCAGCCTGTCGGACTTCTACTCCATGCTCCTCTCCTGCGAGTCCCTCAAGGAGCAAAACGCCCTCACCCCCGAGTTCTCCACCTCCGCCAACACCGCGACGCGGCAAGGCGATGGTCGTGGATGGGGCCGCCCCTTCGCCGACACCAACAACAATGGCGGCCGCCCGGTCGCCTTCATCGCAAGGCGGCGGCCAAGACAACGGCTGTGGCAACCAGCGGCGGTGGTGGTGGCAATGGCGGAGGCGGCTAGGGCAACGGCGGTGGTGGGCGCTACAATCGCTAGCGCGATCGCCTCCGCTGTCATGTCTGCAAGTATTGGGGGCATGAGGCCCTCCAGTGCAAAAATCGCTTCAACCAAGCGTTCTAGTACGAGGACCCCTGTGCTGGCAATTCTGCCACCTACCAGCCAGGCCCTAGCCAGCCGTGGCTCTTCGACACCGGCGCCACCGACCACCTCACCAACGACATGGGCAAGATGAACATCCAGGAACGCTACAACGGCACGGATCAAGTGCAAGTCGCCAACGATGCAGGTTTGTCTATTACGTATGTTGGTCACTCTCGTTTACCTGGTTCGTCCTCTCCCATTGAGCTTAAAAATATTCTGCTTGTCCCTAAACTTAGCAATAGTTTGCTCTCTGTCTATCGCCTTGTTTCCGACAATAAAATCTTTGTTGAATTTCATAAATCCTTTTTTTGTGTTAAGGACAAGGTCACGAAGAAGGTTCTTCTTCGCGGTAGGAGTCGTGCTGGTCTTTACCCTCTCCCGTTCAGCCGCGCCGTAGCTTATGGGAATCACGCGTCGTCCGGCGTTCAGCTGACTTTCGAGCAGTGGCATCGGCATCTTGGTCATCCGTCAAATAATATAGGTCATATTATTGTTAGTTCCAATAATTTGCCATGTTCTTCAAACATTGAGTCTTCCGTGTGTGATGCTTGTCAGCGTGCTAAGAGTCACCAATTATCATACAATTATTCTACTCGTGTTTCTACATCACCACTTAAGCTTATTCACTCCGATGTTTGGGGTCCTTCTTTGCCCTCTTCTGGGGGTTTTAAGTATTATGTCAATTCTATTGATAGTTATAGCCGCTATTGCTGGATTTATTTGATCAAAAATAAGTCTGATGTTGAGAGTATCTTTTACACCTTTCAAAACCATGTTAAGCGTCAGTTAAATGCTAAGATTCGTTCTGTTCAGTCGGACTAGGGTGGTGAGTATCATCGCCTCCATGCTTATTTTCAGTGTAACAACATCGCTCATCGTGTGTCTTGTCCACATACGTCTCAACAAAATGGCATAGCGGAACGCAAGCACCGTCATCTCGTCGAGACGGGTCTAGCTCTCCTAGCGCACTCCTCGCTGCCCCTTCGGTTTTGGGATGAGGCGTTTCTTACATCTTGCTATCTTATTAATAGGATGCCCACGCCGATCATCAACCACGCCACACTCGTGTTCCGACTCCTTAATATGACTCCCGAGTACTCGTTTCTCCGCACGTTTGGTTGAGCGTGTTGGCCTAGTTTACGTGTATAATTCAGATAAGCTCGAGTTCCACTCTCGAATGTGTACATTTCTTGGGTATAGTCCCATCCATAAAGGCTACAAGTGTCTTGATCGCTCCACTGGTCGTATTTACATCTCTCGTGACGATTGTTTTCGACGAGACATTGTTTTCCTTTGCTACTCCCGGTGTTACTGTTGATGTCTCCAAACTTCTTCCGATGTTGTTTCCATCCGATGAACCAGTTACTCAGAGTACCGACACGCGTAGTTATGACATTACCCTGTTATCGGCTAATGCACCTGGTTTTGTTGTTAGTTCTCCTATGCAGGTCCCGTCAGCGTCCCCTTTGCCAATCGACGTCCAGGCGCCCATAGCGCCACCGCCTCTGCATGCCTCGGCCGGTGTGCCGGGCGCCGCATGTAGAACCCTCGCCTCGCCGACTCGGCTCCGGCCTCCCGGCCGATTTGGCCCCGCCCGAACCAACGTGGCGCTCCTCGTCGTCAGATGGTCGCCATACGACGCCGCCTGCCTCTCTAGATCGTGACGGGTCGGCCTCCTCGGCCCGCGACGGGCCTGCTCCGTCGACCTCACCGTCATCCGCGTCACCTCTCGCGCCTCCTGATGCTGATGCTGTACCGGTTTGTAATCGGTTTATAATTTCTTGTTATACAAGTTTATCCACTAATATAAATCAATGCCGGCCGATTGGGACTAACGACGGCAAACAATTCTTTTTGACTCACTATGTGGTGTATCGTGTACCGGAGAAGCACATGATACAGGTCGCCCAACTGACATCTCCACCGCCGGGGCTCCTCCGCGGCTCCATAGATAACTGTGGCCGTTATCAAAATAGCACCGAGCACCAGATCTGGCCGCGCAACAGCCTGGACCTGGACGAGTCCGACGCCGACCGCCCCCGCGACGCCGACGAGGGATGCAGCTAATGGTGCCCGCACGGCGACCTGTAGAGGGAGAGTGCATCGGACGGGTGGTGGTACAAGCAGCGGGGCCTCCATAGGAGGCGGCAGGACGGAAACGAGTTCTACGCTTCTATCCAAACAAGAAGCTGCAGATGTACTACTTTTCATCGATGGGCAGTTGGGCACACTGAAACAGCGCCCTAAATATTCAGGGGTGGAAATCAAGCAGACATTCCAAGCAGGGCCTTAATCAATGCCTAATCTGGTTTTACCGGCGGCTGTCTCAGGTGCTGGAGCTCCTCCGATACAGAGCAGAACCGCTCGCTTGTGAGGATAGCAAGACGGCCAGAAGCTACTACGAGGATGTGGCAGGGGAAAAAAAAGGACCCAATTGCGGCAAAAAGAAAGCAGGTTGAAGGGGGGGGAGCTCACCGGCCGGCTGGATCTGCACTGCTACTTCCGCTCCTCCGAAGACGCAATGGCGGAGGCAAACCCACGCGCGCTGCTCACTCGCTCAGATTCCTGGAACATCTTTAAGACCACTGTCTCTTGGTCTTGGGTTGACGACCCGTTGACTTGGCTATTTTTTCTCCATTTCAATTTTCTTTGTTCACTTATTATATACTGACCCCCTAACAGCACTACAGCAGCTGTAGCTTCCAGCCATGACGTCAATACCCTGGCTACACAATGACATCAGCAACCCCAAAATTTATCTCTCTTTTGGTTCTTGCTTTGTTGATTCGGCACACGGGAAAAAAAAATGTTTTGTTTTCAAACTTAGCAGCAGCCAGGAGGGCTGCATAGCCAATGTCTCTGTCAGTCCGCTCAGACCTCCTAGTCTCTGCAATAATGGTGAGCAAATGAGGCTACTGTTTTGCGAAAACGTTGCTCATATGTATACAGCCAATAAATTTGATTTGAGTACATCCCCTCAAAAAAAATTAGGTTGAGCTAGTTGTGATTAGTATGAATGATGGCTCTGCTAATTGTGCTAAACATCCGATAGTATTGCCTTCTCATTCTGCATTCTGCCTCCTGATGATCTTCTTTATTTATGCATCTGCAGTTCTGTACTACCTGTATTTTTTTAAACTTTTCCTAATAGTGATAATGTAGTCTGCTCATTTAAGACCAAAAGAATTCAAACCGTGGAGTGAGAGGAAAATCAGTAGGCTACAGAATCAATGGAGAGAAGTGAAATGAAGACAATCAAGTGTTTAGCTCAGACCTCCTAGTCTCTGCAATAATGGTGAGCAAATGAGGCTACTGTCTTGTGAAAACGTTGCTCATCTATAAACAGCCAATAAATTTGATTTGAGTACATCCCCTCAAAAAAAATTGGTTTGAGCTAGTTGTGATTAGTACGAATGATGGCTCTGCTAATTGTTCTAAACATCCGATAGTATTGCCTTCTCATTCTGCATTCTGCCTCCTGATGATCTTCTTTATTTATGCATCTGCAGTTCTGTACTACCTATATTTTTTTGAACTTTTCCTAGTAGTGATAATGTAGTCTGCTCATTTAAGACCAAAAGAATTCAAACCGTGGAGTGAGAGGAAAATCAGTAGGCTACAGAATCAATGGAGAGAAGTGAAATGAAGACAATCAATTGTTTAGCTCAGACCTCCTAGTCTCTGCAATAATGGTGAGCAAATGAGGCTACCGTCTTGTGAAAACGTTGCTCATCTGTAAACAGCCAATAAATTTGATTTGAGTACATCCCCTAAAAAAAATTGGTTTGAGCTAGTTGTGATTAGTACGAATGATGGCTCTGCTAATTGTGCTAAACATCCGATAGTATTGCTTTCTCATTCTGCATTCTGCCTCCTGATGATCTTCTTTATTTATGCATCTGCAGTTTTGTACTACCTATATTTTTTTGAACTTTTCCTAGTACTGATAATGTAGTCTGCTCATTTAAGACCAAAAGAATTCAAACCGTGGAGTGAGAGGAAAATCAGTAGGCTACAGAATCAATGGAGAGAAGTGAAATGAAGACAATCAATTGTTTAGCTCAGACCTCCTAGTCTCTGCAATAATGGTGAGCAAATGAGGCTACCGTCTTGTGAAAACGTTGCTCATCTGTAAACAGCCAATAAATTTGATTTGAGTACATCCCCTAAAAAAAATTGGTTTAAGCTAGTTGTGATTAGTACGAATGATGGCTCTGCTAATTGTGCTAAACATCCGATCTCATTCTGCATTCTGCCTCCTGATGATCTTCTTTATTTATGCATCTGCAGTTTTGTACTACCTATATTTTTTTGAACTTTTCCTAGTACTGATAATGTAGTCTGCTCATTTAAGACCAAAAGAATTCAAACCGTGGAGTGAGAGGAAAATCAGTAGGCTACAGAATCAATGGAGAGAAGTGAAATGAAGACAATCAACTGTTTAGCTCAGACCTCCTAGTCTCTGCAATAATGGTGAGCAAATGAAGCTACTGTCTTGTGAAAACGTTGCTCATCTGTAAACAGCCAATAAATTTGATTTGAGTACATCCCCTCAAAAAAAATTGGTTTGAGCTAGTTGTGATTAGTATGAATGTTGGCTCTGCTAATTGTGCTAAACATCCGATATGTAGAATTGCGGAATATTATCTGTATTGATATTGCTTGAGGTGATTACGACGTGAGCCCTTGGGCTGTTTATATAGTACTAGAAGACTTGGAGGGCAAGAAGACTACTAGAGATATAATTGGATTACAAACTTAAACTACCAAATATAGTCCAAACCGTGATATACTCTAACACTCCCCGCAGTCAGATCGGTAGTGACACGAACGGTCTGACTGGAGCATAATCCGAAGACGGAGATGGAAGAGGATGTCGATGTCGATGTAGCCGAAAGTAGGGCGTTGGAGTCGTGGTCGATGATGCCATTGGTGATGTAGTCGCCGTTGATGAAGTTGATGATGTCGTTGTGTTGTGGTCGATGTCGTCGTTGAGCCGGGAGAATTCGCCGTAGTGGTTGAAGTAGACCTAGTTTGAGTTGGAGTAGTCGAGGTAGGCGACACGCCTTACCGAGCTTGCCAAACTCGGGAGCATGCCGGGGAAGAAGGCACGCGTCGATGTTGCCAATATCGGACGTGCGAAGACAGGGACCATCACGAGCCATGCGCGCCAGAGCCGGAGGGAGCAGCAGAGAAATTCTCCGTGAACGGTCGGTGCGTAGTTGTCCGCCGATTTGTCGGAGTAGATGAAGTAGTTGCAAGAAGAAAATAAATTTAGTGCAAAATAAAAATTAGACTGCGACTCTGGCGGCGAGGTCGTGGTGGACGAAGACGACGAAGTAGATGTTGATGATGATTAAACTGTTACGATAGTTGATTTCGGGGATTAGACCCGTATTTTCCGCTTGTATGAGCGCGGCGTCGCTCGAGTAGAAGAACTTGTTGGCGTTGACGATGACCATGATTGGTGGTGGCGGCGACGATGTGACGATGTTGTTGGTGTAGATGGTTGTCGGCGATGATGACCACGGGTGATGAAGGTGCAGCCCTTTGTTGACGGCGAGGCGCGTACTCCGGGACGTGCGTCCCGGTCGATGTTGGCGTAGATGGGCCGGAGAGGTGACGACGTGAGGACGGAGAAGCCGACGCAGCGCGTGAAAGGCATCCCTTGGGGCGCCGCGCGAAGCCTCCTTGGCACGATCGTTGGCGATGATTTGCCGGAGATGAGTCGACGCCGAGGTTGAAGTAGAGGCGCGTGATGATGACATGTGGTTGTGGACGACGCAATCCGATCTATGATCGGCGAAAGAAGAAGAAACGCCGGCCAAGCAAGCCGGCGAGAAAATTTTGGCGAAATAAGATCTAATCTACTATTACGCGACCCCCGGCGAAGAAGGATCTCCCCGGGGGCGGCGCGACGGAAGCGGTGGCTAAACCCTAGGCGGAACGAACCGCTCTGATACCATGTAGAATTGCGGAATATTATCTGTATTGATATTGCTTGAGGTGATTACAATGTGAGCCCTTGGGCTGTTTATATAGTACTAGAAGACTTGGATGGCAAGAAGACTACTAGAGATATAATTGGATTACAAACTTAAACTACCAAATATAGTCCAAACCGTGATATACTCTAACACGATAGTCTTGCCTTCTCATTCTGCATTCTGCCTCCTGATGATCTTCTTTATTTATGCATCTGTAGTTCTGTACTACCTATATTTTTTTTGAACTTTTCCTAGTACTGATAATGTAGTCTGCTCATTTAAGACCAAAAGAATTCAAATCGTGGAGTCAGAGGAAAATCAGTAGGCTACAGAATCAATGGAGAGAAGTGAAATAAAGACAATCAACTGTTTAGCTCAGACCTCCTAGTCTCTGCAATAATGGTGAGCAAATGAGACTACTGTCTTGTGAAAACGTTGCTCATCTGTAAACAGCCAATAAATTTGATTTGAGTACATCCCCTCAAAAAAAAATTGGTTTGAGCTAGTTATGATTAGTATGAATGATGGCTCTGCTAATTGTGCTAAACATCCGATAGTATTGCCTTCTCATTCTGCATTCTGCCTCCTGATGATCTTCTTTATTTATGCATCTGTAGTTCTGTACTACCTATATTTTTTTGAACTTTTCCTAGTACTCATAATGTAGTCTGCTCATTTAAGACCAAAAGAATTCAAACCGTGGAGTGAGAGGAAAATCAGTAGGCTACAGAATCAATGGAGAGAAGTGAAATGAAGACAATCAACTGTTTAGCTCAGACCTCCGAGTCTCTGCAATAATGGTGAGCAAATGAGGCTACTGTCTTGTGAAAACGTTGCTCATTTGTAAACAGCCAATACATTTGATTTGAGTACATCCCCTCAAATTTTTTTTTGGTTTGAGCTAGTTGTGATTAGTACGAATGATGGCTCTGCTAATTGTGCTAAACATCCGATAGTATTGCCTTCTCATTCTGCATTCTGCCTCCTGATGATCTTCTTTATTTATGCATCTGTAGTTCTGTACTACCTATATTTTTTTGAACTTTTCCTAGTACTGATAATGTAGTCTTCTCATTTAAGACCAAAAGAATTCAAACCGTGGAGTGAGAGGAAAATCAGTAGGCTACAGAATCAATAGAGAGAAGTGAAATGAAGACAATCAACTGTTTAGCTCAGACCTCCTAGTCTCTGCAATAATGGTGAGCAAATGAGACTACTGTCTTGTGAAAACGTTGCTCATCTGTAAACAGCCAATAAATTTGATTTGAGTACATCCCCTCAAAAAAATTGGTTTGAGCTAGTTATGATTAGTATGAATGATGGCTCTGCTAATTGTGCTAAACATCCGATAGTATTGCCTTCTCATTCTGCATTCTGCCTCCTGGTGATCTTTTTTATTTATGCATCTGTAGTTCTGTGCTACCTATATTTTTTTGAACTTTTCCTAGTACTGATAATGTAGTCTGCTCATTTAAGAACAAAAGAATTCAAACCGTGGAGTGAGAGGAAAATCAATAGGCTACAGAATCAATGGAGAGAAGTGAAATGAAGACAATCAACTGTTTAGCTCAGACCTCCTAGTCTCTGCAATAATGGTGAGCAAATGAGGCTACTGTCTTGTGAAAACGTTGCTCATCTGTAAACAGCCAATACATTTGATTTGAGTACATCCCCTCAAAAAAAATTTGATTTGAGCTAGTTGTGATTAGTACGAATGATGGCTCTGCTAATTGTTCTAAACATCCGATAGTATTGCCTTCTCATTCTGCATTCTGCCTCTTGATGATCTTCTTTATTTATGCATCTGTAGTTCTGTACTACCTATATTTTTTTGAACTTTTCCTAGTACTGATAATGTAGTCTTCTCATTTAAGACCAAAAGAATTCAAACCGTGGAGTGAGAGGAAAATCAGTAGGCTACAGAATCAATGGAGAGAAGTGAAATGAAGACAATCAACTGTTTAGCTCAGACCTCCTAGTCTCTGCAATAATGGTGAGCAAATGAGACTACTGTCTTGTGAAAACGTTGCTCATCTGTAAACAGCCAATAAATTTGATTTGAGTACATCCCCTGAAAAAAATTTGGTTTGAGCTAGTTATGATTAGTATGAATGATGGCTCTGCTAATTGTGCTAAACATCCGATAGTATTGCCTTCTCATTCTGCATTCTGCCTCCTGGTGATCTTCTTTATTTATGCATCTGTAGTTCTGTACTACCTATATATTTTTGAACTTTTCCTAGTACTGATAATGTAGTCTACTCATTTAAGAACAAAAGAATTCAAACCGTGGAGTGAGAGGAAAATCAGTAGGCTACAGAATCAATGGAGAGAAGTGAAATGAAGACAATCAACTGTCTAGCTCAGACCTCCTAGTCTCTGCAATAATGGTGAGCAAATGAGGCTACTATCTTGCAAAAACGTTGCTCATTTGTAAACAGCCAATACATTTGATTTGAGTACATCCCCTCAAAAAAAAATTTGGTTTGAGCTAGTTGTGATTAGTACGAATGATGGCTCTGCTAATTGTGCTAAACATCCGATAGTATTGCCTTCTCATTCTGCATTCATGATCTTCTTTATTTATGCATCTGCAATTATGTACTACCTATATTTTTTGGAAAACGATATACGTTCTCCAGGGGATTTCATCCCCCGGCTCGTTGCAACCTTCGTACGTATGTGAGACCCACTACGCCTTATCCTCTCTCTTGCCTTTATCCCCAACCGCTTGTCTCCTCCCGAGCCCTCCGCCGCGTGCAGCCACCGCCCAGCTCCGCCCTCCGCTATGCGCAGCCGCCGCCCAGCTCCACCCTCCGCCACCACCGCGGCCAGAGTAGGCCGCCGCCTCCTGCCGCCACGCACCGCCAAGCTCTGTCCTCTGCCACCACCGCGGCCGGAGTAGGCCGCCACCTCCCGCCGCCACGCGTCGTCTCCGAGCTCCGCCTCGCCACCACCTCCGCCTCCACTCGTCTAGGACTTGTGTGTCGCTGCGCCGACAGGGAGGCCACGGCGGTGGTGCTCTTGTTTGTCGCTGGAGATGGACTTCACTGTAGAGATGCTCCCCTCTCTCCCAACTCCGGCGGGACCGGCGATTCAAGATGGCTCATCCTGTGCATGCTACCTACGAAGGATGGATTTTGCTACCGAAGGTCGGCACTGTTGCTACCCATGGCCGGTGGCTTTTGCTACCCTGGGTATAAACCGTTGCTACCGACGGCATACGGCTCTGCTACCTTGGGTCTCCGATGTTGCTACTATGAGTGCATGATATTGCTACCTTGGGCGAAGCGAGGGCTAATTTTTCTACAAACTCATAGCGTTGAGTTTTTGCTACACGATCTCCGGCGAGGTCATCTCCGGCGAGATCAGATCTGCTATATTAGCACAACTTTTTTGCTACCACCGTTTTGCGTTTTTGCTACAATAGCGTAATTTTTGCTACACGGTCTCCGGTGAGGTCTACCGGTGAAAGCCTCCGGCGAGTCTTCGGTGAGGTCGGGTTTGCTACATTAGCTCAACTTTTTTGCTACACGGTCGCTGGCGAGGTCTCCGGCGAAATCTCCGGCGAGGTCTCCGGCGAGGTCCAGTCTGTTTTTTTATTTTTTGGACTGAACCATTTTTTGCTACAATGTAGCAAAAGCGGAGAAAATGTAGCAAAAGCGGGATTTTGAATCCAAAAAAAAACACGTGGTTGGCTGGGGACCCGGGGGATAAAAACCATAGATCCCCGGGAAACGCGTAGGGCTGTCCATATTTTTTTGAACTTTTTCTAGTAGTGATAATGTAGTCTGCTCATTTAAGACCAAAAGAATTCAAACCGTGGAGTGAGAGGAAAATCAGTAGGCTACAGAATCAATGGAGAGAAGTGAAATGAAGACAATCAACCGTTCACGTGTCAGGTACTGACACAAGGACAGAGAAAATAGTAGTATACACGACTTTACAGTCAGAGAATACAAGCTGAAATACTCCCGCCTTCAACAATCTTGGAGCAGCTGGGTGGCTCAGATAAAGGGATCATGTGAGCACAAGATCAGTTTTGCATTTCCGACAGAATGATGGCTATTTAATCTCTCTCTCTATATATATGAACACCGCGGAAGTCAGAATGGTGGCTATATGGGAAATAGTGGGCTGTCCATGGTGGCCACGGTGCACACTATGAACACCGTCTGATCTGTCCGAACTGATAAAAAGAGCACACAGTGTTAGCAAACGGCTAACGGCAGGAGACATACAAGCAGCACAAGCGTTTAGCACGGTGGATGGCTAGGAGAATCACATCCATGCACCACGGTGTTCAGGGTATTCATATAAGCGGCAAAACACGTGTGTTCATCAAGGATAAAGTTTGGCATTGATACATGTAAAACAGCAGCACACATGCATGCTTGCACGGTGGAGACTCTTACATACCCGTTTACCATGGGCATACTTGTTTTTCGGGCTTATAGCTCCTATGCGACGTCTTTACATGGAATTGGAAGGAAAGCGACATCGTTGAAAAGAATAGCTCGCATGCGACGGTTGTGAGGCAGCTAATATCCCAGGGCCACACGGGCCTTAAAACGGTCGTAAGGACACATTTAACTTTGTTCCAATATTAGGGTTAAGCCAAACCGGTTGGTTGGGACAGCCAGTCAAACCAACCGCTTCCGAGAGCGCCAGCGTAACGATCAGTAGCTTCCCGACGGCGGCGGACCTCACCCATCGTTCTCGGCACCGGCGGCGGCGGCACGGCAATTAATTTAGGCGGCGGCGCTTTCGTTCGACGACGAAGGTGGTGAGTGCCATTTCAAAGCTAATTCCTCTCCCATTCTTCTCAATTCGAGATCTGAGCGTGCCCATTGATGCTAGATTGTGGAGGCGAGGGTGTGCTGAACGGGGCGAGGGGGAACGATATGGAGCATGGAGAGGGGACTTCTAATCGGTATATCCCGTATCTCTGCACTTAATTTCTCTAAGGTTGAGCTCTTTGTTCACTTCCGCTAGCTCACAGTGCCCGCCAAAAACAGGGGAGACGATGTTGCGCGCCAAACCTTCAAATTTCGCATCAATTTCTTTCCCTCTAGGGCTGTTTTAGTTGATGGCAGCACGCAGATCATTGAGAGAGACACGGTTGTTAAATGGGAGGTGGAATTAGAACATGTTGATCCCCAAGAGCTAATAAACATGGGAGAGGAGGCGAGAAGGAAAATGGTGGAAAAATTGGGGATAGTGTGGTTTGGGGGCCAGAGCAAGAAGTTTCTTTGTTACGATTTGATGATTGCAAATGTGACTATGTTAGGGTTGAGACAGGGGAACATATAGTTGATGAAATCGATGAGCGAAACGGTTGGACAAGCAAAACTATTCTGTTTTTAGCAGAGCTCATTGATCTCAAACCTGATTCGAGGGTTGGATATGTGGCCTCGAAGTGGTCCTTTCAGATGGTCGAGGATGATTGGCTGCACAAAGGCAAGTAATGCCTATACTTACTGAGTTGGAAGTGTTAACAAGGAGGATGATGATGCTAATGCACAAGGGAGGCTGCAGATGGTAATGCACAAAGGATTGTAACTGTTGATTGGAATTCAGTTGAGATACATGACCGCCTTGATTTGGTCATTGCACCAATAGATGACATTGAAATGGCAAAGCTTTTTGGCATTCCTATAGATGAGAGACAAGGAGAAGAAGAGGGATGAAGCGCAAATGATGGTGACAACCATTTAAGAGATGAAGAGGCGATATAGATCTAGAGTTGTTGGAAAATGTCAGTTCATGTAGATGATGCACATGATGATGAGCTAGTAATGCTTTATGACAAAGAGGACCCGATTATTGAAGTTGGGAGATTGTTTCCAAGCATGGATGAATTCAGGATGTGTTTCAGACATATGCAAATAAACGTGAGTTTGCTACCAAGACTATGTGGATCGATAAAAGAAGTTCTATGCAAAATGCATAGGTTATGATGGTGGTGCCAAGCCTTGCAAGTGGTATATATCCGCTAGACGCCAACTGATGGAAGGACAATAAGAGTGAATCAAATTCCAAAACCTCATACTTGCATTACAAGTTCTCAAACAGTTACAAAGATGACATCACAATTATGGGTTGCGTAAAAGATCAATCCCATTTTAGCCACAACACCAAACAACACCGCAAAGAGACTGAAAATAGACTTGGAAAAGCAAAGACCCCATTAAGCTGAATTATACTACAGTGTGGAAGGCAAAGCAAAGGGCAATGAAAGAGCTATATGGTGATTGGGCAAATACCTTTCAATGCTTTATAACTTCAAAGCATAAGTAGAGAAGAGGTCACTGGCGGTGTTGTGGAGATAGAATCTTGAGGTAACATGATGGGAAAGTCTTCTTCTCTAAATTCTTCATGGCTTTAAAGCCTTGCATCGATGGCTTCAAAGCAGGTTGTCATCCATATTTGAGTATAGACTCATCTTTCTTGGAAAGTGGAATGGTCAACTAGCAAAGATGCAATGCTTTAGATGGACACAATTGGATGTTCCTGTAGCTATTGGCATGTTTCGATCGAGATGAGGCATCATGGACATGGTTCATGATGCATTGAAAAGATGCATAGGGCCGCTCTCCATTGGCGGTGCACAGATGCATGTAAAGGTTTAGAAAATGCAAGTGAAGATTGTTTTCCTCATGCTGAGCGAGGAGTGCTTGACCATATGTGGATGAATTTGATCAAAAATTCAGAGGAGATGATTTTGGGACGCATGTGGCAAAGACAAGATCTTACACCAGTGACACATTCATATCACCTTGAGAAGATTAAGGCGGCATGCTCGAGGAGGATAGGGTCAAGTTTTGTACATGGTTGAAACCTACCATTCTCTTTTATGGTACAGGTCTGGTTTTAACACGCCATCAAATGTGATCATATCAACAATAATTTGGCGAAAGTTTCAACAACAAAGTGAAGGAGTTAAAAGACTTGCTGTCCATGACATGGTTGACGATCAGGATCATGATCATGAGGTTGTGGGAATTGAGAAGAAGGCCTGTGATGTTCTTCAAGGAGATAAGCTTCTGATGTTGTGCAGGTGGTCATGAGGCGAAATCTTGCACATTTGCGTGTTGAGAAATCCTCATTGTGGGGTGCTGAAGTCGAGATACAAAGGCTGGCAGAGGCATGTTGTTGACACTCAATTGCATGAATGCACATGCCTTGAGTGGCAACACCTGGGAAGCCTTGTGAGCATGCCATACTTTTCTTGGCCTCCAAACACAAGCTAAATATGCACCCATATTTGCATGAGTATTATTCTGTAGCAAAATTCAAGGCTGCATATGGAACACCAATTCCAGCACTTACAGATCAGTCTCATGGCTGAAGTGGACATTCAGTTCTCCTTGTGTCCTCCTTTGATGAAAAGAAAGGTCAAGGGCCCAAGCAGTAGATTCAAGGCTTGGTTTGAGAAAGGTGGGAGCGACAAGAAGGAAAGAAAGATGAAAAGAAAGATGCCAAGCCAAAAGGGCCCAAAAGGTAACAAGAATAGATGCAAACTCATGAAGAACTTGGACACCGAAATGGCTCTACCAAGTCTGAATACTGCACTGAAAAGCCAAAGTATGTTCATCCAAAATCTATCCCATTTCTTGTTGATGATTTTTCTCCCCCACTAACTTGCTTGTTTTCGGGAGGAAGCGTGGAGAAAAGGCCCACCTCTTGTTGTTGACGAATCTGGCCAAAGGAAAGGGCAAGAATCAATGGCCAAAGAAAGAAGAGAACTAACCAGATCATGTTTGGTGCTGCTGAGGTGCAATCTGAACTTGTTTTGGAGGATGATGTGCAAACTGTTGAGGCTTTAGGGCACACCATTTCTGATTTGGAAGCTCTGGTGCAAAATGAGGGGCAAAATGAGCCTGTTGTTGAGGCTCTGGTGCAAAATGAGCCTGTTGTTGAGGCTCTGGTGCAAAATGAGCATGTTGTTGAGGCTCTGGTGCAAAATGAGCCTGTTGTTGAGGCTCTGGTGCAAACTGACCAAGTTGTTGAGGCTCTGGATCATGATCATGAGGTTGTTGAGGAGGTGCAGGAGGTGAAGGAGACTCTTGGACGTGTTGTGGGGAGGCCAGATGGTAATGGTAAGAAAAAGAAGAGCATAAACCTATTGTGTGGTGTGAAACTTGTGAAGGAGAAGAAAACGAGGGGTAAGAAGAGCCAAAAGAAATAGACATTTGTTATTGTAAACATTTGTTATTGTTGTAAACATTTGTTATTGTTGTAAACATTTGACACTTGTTGTTGTAATAATTTGGCACTTGTTGTTGTAAACATTTGTTATTATAATAATTTGTCACTTGTTGATAATTTGGACAAAATTCAAATATGATGGTAAATTTGAATTTCAACATATGTAGCTATGTCACTTTTCTATGTTTGTATGCGCTTCCAACGTTTTTCTCATATGTACAATACAACTCATCCTCACCCTGATCCCTTTTGTGAAGTACAACTCACCCTCACCCAAAATGGGGTAGAAATGGGCTCCAAAGCTAGGGTAAACCACCACATTTCTAAGCAAGTTTTTTTTCGACCATTTCTAAAACTAAGTTAGATATTTTTCCTCATAACTATGTCACATAACATGACACCATGCGAAGGTTTTGTATTTTTTTTTATTTTTTTTTTGAATTAGTTATGCACATTTGAATGTCTGGTCAAACTTGAAGGGTTTTCATAAATATTCTTAGCTAGGGGCTGAGGCTCGCAAAACTAGCATTGGATCTCTCATGAAATAGCATGTTGTGAACCTAAAAATTATTTTTACAAAAAATCATCAGCATGGAATCATGTACCTGTAGTTCATATCTTACCCACTTCCAGCCGATTCGGCAGGATTTGTCTTTTTCACCAGGGATGGAATAAAAGGTTTGAGATACTCAGGTTGGGAAATTGTACATTATAGGTGGTCTAGTATTTTTGAAAAATAGGATGTTACCATTTTGAAACTTCAATTTGGTGGTTGCTTCACAAATCCCCCCTCTTCTAAGACTCGTAAAATAGAAAATGATTTTTCGTATGTCGAAAAGGAAAACTTTGTGCTACAACATTGTTAGTCATCCCATTATAGACATGCATGCCAAATATGGGCACATTATCACAAACTATGCCTTGATTCTAGCCATATCATTAGTCATTTGACCCGAAAGCCAGAAAACCTCGGAGGAGATAGGTCATTTTGTGAAGGGTTTTTTGAAATATGATCAATAGACCAAGTTTGATATTTTTCCTCACAACTATGTGACATAACATGACACCATGCGAAGGTTTTGTATTTTTTTGATTTTTTTTGAATTAGTTATGCACATTTGAATGTTTGGTCAAACTTGTGAAAACCCGTTGACTGCATCCTAAACCCCGCTAACCCTAAGGCCGAATGAGGACCGTAGATCTAACCCTAGCGCGACACTGTGGCCGTCCGATCGCGTCTTCTAGAAGGATTCCGCGGGTGGCTCTGGGCGATCCGTGGAAGGGCTTGTTCTGCAACCTGATTGGTTGGCGTCTCTTAGAAGGATTTCGTGGCTAGCTCTTGGCGATCTGTGGGATGGATGATTCTGGAATCTGATTGGCTTCATCGTTTTTACGTGCAACAGCGTGGCATGCGAGCGTGGCATGCGAGGGCGCTGGGCGGGGCGGGCTGCACCATGCGGGCATGCAGCTGCCCCTAGCGTCGCAGTCTAGCTATTTTACGTCCAACAGCGCTGCAGCGTATTTACTCCCTCCGTCGCATGAAATAAGTTTACGTGTAACAACTTTCTCCAATCAAACTTACTCCCCTCAGGTTCATTGTAATAAATGAGACTTTGCATGATACCACATCTATGTTATTTTGCACTATGTAGTAGTAACTTAGACTAGTAACATATGCATGATACCACATCTATGTTTATTGCTTGTGGGCAACCCATAAGCTCGTAGGTCACCCTTAAAGTAAACCTCCACTATGTATATGGATAGCCATATGGACTACTTTTTGGCTTGTGGATAGCCTTATGGACTACATAGTGGATGCCCAAGTGCATTGGAAAGGTAGAAGTATATTTTTTATGGACAAATTTTGAAGCCAAACGTACACTTATTTGTGGACAGAGGGAGTATGCATGTCACTATGACCAGCAGAAAAAATATCAAAATCTAAAATATGTAATAAATATAACGTACAGCGTTGGCACACTCGAGACCGTTGGACCGAGCGTGGCATGCGAGGGCGCTGGGCGGGGCGGGCTGCACCATGCATGCAGCATGCAGGGTCGGGGGCGGCGGTGCAGGGGTTACAGTACGTCGCATCTTAGCTATTTTTTTCTCTCTTTCGCATTGATCACGCCCGCTTCCCACACGCAACGCAGCGCACGCGTCTCGTCTCGGCGTCTGGGCGGGCTGCACCATGCATGCAGCAGCTGCCCCTAGCGTCGCAGTCTAGCTATTTTGCGTGCAACAGCGCTGCCCCATTAAATAAGTGTACGTCGAACAACTTTCTTCAGTCAAATTTACTTCCATCTGGTTCATGCGCCATACAAAAACTCCCACCGATTTTTCTTGCGTGTGTAAAAACGAACGAGTACCTTGGTACTAGATTCCTGCATTTATTACCGAAGTAAATCAAGGCCAAATTATATTTTCCCTTTTATTTTTCACTGCCAATGAACAACTACCTTGGACGTTTTTTTTCTCTTTCGCATTAATGCACATGCATGCATGCAGGGGCGGGGGCGTCGCATCCTAGCTATTTTTTTCTCTCTTTCGCATTGATCACGCCCGCTGCCCCGCTTCCCGTCTCTTTCGCATTGATCATGCATGCAGGGGCAACGCAGCGCACGCGTCTCGTCCCCACGCCGCCCTTCACGCTCCGCCCTCAATAAATAGGCAAAACGCTTTTGCCTCCTCATCTCATCTTGCCCCTCATCTCTTCAACCTCGAGCCCGTCCCTTTGCCTCCTCCCAGCCGCCCCCCAAACACTCCGACCATGGCGACCTCCCCCTTCCGCCTCCCTTCCGACACCGAACTAAGCGACGAGGACAACCACCCGGACCACAAGCAGTGGTGGGAGCCCACGCGCCGCCCCAAGCGTGGCAAGAAGGAGAAGAAGTCCCCGCCCTGCCCCTGGGGAGACTAGGGCCCCATCATCCACAACCCCGTCCCCAACCTCCCCGGCGGCGGCGACCTCCCCTCTGAAGCCTACTGGGCTAAGGCGGCGAAGGAGGAGGCAAGGCAGGAGGCTCGCATCGCCAGGTGGGAGGAGAAGGAGGCCCAGCGCTCCTTGAAGAAAAGGCGCAGACAGCAGGAGGAGGAGCAACGGGAGGCCAATGGCCGGGCCTTCCGGGAGGAGCAACGGAAGCGGGACCAGCGGGAGAGGTCAAGGCGGCGTGGAATCTTGTTGCACCGCCTCCACCGCCGATGGAGTAGGGGGTTAGGGTTTAGGGGCTAGCCCAGGGTTTAGGCGAGGCGCCTATTCCGCCCCTTCTATATTATTGTACCTTTTTATTTTTATTGTAATGTTATCGATCCCCCCTATCTAATATAAGTAATGTTATCTGTGTTTTATTGTAATATTATTGCGCCTATTCCATCCCTTGTTTCATTGTAATCTGTGTTTTATTGTATTGTCATTTGTCAAAACACCCAAAACAACAAGTGTATAAAACAAAAGACACAAAAACAAGTTCATATAATACTCGTGCAATATTTATATATTTACAAGTGTATAAAACAAAAGACACAAAAACAAGTTCATATAATACTCGTGCAATATTTATATATTTACAAGTGTATAAAACAAAAGACACAAAAACAAGTTCATATAATACTCGTGCAATATTTATATATTTACAAGTGTATAAACCAAAAGACACAAAAACAAGTTCATATGGTTCATTTTCAAATAAGACATTTACATATTTACATAAGTTAAAGGAACGCCCAAGTTATGTTAGTTAAATGGATGTCCTTGGACTTCATTTATATATTTACTTTTTCAAAAAAAAAGATTGCAACCTGAGCACGAGTATCTGCAGATCCACACGTTCCTATTTAGATTGTAACGTGAGTACCATTTTTTTTTGCCCAATCAACATATAGTTACTATTGGGCCTGGATACATCCATTTTGGCATGGCTAAGTTATATTTGGGCCTGGCCTTTTTCAATCCTCGTCAATTGTTTTTTTTACTTTTCAACCCCTCCCCCTCCCACCTGCAGGCGCTGCACCCCCACACTGATAAAAGGAACACCGATTGGCCCGGAAACTGAAGAAACAATGATTTCGAAAACAGAGCAGCTCAAAATTAGCCCAATTTGTGTTGCATTTATTCAAGCCAAAGACATAGACCATTACATCCATTACAAAGTATCACTCGAACATCGATCGCTGTCTAAAGACTAACGATGAGGAGATAAACTAATCCGAGAAAAAATACACAAAAATAAAAAAAACCGGCCATCAGATTGTCCTGCTTCTTCAATTCGATGATTTGCCTTAGCTGCTTGTTCATCTTCTTTAGCTCGGCCTTCACTTCCGCATCCACCGTAGTACCAGCGGAAATGGGGTTGCCACATCCCAATTGCTCCACCACGGACGGGTTTTCGAGCTCCCGGGATGCTACCTCCACCCCAATTCGCTCGATGTACTCATCAAGCCACTCAAAATGCCCACATTTTGGCAGTTCCTGAAATCGCAGAGATGAACCATAAATCCCAAATTCGATGAAATGCATGAAATTTCGAAAGAAAAGCGAGAAATTGGCGCTCGGAACACTCAGATCTCACCTTTTCCGGCTCGGGCTTGCTCTCACACTTCACAAATTCCCGATCAATGTTGCCGTTCTTGTCGGTGGATGTGACAAGCCGCTTCAGGGGTGCGGTACGGGGGCAATCGGGGCACCTCCTCATCGGCACCGCACCATACCGAGGCCATGAGCGGTGGGAGGAAGCAGAGCTCGACATCCCTCGCCGGCGTTGCCGCACTTGCTCGCCGGAGAAAACAGAAGGGGATGAGATGCTGGAACGGTGGCGGGAGTGCTCGGGTGCGGGGACGGATCGGGGCCAACGGCTCTCTTCAACCACAGGGTGGGTCCCACGATATGAGGTGGACATTAGGTGAGTTCCGCCGTGACGTGGAGAGGCTGTGGGTCCTACTGTGCTCAGGTGATTCGAACTCGTTGACGGTCTCGTGGGGTTAAGTAGAAGTGTCGCACGGGAGCTATTTGCCGCTTCAGAAGTGTCGCTGCGAGCTATTCTTTTCAACGATGTCGCTTTCCTTCCAATTCCACGTAAAGACGTCGCATAGGAGCTATAAGCCCCTTGTTTTTCATATGCATGTATTGAGACTGGTTTTATGTTTTTTTCCAATAACGTATGTGAAGAGGGAGGTATTGGCTGTTTTCGTACGGACGCGGGCACAAATTACCTCTTCTACTAATCATTCATTTATGAGACCAATCGCACAAAATATTTTTTCTGTTCCGTACACGTACGGTTCTTAAAATCCAAGTACTACCATTGTCCAGTTTCCAAATCATAAATTGACATAGTCTATTGTTCAGTTTCCAAATCATAAATTAACATAGTCCATGCTGCACTGAGGACCTACTATTGTCTAGTTTCTAGACCAGTTTTTGCCATAGTCCATATCGCACTGTAGACCTACTCTTGTCTAGCAGACGGCGTTAGGAGCAAACGGCGGATGCAGCACAAATACTCTTAACAAGGTTTTGTCCGAGAGCAAGTACGAAGTCAGGAAACATGCATGTAGCACGGATACCATCTATTAAACGCACACACATGCGCACGCTAATCATCTACTCCCTCCGTTCCGAAATGTAAGACGTTGATGTTGTCACGTACAATTTTTTTTACCTATGGCAAACTCCCGAGTTTCCCGTTTTGCCCCGCATATCTCGGTCGCATGTCCCCTTCACGCATATCTCTTCCTCGCTGGATGTGCTCTGCCCTGGTCGCCGCCCCTCCTTTCCCTCCATGGCGTCGTCGCCTGTGTCGTCGCCGCCCCTCCCCTCCCTCTCTCTCCACCGCTGGCAGTTCCTCTCGCTCCCCATAGCCGTGTTTCTCTCCACAGGAATCCTACCTCAAGCCCCCGCCTCCTCCGCCTGAGCCACTGACTTTCAGGTCAAAATTGGCATCTTTATGCGCTGTCGCGAGTGTGAGCGGCTGACCTTCCGGCGCTAGATGTGCTCTGCCCCGGTCGGCGACGACCTCCCACACGGCTAGGGTTTCTCCATCATGCTACGCTCCGCCGCCGCCGTCGTCGTCTCCTTTCGTCACAGCCTCCAGCGTCGCATTCTTCACCGGCAGATCATCTCTGAGAAGATCCACCGGCAAATCATCTCCCGTCGTAGATCATATCCGAGAAGATCCACCAGCAGATCTACAAGTACTTCTTCCAGGTGTGAGTTTGTCTCCCCTTTTGTCCTCCCCTGCATGCCATTTATTTTCTTTTAGCACAATACAGTTAGGAGTAAAAGAGGAGGCTTTGTCCAACTGAGCCAACTACCGGGTCAATAATATGTTTTTCTGACTTTTGTCTGAATCTTTCTCAACTCTCGGTGGAAAAACCTGGTGTCTGAATCTTTCTCAACTCTCGGTAGAACTGTGCCTTTCTTGGAAAAGCTGGTCCAAAAATACATTGAAGTAGGAAGAAATAATAATGACACCTCAGCAATTGCTCATTGTTTCTTTGATTGCTACTCCTTTGCCTCACATTGATGTTTATTCTTCTCAGGTTCTTTACCTTATCGAGCCAATTGATGAGGTTGCCATTCAGAACTTGCAGACCTACAAAGAGAATTTTTTTGTTGATATAAGCAAAGAGGACCTAGAATTGGGTGAGGAAATTGTTGACAGATTATTCTTTCTTTGTTTATATACTCTTTGATGATTATTTGTGTCACATAATGTGTATATCTTTTTTTCAGGTGATGAAGAGAAGGATAGTGAAGAAAGCAAGTAGGAACACACTCTTATGTGCGACTGGGTAAAACAACAGCTTGGTGACAAGGTGGCAAAGGTTCAAATATCAAAGCGTCTCAGCTCTTCACCATGTGTTCTTGTATCTGGCAAGTTTGGTTGGTCCGCCAACATGGAAAGGTAGGTTTACAGATTAATTTCTGTATGAACAGAATTGTGTTGGAGATCTCTCTAATATCCTGATGCATGCTTCTCAATATTGACAGACTTATGAACGCACAAACACTTGGTGACACATCAAGCTTGGAGTTCATGAGGGGAAGAAGAATATTCAGCCATGCTTATGGTTAAAACCATGGAGTACAACCTAACATTTCAACTAAATTTGTTTATGAAACATGCTTATGGTTACAACCATGGAGTACAACCTAACATTTCAACTAAACAGGATTCATAATGCAACCTGGTGCTAATTGACTGTTTTTGTAGTAACTTGGTACAGTTTGATGTGCTTAGAAGCTTACACTATTTTTGTATCATAGGTGTGCATAGTTCTGACAATTTCCAGCCTTTCTTAGCTAAGTTATCTATGGTTATAATATGCATGGGTTTGAAAAAATAAAACCAAAGGAGAACAAGTTGCAAGAAAAGTAAATACAGTAAGTTTATCTTCAGCATTGTACTTCTGGAGAGCAGATTTCATGTATCGCTCCATGCGATTGCTATGAACTAGAGGAACTAGCTAATGGAAAACCATTTGCCAATTTTAGTGGTCTGAATCAGAAGCACATATCGCAGACCAGGGATAAATCATAAAGCTTGTGTGATTAAAACAAGTTGATCTACTTGTTCTGTTTGGTACTGTTCTTAAAAGAGTTAATTCCTGTTTGGTACTTGTTCAGTTTTATACTCCTGTTAATTTGCAATAACTGCCTTTTAGTTAATTCCTGTTTGGAGTATTTAGACTGCAGTAACTGCTTTTTAGTTAATTTCTGTTAGTTCACATCTTACTGAAATGATGCTACCATGTCGCTGGGTACTGATCAGTATTTAGACTGCAGTAACTGCTTTTCATCTGCTCCATCTAAGCCCATTTTTATCTGCTCCATCTAACATGCTTTGTCATGTGAACATCTAAGCCCATTTACATTAGCAATTCCAATTCCCATTTACATTGGCAATTCCACGTTGTAGCATAGCTACTGTTCTACTGATTCTAAATGGAGTACAAGATGGCTGAACATATTCTAAACCTGATTACTCTGAACATAACAACTAATCCATCTAGAATGGCAGAATATATTATGAACCTGTTCTCTGAGTATGAGTATATACTTTTTCATTAATGTGAACAAGTTTGCATGGTTAACTGAACGCAACATGGTTAACTGCATATCACTGCCTTTCCTTAATGTCAGTAGTGTTCCTACTGATCCAACTTCTGCAGATAGTGTATTATCATTGATTTTCAGGTCGTTAGTGTGCTCCCAACAGTGAGCATGTCGACTTACCAAAGGAGAAGTCATTCTCATTCAATGAAACCGACAATGTACATGTATGGAAAGAGAAAGCAACTTGAAGGATCAAATGTACTGCATGTGTGAAGAGGGAAGATGCAACTGAGCAAACTACTCCAGGAGCAAGAATAGCAGCAGCACCAGGATGTATCAGGTTCAGGCGCAGGTAACACTTTTGTTATCTGCGTATCTTATTCTACAGAAGCAACCAACAGTACAAATCAATCATCAGACCACATATCTTATTGTCGATTATACCTGCAATTTGATCTTCAGGTATGATGCCTTCTTCAGGTGGACTGAAATTTAGGTCGGGAAGAACCATCTGGTGATCTGATACTGCTGGGGACCAGAGGAGAACGGGCCGACAAGAAAGAGAAGTTGTCGAGGAGTACTGAGCCTGGAGGTGCTTTTCCTGGCCTTCTCCCCTGGCCAGGGCGAGATTGTTGATGCAGGTGGTGCTGGGCGAGGCTGGTCCTGGACAGGATCGTGGACACGGGCGAGGCTAGTCCTGGGCGGCATTGGTCTGAGTCAAGCAGTCTTGGGCGAGGAGGTCATGGGCGAGGAGGCCATGGCCATGTGCTGGGCGAGGCTGATCCTAGGCGCTGACGCGGGGAAGAAGGGAGGCGCGATGATGGGCCAGTAGATCTTTGACGCGGGGAAGAAGGGAGGCGCGATGTTGATGCAGGGAAGCAGGTCTGGGCGGTGACGCGACAAGCAGATCCGGATCCCGATCAAGTTTCAAACGATCAGGGGCAAACTTGTACTTTTGCTCATTTTCACCTGGTCGGAAAATCTCCCCAGCGTCTTATATTTCGATACGGAGGGAGTATTAAACGAGTGCGGTCTGTACATGCATGCAACACACCCCCATGACGGCAAAACACATATGTATTTGCACGGATGGCTATGGACGGCAAAACACACTCATGTTGAACGGTAGCACGACGGCGGCAAATACACATCCATGTAGCACGGTGAAAAAGTGGTGTGAACGAGTGAGAATGAGGGCAGTAGCTAGATAGGGATGGAAATGCATTTGTCTGCGCGTGCTAATTAGCTATTGAACCAATGTATCCGTGCATGCATTGTATCCGCGTGCCGTGCGAGAACGTACCATCTCATCTGCTCTGCATGCTCACTCGCGGTCGCCGGTGTTGCATGCATCGTGCCCGTGCGATCGTACGTAAGAATAAAATTCGGAGTAAATAACGCCCATCAGCTCACGGTGTAGAAAAAAAAGAACGAGTCAACTCCGTTAACCACCCATCACAGCCGGTGCATAGGGTGTGCACTATGGCCATCATGGGCAGGAAATATATATATATACTAGGATGCTATCTATGCATACTAATCTAACCATTGGATATTCTATAGAGAGCACGAAGTTGAGCAGCAGGAGCACAAAATATCTAATAGAAAACATCACACCCCGTTACATAGAGAGCATTTTTTTCATGCATTGCTAGCACATGCATGCAAACTAGCAACAGCTCACGCATGCATGCAAGCTAGCAATACTAATAGACCACTGAACTGACTAAAATTTTAGCACGTATTCTAGCAATACATTCAGACCATTGAACCAGTCAAAATTGGTGGGGAGACTAAAAAGGATATGGCAACTAGTACGTGAAAGGGGAGCTGCTAGGGAGAATGGTTTGAAATCCCGTCTCTATATAAAGGAACAAGTTTTGCTTTGTACTGAAAAAATTTAGCGGGAACACGGGAGAACTCCCGCGCTAAAACGAAAGCCAAGCGCGGGAAAAATGGCCGAAATTTGTGCAACCCTCGTGGTTGAATTTATTGCATGCTAACTTGCTTGATATATTGGTCTACTCTCATGGTTAAAATTATTGCATAAATTCTTGCATGTTTTTGTGCTCATATTGATACTAACATGCACATATCCCATCATCTAGTACAAGCTAGTAATGTCTAGTGCAAACAAGTACTACTGGCATATCGTATGCACTAATTGATAAATTTGATCTACTCTTATGGCTGAAATTATTGTAGAAATTCTTGCATGTTTTCATGCTCATATTGATACTAACATGCACACATCCCATCAACTAGATCAACTAATACAAGCTAGTAATGTCTAGTGCAAACAAGTACTACTAGCATACCGTATGCACTTTGTAGAAATTTTTGCAACAATAGATGCGGTTTGGTACGCTACAATAAAGGCTAGTCTTGCAATTCTACAAACGGCAAATAACACCGTTAACTGCATGCAAGATTTTGGCTCTCTCTCATATTGACAGCTAGTAATAGTACTCTCTGTATCCAACGTCAATGCTTGCGTGCATTGGTAGCATCCTAGATAGCAAATCCGCGTTGATATTGTTTATCTCCCCAAGTTTCACTGCCATTGACAAGTGGGGGGGTTCCACTGGTATGAAGTCACACAAGTTACATTCAGGTTTTGCTTCTGAAAAGCAGCCACGTGGTAAATACACAGTTTTTCATACAGATATCTTTGTATTTCGGGCACTCAAATGCACCCTTATTATGTGTATTCCTCTTGGAGTCTTAGGTAAATAAGATTTAGCAACACTGCTATCGAGTCACACAAGTTACATTCAGGCTTTGCTTCTGAAAACTAATCATGTCACACAAAGCAGCCACAAAGTAAATTAAGCAGCTCCTCACCTACACAGCACCAAGCTGTCTTGGAAATCTCACTCTGCTCTGCTCGGCTGGGCAGAGCTCCCAGTCCCAGAGCATATATATGCTCATGCACATCAATGGCTGCGCACACTTGCTCCTTGTCAAGCTAGTACACTACATACCAGGCTGACACGAAGTCGATCCATGAGGAAGCTGGCGGCGGTGCTCACGGTAGCATTGCTCCTCATCGCATGGCAGCCAGCCCCGGGGAGGACGGCGGCCGCGCAGTCCATAGCACTGCCACCACCGGAGGACCAGGACGACGACGCACCGAGGTACAGCCAGCCGTCACCACCAGATGATGAGGAGGACAACCCGTCCTGGCCTGGGCTTCCACTGTCGCCGTCGCCACCCGCGCCGGAGGAACCCGATGATCCGGTGACTCCACTGCCAGGTTCCCCGCCACCACCACCGGAACCTGAGACGCCAGCACCAGCAGTGTCGCCTCCGCCTCCGCCGCCGCCACGCCCGCGGCGCGCGCATCTGCCGCCAAGGCAGGATGTTCCATCGGAACCTGAACCTGAGCCTGAGCCGGAGCCGGAGCCGCCTCGCCAGAGGCAGCCACCAAAGGAGCCGACGCCACCACGGACGGTGGTGCCACCGCAGGATCCAGGGTGGGCTGCCGTGCCGCTACCGATGCCACCGACGCCGGCTCCTGGGAGGCCGCTCAACTACAGCGCCACCGGCTGGACGACGATGCTGGTGTTCGGGGACTCGACGGTGGACCCCGGGAACAACAACCGGCTGCAGACCGTGATGAGGGCCAACTTCGTGCCGTACGGCGCCAGCTTCCTCGGCGGCAGGCCCACCGGCCGGTTCAGCAACGGCCGGCTCATCACCGACATACTGGGTACAGACACACACTCTGCTTGTCCTTGCATCTGTTTCACTGCACGGGTAAAATCAGGCATGCACGATGCACAACTGGTTTTCAAAGGAAATTGCCGCAGAGGAATCATGATTTCCTCTTCCAAGCAAATGATGGTGAAGATTCTGTGCAGCTAAAGGGGCGGTGTTCTTCGTCAGAAGGTTAGTGATGTTCACTGTTGTTTGGTATGATATATTTACGGCGCAGCTTTGTGGCTGTGCAGCGGAGAGGCTAGGCATAGCGAGGACCATCCCAGGTTTCCGCGAGCCAAGGTTGAGGCCAAGGCAGCTCAGGAGGGGTGTGAGTTTTGCATCAGCAGGCTCTGGATATGACGATGCGACTGCCAGGATATCGGTATGTCAGCACCATAACCTGCAACATTTTTTTCCATCAGAGCACCAAGTCAGGCGAATCTACTGAATTCTGTAGTTGAGATGTAGACAGAGTTTCATCCGCAGTGTCAAAGATAACAGAGTAAAAAAGCTACCAAAAAGTAGTGGTTAAAATGGGCTAACAACGCAAAGCAATTATAGCTAGTTACTAATCCAAGCTATGTTGATTGTTGAGTGCTGGTATTAGGCACTACCTAGCTAACTGTGTTTTGTTTCTTTTTCGTGATAGAATACACTATCATTTTCCAATCAAGTCGAGGACCTATGGCGTTACAAGAGAAATCTCCAAAGATTAGTCGGGCCGAGAAGAGCAGAGCAACTTGTCAGGAGGGCTACATTCGTCATAAGTGCTGGAACAACTGATGTGTTTTCCCACTACCTTGCCACAAACCATTCAGGAGCAGACAGTTGGCCACCATATGAGAACCTATTGATAACACGAGTTGCTAACTACACCCAGGTATGCACCTGTAAGACAGTACGTACTGTTGCTACTTTCCGTATGCTAACTCACTCCTGCGGCTTAACCCCTATGACATACTCAGGTAATGAGAGCACTTGGAGGAAGGAGATTCGTATTTGTTGGAGTGCCCCCTGTTGGGTGTTTACCCCTTGTTAGAACTTTGCTAGGCACCGGTGCAGAAGAGTGCCATGAAAATATGAACACAATGGCAACTTCATTTAACAGCAGGCTAAACGAAGTGGTGGGCGTTCTGAAGAACCAACGACATACCAGAGCTACTTTTATTGATGTTTATCCAATCGTAAGCATGGCGACAATAGACCCCAAAACCTTCGGTAAGTTGTGATACATTTCAGTGTCTTTTCGAGTTTTCGTTGTACAGAGGGGAAATGTGTGCAGTCACTGGATCCTATGACTATGTTTTCTTATGAACACCAGGGTTGATGGACACATCAAGGGGCTGCTGTGGAACAGGGGCTATTGAAGTTGGGCAAACATGCAGAGGCCACTTAACATGCGCAGATCCCAGCAAGTACATGTACTGGGATGCTGTCCACCAGACAGAGAGAATGAACCAAATTATCACAGATCAAGTGATTATGAATTCAATTGGAGAAATTTATGCGTAGATCAAGATTCTGAATTCGAGTTTACAGCCCACGGAATTGGAAACTATCATTTTATTTATTGTATTACATATTCCCTTGCAGTTTAATAGAACAGGTTGGCCATATCATTTTCAAGTATATTTCTTGTTCCAAAAGATTGTGAGTTTGTGACTGCGAGATGGCACCATTTTTATTTTAAGATGGCAAAAGTATTAAATTCGTAACTTGTCAGAAATGAAACTGCTTGCAGAGGAATAACTAAATATGGCCCTGACTATTTATATTCCTAATCCCACCACCACCACTGCACACAAAATAATGAGTACATGTAGGCAAAATTTGTAGATCAGAAAGGTTCAGTAACTGACCTAAGATTTCAGACAACAAACCAATACACATAATAATCTCCAGCAATATGGACACCTAGGATCTTTAGCACTCTGGGTGGGAGCTGTTTTTAACACACAGCGGGGGATGCAGCTGTTGTCTAGTATATGTGATAGTGATTATGTAGAAGAGGCCGGCAACTACAACATTTTGGTAAACAGAGTACTAATAAGTACTATATATGTGCAGGAAATAAAATTGCTAGGCCAAAAACAACAGGAGGAAAAATTAAATAGATAAGATACCTCTGTTAGCATGGATCTTGGACAGGCCTCGCCAAAGCAAAGAAAGATTCTGAATTCACCGACATCAACAATTCAATTGGGACAACCTTAGCAGGACGGGAAATTTTAAGCATAGGCTCCAGAAAGGCTGACAATGTCCATTGGAAGGAATTAGACAGGACAAAATATAGTGTAAACACAATTACAAATAGTTAGAGTAAGTATTTGGGAGAATCCTAATACCTGGAGAAAGCATCCGCCCCTCATACAGAAGTGCTGCTAGCGGATTTGTTGCCCAATGGTTCACAGCTATGCGGCTGGTTGGCTGAAAACCCACTAATTTACCTTCTTCTGACATCACCACCTTCAAATAGATGAATAAAGTGATATGGTGTAAGTTTTAGCGATTTGACCCAAGAGAATGAAAACATATCAATTGATTTTAACAGAGAAACCTTTCAACATTATAATTTTAAAAATAATGCAAAAAATAAATTTAGGGGTCTTATGAACAAGATCACACGTGAAAACTTAACAGAACATACAGCTTGTTTAAGAGGTTTAAAAGTAGTTCACAGTTTTATTTTAAGATATTTTATAACTCAAGTATAGGATAAAATCCAATTGCAACCAAAGTATCAATAAGCATACAATAGCTGAGCTGTGTAAAAGAAATGTAGTCTTTTTCTCGTGAGTCAGGATCGATACACGAAAGATGAGGTATTACAACGGATCAACTCTAAATCATAATAGTATGTTAAATTCATGCATATGCTACTAGAATAACAGATACTTCCTGCGTCCAATTAATTTGGAACAGAGGGGGTACTAAATTAATAATTACATTAGCATAATATTTAAGATGGCAAACCAAATGCATTCTGCTTCAGCAAGCATGACAAAAATCCAATGACAATTATCAGATTAAGAAATGGCATGATGTCAATTCAAGACTGAAAACTTCTGAATATTTTCCAAATTTCTAAGGGAAACTTGCAATATTGTAAAATAAATAACAAACTTGAGTTGTAGATATCATACAACAACATAACAAAAATACCTGAGATATGTTTTATAAATCAGGCAAACTTACCTGAAAACTAGCAATGTTTTGCAGACTTTCCTGGGTATTATTGTTTTGTTCCAGACTAGAAGTCGTCTCGGTGGGAGTTGACACCAATGGGTTCTTAGTTTCTTGGCTAATAGCACAGGTATACTGAGCATCATCAGAAGACGCATTCTCGCCAAGATTGATGGCCTTGAAGCAGTCAGGCAATTCTCCAACCCAAGCACCAATATTTTCATCAAACACTATATCCCCAGAGCAACCACATGAATCTTTTATTTTCTTGACAACAGATATGCAATAACCTCGTACCTGCACAAGAGGAGCATTTAGAATAGAAAAGAAAATGCAGAGCACCTAATATAGAAAAAATGCAGTATTTTGCTATCCAGCTATTCGGCATAAACATTATTTTGTCTTACTAGGAAACACGCAGCAACATTATCACTTTAGCACTTTCCATTTAGAGACTACCTGGTTTTATAGTGAGTGGTTATTAGGTATTACATGAAATTTGCAGCAAATGAATGTCCCCCATAAAAGAAATCGCAAAATTGCTTGCTCCCTTATCAAAATAACACCTAGTAATTAGAACTAGAAGCAGGTAGAAAGAAAACACTTCATTTCCGATTACTTATCTGAAGTACTAAAGGGAAATCATGATGAATCAATATTTGTGAAAGGGCTATAAGCAATCATGCATGAACCACAGAAAACAGAAGTCGATACAAATGAAATTAGGCCCAAAAATAAATTTCTCCCCATGAAAAGCCAGAAAGTTACAAGGAATAAATATACCTCACTATTATCCAGAGAATGGACATCAGAACAATATCTTTGTGATGATGAGGAGGGTGAACTACTCATGAACAGCCTTTTGTATTTAAGAGACTGAGGCCAGAATAACTGGGCAAGGACGCCAACAATAAGAATAACAGAGCTACCAGCCAAGAAAGCAAAGAGGTTGTTAAAATAACCCTGCACCAAGAGATACAACGTTGGCATAGAGAAATAATAGATATTTTTGTGCGCAGCTTGTACCCATATAAAGTACCAGCATACATTGCTCTTTCTAATCTTTGATGGTTCTGCACTCCAATGAGAATGGAAAGCTTTGCCAGGTAATGTAAATTGATCTTCAAAATACATGTCAAGAACATTCCCTAGTTCCACCTACAGTAGCAGAAAACTAAGATAAATTAGAAAGATCAAAACAGTATGTCCACATCAAGCGTAGCAAGGGAGTACCATATACCAGTTGGAAGTGGGATACAAGAACTTCCCGCCTATTATTTGCTAACTCATGACAGCCTTCAAGGTTTGTATTCTTGAACGCTTCGGCATTAATTTGCAGTTTATAAGAAGGGATAAACTCATGAGCCCAAAAGATAAAATCAGGACCCCCTATCTCCTCAAACCTTCCATATCTTGGAGCTGGCCACCATGGATTCTTTGGTTTGCCCACTTGATGGGAAGACTTAACAAGATTAAAACTCTCCAGGTATCTCTTAGCATTATTTGCTATTTCTGCCTCAGCAATTCTGTGTATACAAACATTGGAATCGGATGAGCAGTTCGGCTTCCGCATTTGAAATAAGCCACTGGTGCCCCCGAGGTAATTCTTTTCGGTATCCTCAATTACACATGAGAAAATGGCTTCAGCAAGAGCAGATAGAAGTTCTCCATCTGATGAACTAATGCTAAAATCCACAGGAACCTGGTTTGGAATCACAAATTAGCAACAGGGAAACAAACAAAACGAGTCCAGTATTAAGAGCTCAAGACCTAATGTACACCTTTTGGGGTTTACTCCAATCTTCAAAGTCTCTCTCTGAACCTGGAGAGAAGACTTCAAGCCGGAAGTTTGAAAGCTTCTCCATTACAACTTGCTTAAGGGCCATAGCCAAAATACTCTCAGACTCAGGTTCATTTTCAGAGAAAAAATCATCACCGAAGTCTTTCTTTATCTTACTGGCCTTCTCTTTAACTTCCTTGGCTTGCAAAATCTACAACATTAGCAAAACTTCCTCAGACCAAAATGAAGAGAGAAAATCGGACCAAAAGTAATGAATCTTATCATCTTTCAAATGTACAAACAAACATTTAGTTTCTTCGCAATAAAACAGGGTTGCAATCAATGCATAAGGAACATACAAGAAGAACCTATTGTGTCATGAACATGCTGAGTCTCCAATTGTTTCACCCCGTATTGGTTCATAAGAAGCACAATCCAAGTACTAAAAACTGCTTTCTGTATTCGAATGAGCGGTTCCAATGCGTATTGCAGCGTGACTACACCCAACAAAATCAATCCTAACTGGCAGAACTTAGCACTGCAAAGCGTACAAACAAACAGACGGCAGGTGGAGGTGGAACCGGAATCGCGCACCACTCGAGTGGACGCGGCGCCGCCAGGTCCAGGGAGGAAGGCCTCCATGACCATGGCCTCGGATCCCGCGCCGATATGCGCCTCCGCCGCCGCCCCTCCGTCGGCAGCCGCCGCGGCCGCGACCGCCTGCTCCCGCCGCGCGGCGCCGGTGACCTCGAGCCGCGCGAGGCGCGCCTCGTAGCACCGCGCGATAGGGATGACGCGCCTGCCGTCCCCCTCCGCGGCTCGGATTTGCCCTTCTCCGCCTCCGGAGCGAGCCGCCGCGGGGGGCAGGCGGAGAGGGGCGAGGGCGAGGCGAGGCGCGGGGACCAGCGGCGGTAAGGCTCTGAGGAACGGGGGTGGGTAGCGGGAGGAGGAGGGGACGAGCCGCGGGGGGAGTGGCGGCAGGTTGAGAGGGAGGACGAGGGCCGGAGACGGCATCCTGCCTGCGTGGGGAATCGCCGGAGACGAGGGCGACGCCGGCGACCGGGGGAGAATCGCGGGTGCGGGCGCGGCTAAGAGGTTTTCGGAGGTTTATCGTGTCAGCACAGCAATTTCGTTTCCTTCTTCTTTTCTCGACAAATATATGATTTGAATTCGTAAAATATTTATCGAGACATGATAATTTACCCAAATTAGGGTTGAAAATGTTGCAAAAATGAACAAACCCAGGTATTACCATATTTATATATAACCTTAAAAAAAACCGACAAATCGTATTCCATAACCCTAGGTGGTTGCTTGGTTCACCGGCCAACACGGGAGGGTCATTTGAATCCACCTCGATGCATAACCAAAAAAATAATCAGAAGGAATTATATCAAGAACTATATACAAAAGAATAGAAAAATAGAATCAGACTCAAGTTCCGAAGTAACTATACATAATACAAAAACAGACTAAAGGGGTAACACTTTTGTACACTTCGGCATTTTGTTTTGACAAGGACCACAATGTCATTATTGGGCATGTTGGATTGAGTCGTGCACAACTCTCCTAAACAAAATCTCGTTCACACCATTCTTTTTCGTTCATCTTTCTGCCAAAAAAAAATATATTTCTCTTTCCCATTCCATGACCCTCTTTTTTCCGCGGAAAACTCTACAACTTTTCGCTTTGTTTTTATCCCTACACCCAAATATCACGAGGCCAAGAAATTGGCTAACCGATGCAGATATTCTGCAGGGCTGCATGACCTCTTCAACCAAATATATGCTTGGTCTCGCCTGTTGCGCAATGCAAGACATGTTTTGACTGCCAAATTCAAATTTATGGCGATAACGGTCACAACAACTTGTTTTCTTTCACGCAGAATTACAAAACATTTGCTAGAAAATGCTTCACCCAAACCTAGAATCGAAGCTACGCCTTGCATTTTCAACTGGAATTCATTAAAACGTACACGCAGTTTGCGGTTACTTTCCAAGCACCTAAATGAGTGCATTCAGAAACGGTTGCTGATCTCTCATTGGCAATACTGCAAAGATCCTAACAATAATTGGAAAGGCAGCAATTTTCCCAGGTTTTGATTTTCCTTCCATTAGATAACTCATGCTAGCAGTAGAGGAGGCCCAAGTGAAGCGTTCTAAAAAGGGGAGGCACTGAATTCAGCAAACCTTTCATTGCTTCAGTCTATATTCAGAACCAGAGAGGAAAAAAAAGACAGACCCGGAACTGGGCTTGCTCTGAGAACTAAATCGAGATTCTTCTCAATTCAAACGCTCTTTGCAGTTAAAGGTACAGAACTTTGCTAGCTCTGAAAACTAAGTCTAGAATTATCTCAAGCCAAAACACTCTTTGCAATACAAAGGTACGACGCATGCTCAAAACAAGGGCCTATATACACAAGCACATTCAGGCAAAATGAAATCATGAGAGTGTTGCTGTTTTCTCAAGTAGAGCATTGCACAAACATTGTCTGCTCCATTGCACATAAAAACAAAGTAAATTTATCCAAGTAGCGCACTCGTGCACAAGTATGATGAGATGGCTGATTTTCTCACTGGTAATTCTGCAAGAATCCCAATAAAAAGTGGAAATGGCAGCAGTGCCCATGCCATAGATCTCCCCAGGTTTGATTTTTTTCCTTCCATTGCCATCAGCCCAAGATAGCTCATCCTGGTAGCAGAGGAGGAACGCCCCAGGTGAAGCGCTCCAAAAAAAAGGGGAGGCACTAGAGTCAGCAAGCCTCCAGTACTCCATTCTACATTCGACCGAGAAAATTCAAAAGCAGACACAGAACTGGGAAAGCATTGAAAACTAAGTCAAGAACTTTCTCGAGGTGAACACTCTTTGCAGTTGAAAGGTGCAGAGCATGCCTAAAACACAGGACTATATATATATACATATTCAGGCAGAAAAAAAGGCATCAGAACGCTGCTGTTTTTCCAAGTTGAGCATTGCACAAACATTGTTTCCTTTTTTTTGAACCAACATTGTGTCCTCCATTGCACTTATAAAGAACGACATAGTTTAATCCAAGTAGCACAAGCATGAACAAGCAGGCAGGCAAAGGTCGACTGTACACAGTGACTTAACACGAAGACAATGTGTTTAGCACCTCAAATAGCAGAGCCAATTATTAACTGAAGCAAGTTCACTAGTGAATGTAACAACTGCACGGAGGGACAGTTCCAGGATCGAGTGCCTCACATGCCACGCAGCATACTAAATGGAATAACCTAAACCAACCAGCCAGCTCTGATTCCCAGGCTCTCAGCAGCCCGAATGCAACTCTAGATACCTGCAGAACAGTTGATGTCATCTCAGTCAAGCCAATATCTACTACTGTCGCGCAGAAATCACAATTTGTGTACGACTAGAGCAACAAATATTCACCTTACAGTTGTGTAGATAATAGAAAATAAAACCAGAGCTTAATCTAGATCCCAGCAGTATTAGACAAAACTAACATGGCAGGAAGAGAACAGCAGCAATAGAAGAACAATTGTTTTTTATGGCACTGGAAGCTAGTAAGAGGTCAGTCCCTCGATGCCTCAAAACAGAGGCAAAAACTAATCCTCCTAAATTGTTAAGTCATTCTACTCCCTCCGTCCTGAGATAAGCGACGTTGATTTGTCTAGATTTACATGTATCTAGACGCGTTTTAGCGTATAGATACATGGGAATCAAGACAAATCCAAGAAACTTATTTTGGGACGGAGGGAGTATGTTCTTTTTTGTGTATCAAGTGCATATGAGAGGCTTAAATAATACAATGCAGAAACATCAGGTATGTAACTCAAAGGCATGTTTTTTCAAATGTAAGAAGTAACCAGTTCAGAATTTAATCGAATTCATGCACTAGAAACCTATTATTAGAATAGATCAAAAGAGATACACACATAGCAAAAAAGACACAATACCTCACCTATTAAACTAGCATGGAACATTAGCAGATCTCAGTGTTCACTGTTCGAGATTGACCCATTTCCACCCAACTTCCCTGCGTACAAGCAAAAGAATCCCACTAAACCAATTACAAAAGTTGCATCAATGAGAAGCAGGAAGGGTAAGCTCTCGTGACATGCATAGATTGACAAACCTTGGTGACAAAATGAGCATTACTTAATACAAATCAAATTTAAGGAACCGGTACTACATTTCAATAAATAAAATAAAATACAAGCAGTTATGAATGGATCATTAGTATCAAGATCAATCAAGGCAAAGATTATCTTGCAAGGGAACTTATGGAATGGAAAAAACATATAAGCTTAAAGCTTCCAAATGTCATTACCGATCAACTATTTCACATATAAGATGGTTTCACTATATTCTGTTGGTGCAGTTGTTGCCAGTTTCCGATTGGTACAATACAAATGCTGAAAAGATCAATACAAGCCCAGAAGTTCGTGCTTAGCAATGGCAAAACCAAAATAGCTCTAGCTCTATTTCTATTACAAATTTAACTTAGCCTGGTAATAATATAAAGAAATATATTTGCATAAGATCACATAAAGAAATATATTCTTACATATATCTACTTGACCCTTAACCACAACATAATATTACATCAAGCAAATACCAACAGTAAACGGAATGAATCTTATTACACAAGAGGTATTACCTGTAGTATAGAAATTTCTGTAGGGATAAAATACGCTGCAATAGCTCTTACAAACAGTTCTGAACTGCATCGAATCAATTTGGAGCATGAACACACCAATATACGTACCCAGAACAACCTCATTTGAGTCCTCGTCATACCCCACCATATGCGCATATTTGATGGTGCTAAACTTTCTCGGTGGAAGGAGCCCCTCCAATTGAATAGTTTTCTGAAGAAGCACCCATTCGGTAACACCACTAGAGTTTGATTGCCTTTTCCATAATCGGATGCTCAATTTTGATAGAACTACGAGGCCAAGGCAAGCATCATCGCTTGTTCGTAAGAGCTGAAAGGACCAGGAATCGGTACCATGGGCGTCCGTCGGCTTATCAATCACACCGAGGCTCTGCCTTTCAGTATCAAACACAAGGACACCACCACCTCCACGAAGCAACCAGTAAACTGCATTCCCAACAAGGACGCCAGGCCTAGACAACACACCAAAAGTAATGGCGATCGAGATAACATTTCCCCACACACCAGACACTGAACTGTACATGCAAGCGAATGCATGCGTTTGTCCTTGACACATCAAAATCAACTTAAACGGGGCCGCGAAGCAATCTCCATGCACATGCCCATCTTCGGCGTCGGTGCACATCAGCTCGGCGTGCCAGAGCAAGAAATTATGTGTTATGCTGCCATTGCAAAGCCCCGGCGGAAAAGGCACACGGTGGTGCTTGCCAATGAGGGGGTCCCACACAACAGCTTCTCGCCCGCGGTCATTGATGAGGACGGCAAGGCCATGGCGGCAGCCACGGAATTCCCAGTGGTCATATGACTTGCAGCTCCGCGGCACGGGGAATCGCGTGGTCGGGATGCGGTCGGGCGAGCCTAGGACGGGAGTGAAGACCTGTCTTGCACAGCCATCTTTCGTGAAGAAGCCGAGCAGGGGAGGCTTCCGGTGGTGTTGGCGGAAGCGGCCGAGGAATTGGGGGTCGGAGACAACGTTGCGCCATCGTGTGCAGACGAGGGAGGCGCGGGGGAGGGAGGACGGCTGCGGAGGGAGGCGTAGTAGGATCTCCCGGAGGAGATCGTCGTCGTCCAGCGGGGCCGAGGAAAGGCGGCGGCTCATCTCGGCTAGGGCTGGAGATATTTTCCACCTAAGCCTAGCGATGCGCTGCTGCTGATGGAGGGAACGGCGCGGCGGCGGATCAAGGGAACACAGTGGAGGCAAGGAGGGACGATAGGCGCGGCGGGAAGGTGGAGGAGCGGCGGCAGTAGGAGCGGAAGGCGGCGGCCGGCGTAGGGCGGCCGTCGGCGCTGGCCTGGGCACGGGACGGGAGTGAGAGGTGTTTTCCTTTTCACGGGACGGTTTGGTTCTGAGTCTAGGTCGGGCTAGGTCTGGGTCTGGGTCGGTTTCGTGTTATGTATTGAGGTTTGAACTTCTTTTTCTTGTCATGAAAAATGGTTTTCTTGTAATTTCGTAGGTTTGCATGTGTACAATAATCTTATAACGTATTTCCGTAATGCCCATGAAATTTTGGGGTGGCTCTTAACAAGATGTACATGCAGTATTACCCATCAAGATCAGGGGTTATCTTATCTACTTCTGTTACTAATTTATTTTCATTCTAATTTAGCAAAATCAAGAATTGGTTGGGATACTTTTGGTTTGATCCGTCCGAAATATTAATAAAACTAATAAGTATCCAGTTTTTTGTTTTGATAAAATAAGTATTCATTTGATGGTTGCGAATAAATGGTACACACCTCCCACTCGTGCACTCTTTAAGTTTTTGAATTGCACTTATCTCTTCCTAAATTATTCTTTGTGATTATTTTCGGCTTGTGTACATGAGAATTTTGTATTGTGTGATAGTTCCTAGAGAATAATGTTCTAAAGATGTGCATGTTATGTAAAAAAAATCAAACAAAACGTTTTAGCTTAACATGAAAATCAAGCATAAGATGCTTCTTGTCTTTGCAATGTGTTTGAATTGAAAAAGGTATAAAATCTATACTTACTTTGCGATGTAGTATGATCATACAAAAATAGATGACACTTGAAGAAGAATGTACCGCCTCCATTTTAAAATACAGACAGGTGGTGTGCAACACAGGTAAGATCAGATCAGACTCCAAACATACAGATAGGTCTTGCAAACTTTAACATGCAAAAATTCTCATAAACAGCTAACACACACTGCAGATGTCAGTCCAACACGGTTTTTGCTGACCAACCCAGCTGCTATAGCAAGGAAACGCAGCTTGGCTCGCTAGTTGATCCAAGGCCTTCGTGATCTTCACTCGCCGTCCCTGTTCCAGCAAAAATACAGTTGAAGGTCAGGACGGGAGACACTTATGCATGGCAAGATCTAGACGACTAAATAGACATCTGGTTTTGCATCGAAATTTGATTATCACTGCTGCTCACAGGTCAAAATTCTACAGCCGTGCCTCCCCACTAGAGCATACAAACTGGTCACAGGATGGTAAAATATCCCTCAGGTATCATGTTGTTAGCTAGACTGTATTATTCACTTTGCTTATAAGGGGAAAAGCTTCACTGTCGCACATCTGAATCAGACAAGATTCATAGCTACAAAGATCATACAGTAACTGAATTCGTGTGAGAGGCAGCATGCTTCAGCGCATACACATGGAAAATTGATCATGTTATACTACAAAAACATTCTGCTAACCCGTAAGTATTAACAATCTAAGACATAATAGCCTTAGGATGCAGGCTATAAGCCTGTTCCTCTAATTTATCTTATCTATCCCAAATTCCTCCATTTTCCTTCTCAGCTCGCCAACCATGCACCCATGCACAGGGGACACCCATATTATAAACATTCCTTTTCTACGCTTATGCTAAGACCACAAGAAAACAAATTATAGTAGCATCGTTCAAAGGCCAAAAGGTAAACCTTGCAGGAGAATCCTTGAGCGCAGGGAATGTAGGAGGCCAGATCATCATGAAAGGATGGATACGACGCAAACTTCTATCATTTCTTGTGATCTCATGCACTTTACGCAGCGACCTGCACCCCAGTGAAGTATGCACGTAGCTGTCTCCAGTAGCACAAACTCAGCATTGGGCCCCACCATTATTTCCAGTCGCAAGCCTGCAGTCTAAGGGCTTGTTTGATTCATAGGATAGGAAAAACAAAGGAATAGGAAAACCATAGAATTGCAATGTCATGTCCACTTCAATCCTATAGGAACCCACATGCAACAAAGTTTGTTTGATTCTATCAAAGGATTTAAAAAAAAAGCTTTGAGTGGATGTTAGATTTCCTATGCAATCTAGTGCAAAGGATTTCCTAGGAAAGTTTTCTATAGGAATCAATCCTACAAATCAAACAATCATCATAGGAAAATTTCCTATAGAATTTAATCCTACAAATTTTCTATATAAATCCTTTGAATCAAACATGCCCTAAGATCCTCAAATCGGCACACATCTCACGCAAACAGATGGTATCCACCAGCAACCAGTTGTTCCCCTCATGGAGCCAGATGACGAGCTGAAGCTCATTCACATGGATAAGATATATGTCCAAATCATCATCAGCCGGTGACAACATGGTTCTTCCACCACACCCCAGCCCCAGGGGATTCACTGTGAAGTAACGTTGGCCACACACCACCCCTTGTGGGAGCTGAATTGTGGAGAAACTCAAGGCTTTCAAATCCAAGGCAACAATGCCGCAAGGGGAGGCCAGTATATACTCCCTCTGTTTATAAATATAAGATGTTTTAAATTTATAAAAGAGATGTATCTAGACAACTTTTAGTATATAGGTTCAAATAAATCTAGACACTAAAATATGTCTAGATACAATTTTTTTTACAAACCTAAAACATCTTATATTTTTAAACTGAGGGAGTATATTTTATTGTCGACGAGAAGGGGTTTTACTTGCAGTGCACAACGAAACTCTTTTGTGGCCGAGGCGATCCTGCACCGGGCACCATCTTGGAACATATGCACGTGCACCGTAGATTCTGTTCTCAAGGTAGTCTCTAGAAACACATAGAAGTAGGACAGACTGTCACCTCCTTTGACGAGGTGATGGCCAACCCCCATTTTATTGCCGCCCGAGAGTTGGTTCCGTGGCGATAGTGGGAAAATCTCCATGCCTCTCTCTGGGAAGAGCGGTTTGTGCACCACCTGAGGCCTTGTTTACTTCTAGGGTATTTCAAGAGATGGGAGGGGATTATTTTGTATCCCGGAATTTCCCTGATAGGTCGTTTACTAGACCGGGTTTTAAGGGGATAATCCCGGAATATCACCACAAATTTCCTCCACATTAGTGTATTTTTGACTAGATTAAAAACTCTCCATCATGGTAGAGTATTTTTGCAGAAGGGTATTTGAGGGGATTTGAGAGTATTGGGCGAACACCAAATCCCCGCATATCCCCGCGTCTTTTCGGGATAAAAATACCGGAGAAGTAAACAAGGCCTGAAAGGGACTTGCGCCATCATGGTAGAAAAAATCGATCAAGACATTGTTCTTCCAGCAGTCCAGAACATAGGGCCGTCCGTTCTCATAGGCATCCAGGCTGAAGCTTGTGTGGCGGAATACAGGATCGAGCTCTGGAGGCCACGGCAGCATCGGAACAAAGCGTGCGGGGTTCAACTCCTCCCCTGTGTTGACATAGAACCCGAGAAGGCGGGGCGGGTGGAGCTTGCGGAACCGGCGTAGGAAGGCGGGGTCAGAAGCGTGGCAGTACCAGCGCTTACAGACGAGTGCTGCCTGAAGGAGGGTGGTGGGGAAGCCGAGGCGCACGATGATCTCGATGAGGAGGTCGTCGTCATCGAGCACCTTCGATACAGGGTCGGACAGCGTTGTTGAACAGGGCAGCCTGTTGGCATCCAAAGAGTTCATCATCAATCAATGTACTAATTTTTTCAACGTTGTTGCACAAACATTCCGACACAAAACAAAGTACAAACAGCATACACCCATCCAGCACAGCATACACAACCTATCTGCGAATATTGGAGAGAAATTAGAACTTACCCTTCGGGAGCATCGGCCGGACCCATGGTCTATCTCCTCTCTCACCCCCAGCTGTCGTGGTAAGGGGATTGTTAGTTAGGGTTCGTGAGGTGAAATCAAGCTAGGGTTTCCCGCGAGAAAAGAGGCGACAGGAAAGAAACTACTAGGAGATCAAGAAAGAGAGGGAGGGTAAGGGGCGGTATGACCTCGAATCGTCGGTGGCTGAAGTGAAGTGGCGACCGAGACTGGCGAGAGCAGGAGGCGTGGGGTGCTTCAGTTTACAGATTACAGAATGGCCCAACAAAATTCAACCTAATCTGAGAAGGAAAGCCCAGCTAGCTGTATTTTCTCAACTAAAGAGCCCATGAGGTCTCGGACTCGTGCTCCTCCACGGCAGTGGTCACGGTCCAGCCAATCAGTGCCTGCCCATGTATATAGAGCAATGTTTCCCTCAAAAAAAGTATATAGAGCAATAAAAAACTATGGTTTCCCTTAAAAAAATTATTAAGTGGTCTTTGTATATTCCAATTAATATTTTAGAGCAATAAAAGAACTATGGTTTCCCTCAAAAAAATTAGGCACTAGTGCACCGCCAACACTAGTACATTCACTCAAAATCCCCTAAAAAGTTTCTCAAAAAAAAAAGTTTATGTAGAAGTTTCTTGGAGGTCATATATTCTATCGACCGCTTGTTGTACTCCCTCCGTTCGGTTTATAAGTCCTACGCGTATATTTAGGTTATCAATTTGACTTACATAATTTAAATTATATATTATAAAAATTATATCATTGAAAAATACAAAGTCTAAAGTTTTTAGTGATATTTTTTTGTAATATATACATCATACTAAGTTGCTCAATTTGACAACATAGAACTACGTGTAGGACTTGTAAACCGAAACAGAGGGAGTAGTGTCCGTTCCTCGGGGCTATTATTGTACATCCCTGGAGAAGCCGGTGACCCATTTGGCTCCTCTCGTGAGTTGTCCCGCGTTGAAGGTCACAGGCTCACAGCGACAACGACGTCTCCAACTTTCGGAGGTGGCAAGGTGTTCACCTCAGGGTGCAGGTGGGACTGCCCGCGGGCGACCCGCATACGCCCGCACAGTCTCACACAATTTAAGTGGATGTACCACGGAAGCCCGTGAAACTTATGTGGGTGTCCACTATCTTACATATGTTTACATGTATTCGTAAATACGTTATTGCAATTATTGCTTGTATAATATTTATAAAAATATTTTAGTACATAATATGATTAATATTTAGCACTTCAATGTATTAATTGTTTTTTCCACTTTCTAAGTGGCCGCCATTCTTTCTACTATACATAATATTTGCTTGATTTGGAAAATTCTTACTCCTAATCAAAATTAATGTTCTCATATTTGACTAGATTCGGATGTATCTTGCACTAAATATGACTAGATGTTGGAATTTTTGTCTAAAATAGGCCCAGCCCATTTATTATATGCCAATAAATTCCTAAAATCCTAGAGGCCCATTTGGCCCATTCATGCAAGGCAAGAGCTGGGACAAATGTTTAGTCCCACATTGCTAGTTGAGTGAAAGTTGGACCAGCTTATAAGGTGAGCTCTCCTACCACTTGGTAAAAGGTTGAGAAGGAGAAGGAGAGAGTTCCACACGCCTCCCTCCTCGCCGCCTCGCCTCGCCGCCACACGATGCTGCAGCCAGCTGGTTGCGGGAATCTCGCTGAGCCGAGCTTCATCTTCCGTCCATTCGTTTCATCTCCTGCGCAGTCTGTCTACCTTCCCCTCTGTGCCTATAAGAGAGAGAGGTCGCGCCTCCTCTCAGTCACACTGCCACATATCATTTGCGCCTCCAGTTTCAGAGCACTGCGCTACCTAGATCTTCCCCATCCCGTCTTGCGGCGTGCACCGCGAGCCGGGACAGTAGGCCTACGAGACCCCGCTGCTTCGAGTCCTGTACGGGAGAAGGGCGATAAGGTTTTTGGGGACGCCCTCACAGATAGCGACTGCGGCGACGTCTTCCCCGACGAGGACTTCTTCCCCGACATCAGCACCCTCTTCCTCGACGACATGAACAACGACGGTTCCAACGCCGGCGGTTCCTCTTCTGCTACTGCCATGTATATCTTCTGTCTCAATCTTGTTCTGATCATATCCAAAGTTTTATGCCTTGCAATTTGTTTGGTTATATGCCTTAATATGTATTCGCTATTTCACATGATTAGTATATTGCCTATTATTCTAATCATGTTTTATCTAGCGTTTATTATGGATAATTCGCTTGGTAAATTGCTCTATTATTCAACAATCCAAAAACCTTATTTCAGGCAATTTGTCCCAAGTGGCTTTGTTGCTTCTATGAAGCCACCTGTGTTTGAAGGTGTGGATTACAAACGATGGCGTGTGAGAGCAGTGCTCTGGTTTCAGACCATGAGCTGCTATAACGCCATCTATGGCGCACCTGAGGGGGAACTTAATCCCGCTCAGGAAGAGGCGTTCCAAAAACTTGATACCACTTTCAAGGCTGCCTTGATCAGCATCCTTGGCGACAATATTGTCGATTCATATCTGTCATTTAGCAATGGCAAAGATATGTGGGATGCGCTCGAAAGAAAATTTGGAGTCTCCGATGCTGGCAGTGAACTGTATGTCATGGAACAATTCTATGACTATAAGATGGTTGATGACCGTTCCATTGTGGAGCAGGATCATGAGATACAGTCACTTGCCAGGGAGCTTGAGCACTTCACTTGTGTGTTACCGGACAAGTTTGTTGTCGGAGGCATCATTGCCAAACTTCCCCAGTCATGGAGGAATTTTGCTACTTCTCTGAAGCACAAGAGACAAGAGTTCTCCGTGACGGATCTCATTGGGACTCTTGATGTGGAAGAGAAGGCGAGAGCAAAAGACACACGTGCTCGAGGTACCGAGAGAGGTTCTAATGCCAATCTGGTACAGAAGGAACTTCCAGCCTCACAAGTTCAAGAACAAAGGCAAGTTTGACGATAAAGGAAAGTTTGATGGAAAGAACAAGGCCTCTCAGTCCACCAGCTTCAAGAAGAAGACTGGTAAGAGGAAAGGTGCTTGTCATGTGTGCGGTGATCCTAATCATTGGGCTCCTGCTTGTCCCAACCGCTTTGACAAGCGCCAGCATGGGAAAGGCAGCAAGACTGCTAATGTTGTCATGGGCGATGTTGAGATGAAAGATGTTGGGTATGGTATATTACCTACTGTTCTTTCATTATGTCATTCTCCTGATTGGTGGATTGACACGGGCGCTAATGTACATGTCTGTTCTGATATTTCCATGTTTACTTCATATCAGGTCAGAGGGACTCAAACCGTGCTGATGGGGAATGACTCGCATGCTTCTGTTCATGGTGTTGGTACGGTCGATCTGAAGTTCACTTCGGGAAAGACCGTGCGCCTGAAGAACGTGCATCATGTTCCCTCAATAAATAAAAATCTTGTTAGCGGATCTCTTCTGTGTCGAGATGGTTACAAGATTGTATTCGAGTCCAATAAATTTGTAATTTCGAAGTATGAAACCTTTGTTGGTAAAGGCTATGAGTGCGGAGGTTTGTTCCGCTTATCTCTGTCAGACATTTGTAATAAAGTTGTTAATCATATTTACACGAATTTTGAATCAAATGCCTGGCACTCTCGTCTTTGTCATATTAATTTTGGTTGTATGACGCGGCTAGCCAAAATGAATTTAATCCCTGATTTCTCAACTGTTAAGGGATCTAAGTGCCAAGTCTCAAGGCAAGCTAAACAACCTCGCAAGTCACATACGACTGCAGAAATGAGAAATTTAACACCACTAGAGCTCATACATTCTGATCTTTGTGAGATGAATGGTGTGTTGACAAAAGGTGGAAAGAAATATTTCATGACTTTGATCGATGACTCTACGAGATATTGTCATGTGTATCTTCTGAAATCAAAAGACGAGGCTTTGATTTTCTTCAAAATCTATAAAGCTGAGGCAGAAAATCAACTTGATCGAAAGATTAAGAGGCTTAGGTCTGATCGTGGTGGAGAGTATTTTTCCAACGAGTTTGATTCCTTTTGTGCGGAACATGGCATAATTCATGAGAGGACGCTCCTACTCACCCCAAATAAATGGAGTAGCCGAAAGAAAGAACCGTACTCTAACAGATTTGGTTAACGCCATGTTAGACACATCGGGTCTTTCTAAGGAATGGTGGGGGAGGCACTATTGACCGCGTGTCATGTCCTAAACCGAGTTCCCACAAAGAACAAAGAAATTACTCCATTCGAAGAATGGGAGAAGAAAAGATTAAAACTCTCTTACTTACGTACTTGGGGTTGTTTGGCAAAGGTTAATGTGCCAATCCCCAAGAAGCGCAAGCTTGGACCAAAAACCATTGATTGTGTTTTTCTGGGCTATGCTTTTCATAGCATTGGTTATAGATTCTTGATAGTAAACTCTGAAGTACCTGACATTCATGTCGGTACAATCATGGAGTTGACTGATGCGACTTTATTTGAGGATATCTTTCCAATGAAGGATAAATCTAACCCATCAAATCCAGAGATACCTAGTTCATCTAATCAGGAATTTGCTATATTCTCTGAACCTACCATTCCGATTGAACACTTTGAAAGTCCTAAGGAGGATGATAATGAAATTCCTAAAAGGAGCAAGAGACAAAGGACTGCAAAGTCTTTTGGTGATGATTTCATTGTGTACCTTGTGGATGACACTCCCACTTCCATTTCAGAAGCTTATGCATCTCCTGATGCGACCATCGGAAGGAAGCTGTTCATAGTGAGATGAATTCCATCTTAGCTAATGAAACATGGGAGATCACTGATCGTCCTTATGGGTGCAAACCTGTAGGATGTAAATAGGTGTTCAAGAAGAAACTAAGGCCTGATGGTACTATTGAGAACTACAAGGCAAGGCTTGTGGCCAAGGGTTATACCCAAAAGGAAGGTGAAGACTTTTTTGACACTTACTCACCTGTAGCAAGGTTGACCACCATTCGAGTACTACTTTCTCTGGCTGCCTCACACGGTCTTCTCGTTCATCAAATGGACGTTAAGACGGCTTTCCTAAATGGAGAGTTGGATGAAGAAATTTATATGGATCAACAAGATGGTTTTGTAGTAAATGGTCAAGAAAGAAAAGTGTGCAAGCTACTGAAGTCTTTGTATGGTCTTAAACAAGCACCTAAGCAGTGGCACGAAAAATTTGATAAAACCTTAACCGCTGCAGGCTTTGTTGTAAACGGTTTGACAAGTGTGTATACTATCGCCATGGTGGGGTGAGGAGTCATCCTTTGTTTGTATGTTGATGACATACTGATTTTCGGAACCAACCTTAATGCAATTAAGGAGGTCAAAGATTTCTTATCTCATTCCTTTGAGATGAAGGATCTGGGAGTAGCTGATGTCATCCTGAACATCAAGCTATTGAGAGATGACGATGGTGGGATTACATTGCTTCAGTCCCACCATGTGGAAAAGATCTTGAGTCGTTTCGGGTATAGCGACGTCAATTTTTCTCCTACACCGTATGATCCTAGTGTGTTGCTTCGAAAGAATCGAGGAAATGCTAGAGACCAACTAAGATACTCTCAAATCATTGGCTCGCTTATGTATTTAGCTAGTGCCACGAGACCTGACATCGCCTTTGCTGTAAGCAAACTCGGTCGATTGTCTCAAATCCAGGAGATGATCACCGCATGCTCTTGAGAGAGTTATGCGATATCTAAAAGGCAATGAGCTATGGCATACACTATACCGGTATCCGAGGGTACTAGAGGGTTATAGTGATTCAAATTGGATATCCGATGTCGACGAGATAAAGGCCACAAGTGGATATGTTTTCACACTTGGTGGTGGCGCTGCTTGAAGTCTTGCAAGGCACCATCTTAACGAGGTCAACTATGGAAGCAGAACTCACAGCACTAGACACGGCCACTGTTGAAGCAGAGTGGCTTCGTGAACTCTTGATGGACTTACCTGTGGTTGAAAAATCTATACCCGCAATTCCAATGAACTGTGATAGTCAAACTGTGATTATTAAGGTGAACAGTTCTAAGGATAATATGAAGTCCTCAAGACATGTGAAGAGGAGACTGAAATCTGTCAGGAAAATGAGAAACTCCGGAGTTATTGCATTGAATTATATCCAAACATCTAAAAACTTGGCAGATCCCTTCACAAAGGGTCTATCACGCAACGTGATAGAAAATGCATCGAAGGAGATGGGTATGAGACCCACAATTTGAGCTTTCCATAGTGGTAAACCACTCTATGTGATCGGAGATCCCGTGAATTAGAATTGGGAGACAAGCTGTTGGTTAGCTGAGAGGAAAGTATCCCTACTTTAATAAACACCACTCCATAAAGTTGCAATACTTTCCTATTCTGCACGGCAGGTTGATTTATTATCTTAATGTGTTCTAAGTGGCTTATCCTAAGCAAAGATGTTGTCATGCAGAACATCTTTTGAAGAACACACCTATATGAATCTGACTGTTAAAACGTCGCAGTCTATGAGAGCAGGGTGCTATCTAATAAACTCATGAAAGGTCATGGAGTATGACGTATAAGCTCCACCCGCGGGGAAGTCCCACGGTAGCCTAGTATCGGTCAAGACTTTTTCTGAAGCTAGGTCCGCAGCAAACTTGCAGTTCAAGGCATAGTCCACTGTACAAGTTGTGGCCTAGTATAACATAAAGCTCTAGGTGGAAGTTCAACTTAACAGTCTCCACTACAGTACTGGTATATAAACAATGTTTTGGAACCAAAGGCAAACTTCATGTGCCTCTGAGATCTGGTGGGGGATTGTTGGAATTTTTGCCTAAAATAGGCCCAGCCCATTTATTGTATGCCAATAAATTCCTGAAATCCTAGAGGCCCATTTGGCCCATTCATGCAAGGTAAGAGTTGGGACAAATGTTTAGTCCCACATTGCTAGTTGAGTGAAAGTTGGACCAGCTTATAAGGTGAGCTCTCCTACCACTTGGTAAAAGGTTGAGAAGGAGAAGGAGAGAGTTCCACACGTGTGCTCCTCCTCGCTCGCCACACGCCTCGCCTCATTACGTCCACAAGGCCTTGCGGGTTGCGGGAATCTCGCCGAGCCGAGCTTTATTTTGCCACACATGAATGGTATATGAACATATGTACAAAAGCTGAAACGTTTGTTTTTGAAGGGTTTCGCAGCATAGTAAATCAAAATTTTCTACGGAAGCGAACAGAGGGAAAGCCAAGATCTAATCTAGGAGATGCAAACAACGAGAGAGATTGGATTAGATCTTCATACCCTTGAAGATTCGCCACGTGAACGCTCATTTAACGTGGGTGATGTAGTATTTCGCTTCTTCTCCTCGCGATCCGATCCGATCTAGCACCACAAGTGGCGGTGCCTCCGTGAGATGCACACGTGCAGCACCTCGACGTCTCCTCCTTCCTCGGACCAGCAAGTATGGTGGAGAGATGGATTGGATCTACAACACGACGGCGTGGTGTATATGGTGGAGAATTTCTGCTGCAGGGCTTCGCCTACAAACAGTCGGGAGGGAGAGTGGAAGGCAGTAGGGCTACTAGGGCTTGGAGGGAGATGTGTGTCGGGGGGAGGGGGCGCACCAGCCCTCTATATATAGAGGGGGTGGCGGCGGCCAGCCCTAGCCCCTCCTCCAAGCCTATCTCTAGTTTAAACGATTTAAACTCTCCCCTTATCTAGATAACCCTATCTCTAGTTTAAACGAATTTAAACTTATCTAGGATCGGCTGGACCCTATGGGCCTTGTGCCCTGGCCCAATGCGCCAGGACACTCCCTCATAGGCCCATGCCCTCCCGGAAGGTGGGACCACGTTGGCCCCTTAGGAAGGTTCTAGAAGCTTAGGTACAATACCGATTAACCCGAACAATTCAACTCCAAAACTGCACGCCTTATATGAATCTTATTCTCCGGACCATTCCGAACCTCGTGATATCCCGGATCCCATCCAAGACTCAACAAAACTCATAAACCAATTATCCAATCTATCCTAGCGCCGAGACACGTTAAGTGTGTGACCTGCGGGTTCGAGAATATGCGCACATGATCTTCTATCAATAATCAACAATGGGTGCAGGCACCCATATTGACTCCCCACATTCATCGATGATCATATCGGATGAACCACGATGCCGGATTCAATCAATCCCATATATATATTCCCTTTGTCTCGCGATATTTTACTTGCCCGAGATTCGATCGTCGGTATCGTCATACCTAGTTCAATCTCGTTCACGAAGTACTTTACTGCTCCGTAATCCGATATCACTTTGTGATTAACTCCTTAACCACATGCTTGCAAGCGGTGTTGATATCGACACGAGTGGGCCCAAGTATATCTCTCCGACTTGGGAGGACAAATCCCATCTCGATACATACAACCCAATGATACTTTCCGATCACGAGAGACACCTTTATGATCACCCTCTCATAGGATGACGTTTGATGACCTCAAAGCTTTCTTCGATACCGTGGAGTTGTATTATCTCATGGTCTAAGGAATACAATATTTGACATAAGAAAAGCTTCGCAAAGACGAACACGATGACACGATCTAATTGCTTCGCTTAGTTTGGGTCTGTCCACCATATCATTCTCCCAATGATATGATCTCATTATCAATTGACAACTCATGTCTATGGTTAGGAAACCTTAACCATCATTGATCAATGAGCTAGTCCATAGAGGCGTACTAGGGACACGGTGTTGTTCACAAACCACACAAGTATTAAAGTTTCCGCTTAATACAATTCTAGCATGGAATATAAACTTTATCATGAACAAGAATTATAATAATAACATCTTTATTATTGCCTCTAGGGCATAATTCCAACAGTTTTGAGTGGACTTTTAATACGAGTTAAATGAATACGAATTGAGTGGAGGTCGTCAGGTGGGTCTGCACTTTGTTCTCTCAAGTGATTGTCTACCTTCCCCTCTGTGCCTATAAGAGAGAAAGGCCGCGCCTCCTCTCAATCACACTGCCACACATCCTTTGCACCTCCAGTTCCAGAGCACTGCGCTACCTAGATCTTTCCCATCCCGTCTTGCGACGTCCACCGCGAGCCGGGACAGTAGGCCTCCGAGACCCCGCTTGAGTCCATGCGGGGAGAAGGGCGATAAGGTTATTGGGGAGCGCTATCAGCGTGACTACTTGCTTCGTCACGGACTCCCTCATAGATAGCGACTGCGACGACGTCTTCCCCGACATCAGCACCCTCTTCCTCGACGACATGAACAACGACGGTTCCAACGCCGGCGGTTCCTCTTCTGCTACTGCCGTGTATATCTTCTGTCTCAATCTTGTTCTGATCATATCGAAAGTTTTATGCCTTGCAGTTTGTTTGGTTATATGCCTTAATATGTATTCGCTATTTCACATGATTAGTATATTGCCTATTATTCTAATCATGTTTTATCTAGCGTTTATTATGGATAATTCGCTTGGTAAATTGCTCTATTATTCAACACTAGATATATTTGAATCTAGACAAATATAAACATATTAATTTGGATCGAAGTAGCTTTTTTTATTTTTCCTCGATCGTGGGCTTCCCGCGGAAACCCACCATTTTTTTTTGGTAACCCACCGGTGTCCCGTATAGCCAGTTATGTGGGCTTGGATAGTGGGCTCCGTGGGCAGCCCACTCCCACTTGCACCCTGATGTTCACTGTCTAGCATGCATACAATGTAGAGAACATATGCCTTACACCAACCGACAACGCTCTCCTTTGAAATCCCTAACTCCATCCGCAATTTCACCGGATAGCAAGCGAGAGAGGCGAGCACGACTTCACCAATTTCAAGATGGAGCACACCTTTGAAATCCCTAACTCCATCCGCAAAATTGGATCAAAGATCATTCGGCCCATACATTTTGGCCAATACACGAGGAGCAAGATGGCAGTGGGTCGATGAGCTCAATTGGGAGATTACAGCAATAAAAAAACAAGAGCTTCACGATAAGGTTGTTGATCGCACTAGGTTTCTCAAACTTTTAAGCATGGGTCCCGAGATCTTTGAGGTTGCCGTTGCTTTGTTATAAACGTGACAAGCAAAAAACGAAGAAAGAAAAGAAACCACACACAGGGAGGCACAAGATTTTAACGTGAAAAAAACTCCAACAAAGAAATAAAAAATCACAGACACCAGCCAACAAAACTTCACTATATCGAAAATGTTTATAGAATACAGGAATTTTTCTTTTATACAACTTATCTCAACCGGCAGCTAACAAGATATATATACATAGGGGTGGAACCCTTGGTCATCAACAATCCATACTCTCTCCAAGCCTTTCGGCGACGGGATTTGCTCCGCTGTAAGAATTTAGCCTCTTTAATAAATTTGGATCACAATATAACAAACTTCATCTTGAGACAAATTTCTTCTTATAGCATGAACAACAACATCTCCTTAAATAAATAAAGAAAATACTTTCGGCGCAATAGCCACTTAGGCTAAACAGTTATATCAACCAAGCTCGAACAAAGCTCAAACTTGGCAACATGAACTAGCTTTGTCATCATATCAGTAGGATTATTGTAAGCTGTAACCTTTAGTTTACTTTGTGCAACAATGTCATGAACATAATGGTATTTTACATCAATATGTTTCATTTTATTATGGAAAATATGATCCTTAGTAAGGTATATGGCATTTTGACTGTGACAAATTAATGTAAGAATTATCTTTACAAATCTTAGCATACAAAACTTTTAACCAAACATATTCTTTGCAAACTTCAGTAATAGTATATATTCTGTCTCGGTTGTAGATAATTATCTTTCACATATCTCAGCATATAAATTGTTTCCAAGAAGGATACAATGACGATGAGACCAAGATATAGGATCCCTTCAACACTCCACTCCAAAGTAAATTATATTTTAGTACCACAATTGGGGTCAAGGTATTAGGTTAGTGCCACTTTTGCAATTTTTTGCGGGTACGTAACACTTTTTTTAGGATAAGCTATTAGAAATAGGTCACTTTTTGGGTTAATTGTATTTTAACAGCTAAACTAACATAATAGGCCCACAATTAAGTGATGACATGGACCTAGGGCTCACCTGTCATTCCTCTCATCTTCTTTCTCTTCTCCCTCTCTCTTCTCTCGTAATCTTCTTCTTCTTATGGCAACCGCTATCCCTACCCCTCCCGACCTTTCCGATCTCGTGGTACTCCTGGTTTGGCCGCTCGAGGACCATATCCAATTTTCATCGGTCATCATCGTTTGTCGCGCGGCCGCGTCACCAGCAAGGTTTCGTTGACCTTTTACTAGTGGCGTTGCGCGCTTTTGGTTCCCCTTGAACTCTGAGTCAAACGTGCCCGCCAGCATAGCCATGCACGCTCCATTCCAGGGCATCCTTGGACGTGGTCAGGTCCTCGGGACCGCGGTAATCACATGACACCGGTGGGAGATAGTAGGAGGGGCGACGGAAGGTAGAAAGAGGGGGTGGCGACAGGAGGTAGGAGGAGGGGTGCTAGCAGTGGAAGATAGCAGGAGGGGTTATTGGTGATGATGATTGATGAGGTGGACCTAGCCCCACATGACATCCCCTCATATCTCTTCTCCTTATTCATGTACATCCTCTCTCTCATCAAACAATGAGCGTCGCCGACAACCCCTCCTGCTACCTTCCGCCAATAGCACCCCCTCCTCCTACCTCCTACTGCCACCCATCTTTCTACCACCCGCAACCCCTCCTACTATCCCCTGGTCCCAAGGGCCCGACCACGTCCAAGGATGTCGTGGAAGGGAGCGTGCATGGATATGTTGGCGGGCGAGTTTGACTCAGAGTTCAAGGGGAACCAAAAGCGCGCAACGCCACTAGTAAAAGGTCAACGAAACACTGCTGGTGACATGGCCGCGCGACAGACGATGATGACCGATGACAAGTGACTATGGTGCTCGATCGGGCAAACATGGAGTACCAGGAGGAGCACGGTCTAACCAAAAATGAAAGGGGAAGGCCAGCGAGCTCAGGAAAGGTCGGAGACAACATCAACTACTACTACCACGTGACGAAGAGGGCATGGATGGTGGCATCGATTAGGGAATCTTGGCTTCAATTACATCTACATGGGAGATGCGGGTAACAAGGCGGAGGTCGTTGGCTTAACTATGGAGCTCAGGAAGGTCAGGAGGGGCAGGGAGAGCAGTTGCCAGAGGAAGAAGAAGAAGGATACGATAGAAGAGAGAGAAGAGTGTGAAGTAGATGAGAGGGATGACAGGGTGGGCCTTAGTCCCTTAGGTAACTCTCTTGGCCTAGCGGTTGTCTTTTGGCAACTGCTAGGGCATGGTTTGTTGCAGAGGCTGGGTGTAATTGGTATTCCTGTGATATTAATATATACTCTTTTCCAAAAAAACATCTTCCGCCCATGATATCTGTTCACCAAGATTGATTTTAAGGGTATGATACCGTGAAGAGCTTGCCAGATGAAAATTTAAATTTTTCCTAGAATTTTGAGTTGCCAAAGAATTTTCCACACAGGGTTAGTTGCTGATGAGCCTGGGAGAGCTAGCGATGACTCCCTCTGTCCAAATTGGTGTCTCCATTGCAAATGATAACCATACCTGACAGTGTGCATCCCATATTTAGTGGCCTGTCATACAATGAATTCATCAAAAACGTCAATATTTAATGGGATCCAAAGTATACGATTTACATCAACGAGAATAAACAGCTCTTGAAATAAACTATCCTTCCATTGCCCAGTGATTGGATCAATAAGCTGAGACACTCTGGTATAACTAACATCTCTTAGGACTTGTAGGTATGCAGAGATCATTATAAATGCCAATACTCACACCATTGCCTACTCTTCATATGTAACCTCTTTTGAAAGTTGTCAGACCAGCCAACAAACTACGCCAAGTGAAGGATGAGCCAGATTTGAGGCCAGCCTTAAGGATATCACCATAAGGATAATATTTGGCTCTTAAGACCTTAGCACATAGTGAATCTGGATTATTTATCCTTTCAAAAACTGAATTAATGTCGAACCTAGGCTATGTACGCAACTGAATTAATGTCGCATGCATGGCACGCCAACTTGTCTACTCCATCCATACCGGTTTGTTAGACTAACACGAAGTTTAAGAAATGTGTTTGGCTACAAATTTGATCAACCAAATATGAATCATATGTCATAAAAACTATATCATTGAAAAGGTATTTCAAATATGAATCCAACGGTATAATTTTTGTGACATATAATAATGTTTTGTTGACCAATTTATGGTCAATTTTTTCTTAAACTCCGTGTTAGCCCAATAAACCGGTATGGAGGTAGTAGTACTTTATAGACTTTGTCTATTTTAATGAATATATAGTGGTTCTTCTATTGTTATGGAAAAAAATCCGCATGATTGTACTTGTACAATACAATCTCAAGATGTCCTACTACCGCAGGATTTGATTTTGCTCGGACCTCTCTCATATCTCAGCCTTTGCCCCACCTCCACCCCTTTTTACTTTTTTTCAGTTCTTGGGCTGTCTAGCCCTTCCCGTCTCTTCTCTGACGGTCACCAATGTCGAGTAGGTGAGGGTCCTCCCCTTGTACATGTGTAGTATAGGGTAGGGGTCTAGGGTTGTGGTTTGCCTCCATGGTATCTGGCGTTATGCTGTTGCCGCCATGTTATCTAGCATCCTCGAGCGACGGTTGGAGGACAATCATGTTGTTGCTCTACTTGCGGCCATGGTGGAAAGCGGAGGCCCACGACAGATCTGGAGGAAGCGGCCCAAATAAGATTGTTTCTCTCTCTGTTGTGTTTTCCTTTCAGATCTCTGCGGAGGAGGAGGAGCAAAGGTGGAGAAGAGGAGATGTTACGTCATAGCTCATCATCAGTTATTATTTTCGCGGAGTTGCAACATCCATCTTGCAGTGGTCGATGTTTGGCCTCCGTTCAGCTGTTGGATCTTCTCACCGAATGGAGGTGGCATCGAGCAACGATTCTTCACCGTCTCTTCGTATTCCTCACGGCCTTGGTGCCTACGGGAGGCAGCTTCGCATCCGAGAAGAGGCTTCTCCATTGTCCGGCGAGCTCATCTCTCGCTTCGGCTGCGGTGTGGAGGCAACCGCCATGTCCCAAGTGGTTAGTCTCTGGTGACGTCGCGGCGAATCTTTCGAAGAAGTGTTTCGGGACCGGATCACGTTCTATGTCATTGACCCGGGGGGGGGGGGGGGGTGTTCCTTTCTGCAGTTTGCCAAAACTGGAATGTAATGTTTTCTTTTCTTTTGGTTCTGATTGTAAACTATATCTGGTTTATCATCATAATATAATGCGAGTCGAGGGACCTCTCTTCTGTTAAAAAAAGATGTCCTGGTACAATTTTAATCCTAAACATAGCATCGCAGTCAACGTGTGCCGACAGACTGAACAAGTAGTGAAGCTTTTTTTCTTTAGAACAAAACTCTTAGTCAAGCTGGAAGCCTGGAATAGCCTGGATAATGAATCGTGCTCCCTTCTCACAGCATATAAGATCATTTTTCGTACCCAATCGATTTAAGTTTTTTTTTTAACAAATGTCGGAACCGACAGTTCTGCACCGTGATTATACCAGTAGGAAAAAAAATCTAGTGAGCGCATTCGTCAAAGGCACGGGAAAATCGCAACTAATTAATTGGGACAAAATTATCAGGCTAGTGGTCGCTAATCTTGATGGCTAGAACGGCCGGTACTCGATGGAGCAATAATCAATTAAGCGCGCACGCCGTGGACAAGGAGCACTAACAAACAGCTCGATATGACGATACCTCACTAATAATGATGCCGAACCATGAGGGCTATACCATATACTGTGACAAATACAGTGTAGGAGTACGTATTACTGATGTTTAACTTTTTACTAAGATTTTTTTTACGAAACAACTTGCATAACCTTTTACTTGAGTACTACTAAGTTATAAGCTGAAATAGTGCGTCTTCAAGTATCAATAATGTCCGATTTTTGGTAAAGGGAAAGACTCTTTATTGGGAAAAAATGGCGACTACGTCACCACTTACGCCACAACCGGTATACCAACCATTCTAAAGTAAGGTGTACAAATTTATCGTAGTAAGTTAGACATTGTAAGTTTTAGCCAAGTTTTTGCTAGTACCATGGATAATGCATCGTGCTCGCATCTCACGTAATATAAGAGCATCTGTGCTTGATCGATTTGATGTTTTTAACACACGCCGATAATGAACCGTGTGATTGCAAGTATGAAAAGAAATGGTAAAGAGTTAGGTCATGAAATATGGCAACATGATTTGGATCTCTCGCGGATGGAGTCACGCCTTCGCAACTCTTCTACCCATCCCCTTCATTGCTTTCTGATGCCCCTGTCTCCTTTCTCCTATGTCAAGCTCCTCAAACATGTCGCCATCGCCTCATTCGGTCTCTCATCTATGCTAGCACCACCAAGGTCGCACGTATGAGCACCGGTTAACCTTTGGAGCGGTCGGAATCGCCTCTGAGGTAAGCCACCTCAATTTTGTCCCCACCTTACTCCGCTCTCCTTCTCCCGCCACTTATCAACCCTGATCGGGTGTCTACGCAATGTGTTTACATCATGTGAGGTGCATTAGTTTGTATAGCTTTTGAAGTTGTTTTAAGGGAATTTGCAAACTAAAAGTCTAAAACACACAATCTAAAAAAAGTCTAAAACTCACACAAGTGGTAACCTTTTAGCCTACCCACCTAACGTTCATCAGAACCATCGAACGTTGCTTAACCAGGATCCAACGGCGAGGAGCCATCATCATCACGCCAGGCGAGGCAAGCATCCCGTTGCCATCGTCACGAGCTCACGACGCGGCCTCTTCAAGTCTTCCCTTCCAAGCAAGCGCAGCAGCACACCACAGCAGAGATCCCCACCCCCGAATGGCAGCTCGCCTCCTCTAGCTAGTCTCCTCCCTCTCCACCCACCCCACACCTACCAGCCTCCCTCCCACTCCCCGCCTCGCGCCATGCCGGGACTCGCGGCCGCCGACGCCGCCTCGCCGCCGCCCGCGGCGCCGGCCCCGCGCCGGCTCTCCTCCCCTCTCCCGCGCCGCGCGCCGCCGTCCCCGTCCCCCTCCTCCGCGTCCCGCGCCATCGGCAAACCGTCACGGAAGTCCCTCGGCCCGGAGACGGACGAGGCCGCGCTGGACAACCCGGATCTGGGCCCGTTCCTGCTCAAGCAGGCGCGGGACGCCATGGTCTCCGGCGAGGGCGGCGGCGCGGCGCGTGCGCTGGAGTTCGCGGAGCGGGCGGCGCGCGCGCTGGAGCGACGCGGGGAGGGCGCCGAGCTCGAGCTGGCCATGAGCCTCCACGTCGCCGCCGCCATCCACTGCGGCCTCGGCAGGCACGCCGACGCCGTCCCGGTCCTCGAGCGCGCCGTCGCCGTCGTCACCCCGCCAGCACCCGTCGCGGAGGAGGAGGGGGAGGCGGAGGCGGTGCCGCAGCCTGAGGAGGAGGTGCGGAAGGGGGAGGAGTGGGCGCTCGCCGCCTTCTCCGGCTGGATGCAGCTCGGCGACACGCACGCCATGCTCGGCCGCATGGACGAGTCCATCGCCTGCTACGGCAAGGGCTTCGAGATCCAGATGGCCGCGCTCGGCGACCGCGACCCCCGCGTCGCAGAGACCTGCAGGTCTGTTCGCCGTTTCTCGATTCAGATCTCACTCATCGACATTGCTTCAAGCGTTTTACCTCCAAGCTCACTGTCAAGCAAAAAAAAATCTTTCTTTCTTTCGCTGCTTTTAGTCTTTCTTTCTTTCACTGCTTTAGTCTTAGCTGCTGTGGATCTCGGCAGAAATGACTCTAAGATCACAGTACGCACGAACAAAATATACAGAGAAGGAGAACTGATCAAACACTCTGCTTTTTTCACAATGAGCAGGTATCTGGCTGAAGCGCACGTACAAGCTCTGCAGTTCGACGAGGCGGAGAAGCTGTGCCGCAAAGCTCTCGAGATCCACCGGGAGCACAGCGCCCCCGCATCGCTCGAGGAGGCCTCTGATCGCCGTCTGATGGCCCTTATCCTTGACGCCAAGGGCGACTACGACGGCGCCCTCGAGCACCTCGTGCTGGCCTCCATGACAATGGTTGCCAATGGACGCGACGTGGAGGTTGCCACGATCGACGTCGCGATAGGCAACACCTACCTGGCCCTTGCTCGTTTCGACGAGTCCGTCTTCTCCTACCAGAAGGCCTTGACTGTTCTCAAGTCTGCCCGTGGCGACGACCACCCTTCGGTAGCATCTGTCTTCGTCCGCCTAGCAGATCTCTATCACCGGACCGGGAAGCTCCGCGAGTCCAAATCCTACTGTGAGAATGCCCTCCGTGTCTATGCCAAGCCTGCGCCGGGTGCTGCCCCTGATGAGGTTGGTGGAGGCCTGATGGAGATCGCTGCCATCTATGAGGCGCTCGGAGAACTTGATGAGGCCCTGAAGCTTCTTCAGAGAGCACTGAAGTTGCTCGAGGACTCACCAGGGCAGTGGAGCACCGTTGCTGGTATCGAAGCGCAGATGGGTGTGTTGTACTACATGATAGGGAGATATGCCGATTCAAGGAACTCGTTTGAAAGCGCGGTTTCCAAATTGAGGGCCAGCGGGGAAAGGAAGTCTGCGTTTTTCGGTGTTCTATTGAACCAGATGGGGCTAGCTTGCGTACAGCTGTTCAAGATTGATGAGGCTGCGCAGCTGTTTGAAGAAGCCAGGGCAGTTCTAGAGCAGGAGTGCGGTGCCTCCCATCCAGATACGCTTGGCGTGTACAGCAACCTTGCTGCAATCTACGATGCCATGGGCAGGTATGTGTTAAGAACACAAAACTAGGTTCTTTTGTGACCTGCAGCCATTTTGTTCTGCTATTGGATCATATCTTAGGAGCACTAGTCCATGCGTGAATTCCAAACATTAACATTGTGCATAATGCATTTAGGATCTCTAGATGGGGTTACCATATATGCTTGTAGCAGCATCTAGCTCTCCATGTTTACATCTGTAGAAGTAAATAGCATGCTGCTCACGATTTTACTGTGCTGTCTGAAGGGATGTTACACGTGGGGTTCCACTCCTAAGTTATGATGCTTTGTTAAATGTTGAACAGGCTGTTGGGTGGGTCTGGTTACTTAGTTTTAATAGCAGACAACCAAGAGATTTGCTTGATGTATTGTCGGTTGATCATTCCTGCCATGTGAGAGTATCTTGTATGTTAGTGGTCCATCATCTAGTTGCCCACATGTTGCTTCCAAATGATTTTAATTCATGATAAGCAGCCTGGTGCCAGTTGTTATGCCTGAATTCCAAACTGACATGAAATGTAGTGTTCCTGCTACTGGCGTGTGGAACCTGAGCTAAGAATATGTCATCTACATTTTTTGCTTCGTTGCTCCTATTAGATTAGATGGTCTGTTTCTGTCACTTGATTTTTTTTTTCATAAGGAGTAACATGCCACTGGGGAGATTATGACATAACAGCCAACTGTTTCCCGCCTAAAGATGAGTAGATGGCCACAAGTTGAACAACCAAACGTAAACAACTACCCAGCCAACCAACAGCCAGATTCCTACCAACCACTGCCAGCAAAATATCATCCAGAACAAAAAACAATATTAATAGTCTGTCTTGAGACATGATTGTGTTTCCCCTTTATTTACGATGATCCTATCAGGGTGGACGACGCGATCGAGATCCTGGAGCACGTGCTGAAGGTGCGCGAGGAGAAGCTGGGAACAGCGAACCCGGACGTGGAGGACGAGAAGAAGCGGCTGGCGGAGCTGCTGAAGGAGGCGGGTCGGTCCCGGAACCGGAAGCAGAAGTCGCTGGACAACCTGTTTGGGAACAGCACGCAGCGTGGGGCGAAGAAGGACGGCTCCGGGGGGCGGCGCTGGACCAACTTCGGGTTCAGGAGCTGAGGCGAGACGAGACACGCCTCAACCTGGCGCTTCTGGCCGGCCTCTGTAACATACGGAGAGAGAAAAGCACGTGTAAAGAAAGAAACGTGTTTGTTGGTAGAGTAGGAAGGATGAAGATGGTTTGTGTTTGTTTGTTTGTCGTTCGCTGGAGATTGTTTGATCTGTAACTGGAAGTATTTATGTTGGAAGTTCTTTTTTGTTTGTGTTTGTTTTCACGGTTAGTTTAGCTGGATCTTCTCTTGTTGTATCTGGATAAGTAATGTATACTGTGTTGTTGGTTGTGCTGTTGGCTGGTTGGTGAGAATGAGATAATCCACCTGCCTGTGATTTGTTTTCTACATACATGGGAGTGCATACTTATCTGTCATACATATGATTTGGTTCCTGGAGTTTAAAACCTGGGAATGATGGTCTTTTGCTTACCCTCTGCACGTCAGCAAGCAAGGCCTTGTGTTCCAGGGTGTATGTGATGGGTGCCATAATAATTTCTTAACATTCATGCCCTCCTGTTCCATTTCTTCTACCTAGAACTTTTTTGTTGTGGAAATCAGAATCGCCTTGCTACTTGGAGTAAATACTTATGTATCACTCCTAACCTTGTCATACTTTGATTTGTCTGAACTTTTTTTCTCTTATATGAACATTTTTTTGAACTGAAAAACAATCATTTAGAACTATATATACATATATTTTTTAAAATTGTACCAACTTTTTTTTGAACTCATTTTTTAGGTTTTTTTAAAATCATGAACGATTATTCATGTTAAATGGGCCGCTTTAGATGTGGCCCACGTTGAAAAGGTTTACGCCGTCGAAGCGACCCAACTACTACGCAAGCTCTTCTTGTCTGAAAAGGAAAAAAAAACTACCCAAAGCTCTTCCTCTCTCCTCTCAAAGACTCCAGATTCCGGAAGCTCAGGCCGCCGGCACCGCGAGGATGCCGCCCAATCGCGGGCGGGGTGGGCCGAGGTGGCCGCGCAAGACTCCAGACGCCGCTGCCATAGAGGTAACCGAGGGCCGTGCTTATTAGGTTTTGCCTCTCCTTCCAGCTCCCACACTACGGAGCTGCGAGCAGAGCTTATTTCTCCGGTGCTCCGACCATTTTGCTGTTTTGGGGTGGGGGAGCTTTGGGTTGTTTCGATTGTTTTCGCTGCGCTTGTGGGCGGAAATAGGGGGTCTACAAGGTGGTCTCGCATTGCATCTGCTGTTCCTTTTCTTCCTCGTTGGTGCGGTTGTGTGGTTCTTGGCTTATTTGCTTGCTTCCGGAAGCTATGCTTGCGAGGGTTTACTGGTCGGTGCTGCTTAATTTGTTTCCGCCAGAGGCTTCTGCCGAATTCATTTTTTTCTCTCTTCTCTTGTATGCAGTTTTGTGAATCCTTTTACTTTTTTTTTCTTTTTCGAAATGGGGGATTCCCCGGCCTCTGCATCCATGCACACAGACATTTATTGAAGAAAGTCGCAATGTGTAGCCAATAGTATTACTCCCCTGTTTAAAAATATAAGATGTTTTAGGTTTGTGAATGAGATCTATATCTCATTCACAAACAGATCTCATTCACAAACCTAAAACATCTATATCAAGGAGTAATATTCTAGCCCCAAGGAAGCTTTTAGAGGCCATGTGCCCTCCTGGCCGTCCGATTAGGCTGCCAAAGTAATCAGGATCGTTCGTTTTAGCAAAGCTTTGGACATTCACCGACACATTGGTAGCTAACATCCCTGAAGGGTGGGGGCCTGCATGCCGCAGGTCCCGATCGTCGGAGACAGGGTGTGCGTGGCACTCTGTGAGAGAGGGAATAAGAGAGAGGTGCGGTGGCTGCCGCGTGGTTTCCTTGGATGGCCAATGGCAAAACCGTCCCCGCTTGACTACGGAGAGGAGGCAGGGTCGGCCCTAGCCGCCACCCACTCCATGTGCCTCTCCTTCCTCCCCCTCGTCCAGCCTTGTTCCCCATCCCCCTCCCCCGCCGCCAGTGACTGGTCGTCGTTGTTCTCTTTGAGAGGAGCTGATTCGGAGGGGCTCGAGGATACCTCCGCCAGCACGTCCCCGGCTCCATGGCGACCGGCCACGGCGGTGCTCCCCGCAGGTACCAGGAGCAGCAGGCTGCGTGCACGTCGGCCTCCTCATCTACCCCGAGGCCAACCCGAGCACGGCGGCGGCAGCCACGTTCGGTTGTTCGTCAGCGGGCGAAGGAGACACTCAGGATGCAGGCGCGAGCCATGGTGGCCCCCCCTGCTGGTTCACAGGACCGACTTCCCCAGCTTTTTTGGGGAGCAGTAGTGGAGGATGAAGTGCAGCCGTGGCACCATGGCAGGTCTCTCTCCCTTCCCACCTCTTTTTTTTTGCTTAATTGCAACGTGCCAGCATTAGTGTATTTGATTTTCAAGCTATGCGTATGTATTGCTCTTCTATGTAGATTGAGTTGTTGTGTATGTTTGAGATGTTGATTGATTGATTGCAAGATGATCCCCTCCTCTCTGCTTCAGTTTGTTTATTTATATTCATAACTCATCTCCATCGCCCCTTTCTTCTTGGATGTTTTCCGTGCATAGAATTTGCGATGTTGTATAATTTTCCGTTTTATGGCAGGAGCCTAGAGGAACCACTTGATTTAGAAAATTGCTCTATCATGAATTTGAGATATTGGGCTACCACGTAAATAGTTGATGCATTATGCTTGTGCACATATGGCTCCTAGGAAGGCACTGTTTCTCCGCCCCGGCTGCTAGAATTCAACGCCGTCCTCCACTTCTGCATCGTCGGCTCCCAACTTCATTTGACGCCATCCTCCGCACAAGGAAACGCCATGCGAGATCGGCGTCATCCTGCGATTCTATGCGGTTTAACATGGTGTCATTCTGTTTTTTATCGTGCTTTCAGAAGGAAAATTTGGCAATTTCTTATGTTCCTTATATTGCATCTAGGAATGTTGTTTTGGAGAGAAAGTACGGGTCCCCTAAGATTTTCAATGGTGGTATTACAGTTGCAAGAGAGGTACATTGAAATTCTACCATGTTATAGAGCTCTCAGTTATCGTCATCGCACTCCAGCATTTGCTTGTTATGACTATACTTCCATTGATCCAGTTGTCCTACACCAACTCAATTATATTTATTTCGTTGCTGATGTGTATGATTTTTCATGATATCATAATTAATCTACATGATTATGATGAAATACTTACTTACAATGAGATGAGCACATAATCCCAACTTGTTCGCTGTTTTTTATACTAGACTGATGATGTGCCTTCTGTTTTTATCATAAGAAGGGTTGCGGATTTGTTGGATTTTGTTATTGGATGACTCTGTACTGCAGGTTTGGGGTTTTCTTGTCCTATAACTCGTGATTAGCTTAACATTCCATCAGAGCTTTCAACAACAATTAGTTTACTGCAGGTCGAGCTGGAGGATCCCGTTGAAAATATTAGAGCTTATTTGGTTAGGCAAGATGCAGCGAAGACCAATGACTTAGCTGGCGATGGCACAACTACCTTTGTTGTCCTTGGTCAGGGGCTCATTTCTGAGGGTGTTAAGGTATGCCACTACCCTCTTACCCTCTTCTAGAGATTATTTGTTGGCTGAATGGTTCACTATTCTATAAACCTAACAACTTGTCTGCTTTTATTCAGGTTATTGCAGCTGGTGCTAACCCTGTACAAATTACTCGTGGTATCGAGAAAACAACAAAAGCACTTGTTGAGGAACTAAAGAAGATGCCAAAGGAGGTAAATATGACTGTTAAGCTATTATGCTGTCAAAATGTTCGTAGTTTTGCCAATCTCCCCCTTAGAAATATGGCTATATTTGTACCAATGCCTGAGTCGAGTCAGATGGTTGTTGGTGTAGGCAGTGTACATTTTTTTACTTCTACTTACAGTAACATATCCTTGCTACAGGTTGAAGATAGTGATCTTGCAGATGTTGCTGTAGTCAGTGCTGTCAATAACTACGGAATTGGCAACATGATAGCAGAGGCTATGAGCAAGGTCGGACGGAAGGGTGTGGTTATCCTTGAAGAAGGGAGAAGTTCTGATAACAATCTCTATGTTGTGGAGGGAATGAAATATCTCTCCTTACTTCGTGGCTGACAGTGAGAAAACGACCACATAATACGAGAAATGAAGGTAAGATAGAACATCAGGAGCTGTTAGTTTGTGTTTTCTGTTGCTCACTGTCTATGGTTCAGATTATTGATATGTTGTGTCGTCATTTTTTAGCTGCTTTTGGTGGACAAAAATATCACCAACACAAGGGATCTTATCAATGTTCTAGAGGAAGCCATTAGGGGTCAATACCCAATTCTGATAATTGTCGAGGATATTGAGCAGGAGGCTCTTGTAACCCTTGTTGTCAACAAGCTCAGAGGATCTTTGAAGATTTGTGGTATCAAGGCCCCTGGTTTCGGAGAGCGCAAGACCCAGTACCTTGATGATATTGCATTCTGACCGGAGGTGAGGCAAACATGTAATATGGAGTTTTATCATGATGAGCAGTGCTTCTTGTTTGTGACACTCATTATTTCTGCAGGAACTGTGATCAGAGATGAGGTAGTCCTATCACTTGACAAGGCGGACAAATCAATTCTAGGAACAGCTACAAAGGTTGTCCTTAACAAAGAGTCCACAACAGTTGTTGGTGATGGTAGCACTGAGGAAGAGGTGACTAAGAGGGTTGCACAGATAAAAAATCTCATTGAGGTATGCCATTTCCTTTTTTCCTATCTCACTTGTCTCGTAGTGTAGCTGTGGAATGCTCCATTTCATCATGCTTGGTCCTAGGCCTAGGTTGGAATCTTTTTTATATTTGGTTATAGTTTATTTGTTCACATGGTTCATCCTGGGTGTGTATTGTAATTTTTACGGCGCTTTGGAGTGCGTTATCTATTTGTTGCAGACATGAAGCATCGTAGTCTTATTCTGTATTGTTACGACCAATTTTCAGGCAGCGGAACAAGATTATGAAAAGGGAAAACTCAATTAGAGAATATCAAAGCTCGCCGGTGGTGTTGCTGTCATTCAGGTATAACAAAGACATGAATTTCTTCCCATCTTGCTATTTTCCTTCATTTCCTTTTGGAAGGAAGAATGATGTGGTAACTCTAAACAATGGCTTGATACTGGATAGGAAAAACTGAACTTAAGGAGAAGAAGTTGAGAGTTGAGGATGCTCTAAACGCAACTAAGGTAAGTTAATGGATGTCGTGTCTTTCAAAGTTTTTAGCTGTCAGATCTATATCTATGCGAATGACAAAGTCATACTTGAATGTGACAAGTTTTGTACTTCCAAGCTCACTAAATTCCAAACATCGACAAAGTTGTCTATTTGCATGTGCTCTCTAAAATTATTGTCACTGTAAGTTCTCATTTCCTTCAACCTCCCTAGTGAAAGCACACCATCGTCTCCATAAGTATATAGGAGTACTTATGTTATATCCATAGTTTCTTCCAACTCTTGTTATATATACACGCTTGTCACATTTTCTTGTTTTCCATCTATATATAATGATAGGCTTAATCCAACATAGACTGAGCTAAAATATTTTATGTATATTTATACTTTTCTATGGTCCAGTAAGATTTTTTTATTATGAAAAGAAATTTAAAGTATGATCTTAGTAAATTTCTCAGTTTCCTATTGTAGTTTTTCTTATTCTGACAATGTTGTGAAACATTTGTTTTCAGCATAGAAGGTACATATGACCGGCATCAGAGATTTGTGGGAGACGGAAAGAACCTAGATGAAGGAGATGCAAGTAGTAACAATGTAAAATAATCTCTATAACTTTTATTATTGCATAGCATCCACTTCAATTCAGTCAGTCTATATTTCTGAAGTTTCTAGAAATGCACTGTGCATGATGAACTGCTCACCATTGCCTATGGTGCTCTTTAAATGACTGGGTGGGAGGTTAGTATTGCACTGGACTTTTCTCTTTTTCTTTTTGATCTAGATTCATCCAAATTTTGACAAATCCAAGTCAATTAATATGGGTCGGAGGGAGTAAAATAATTGGGCTTGCAAACTATTTTATAGATTTCAAGAATGGTATAGGCTGGTATACTAGAAAACAGGACTACAGTACCGAAATGGAGCAGGTTGTAGGCAGCTGTCTAAAAATTCCTTGAAGTATTGGTGTTTGTCCTAATCTGCACCATATTCATATAAAGAAACCTCCACAAGTCTTCATTTATTGGAGTTCTCAAAACAATTATGCGAAGCGCAAATTGAAACATCATGGAAAGCCGGCTTGAGATGGCATGTTTCGCTGAGGAGTTGAGCCATCTGCATGAGTTTCGGGAGGAGACAGTGCAAGTCGGTTTAGTTGGTGTGTTCATGGGCAAGAAAATATGGGTTAGGAGATTTTCGGTTTCTCTAAATTTTAGTATATCCAGAAAGGACTGAGCATAGCATATTGAATCTGGAGATTTATTTCATCCACATTTTTAAGAACGAAAATCTTGAATGATTGTTGCTCTCGCTGGGTTGCCGCTTTTTAGAATATAGCTTTCAGCCTTCACACATAGAGATTAATTTAGTACTCCAGTTGACTATTCTATTTTCCTTTTTTGTGGAACACAATATCCAGACGTACATTTATTTGCTTAGCGCCATTTTTAATCCTACTTTGGTATCCCTGTAACCTCGCTCTCTATTTTGAGCTTCTCATTGATCTTCAAGGTCAGCATACACTGATAACCAAGTAGCTAACTCCTTGCCATTGCATTGTTCAGATTGGCGATGCAGGAGGTTCAGTGTTACATACCATAGAAGAAATGAGTGAACCATCGAGACCTGCTTTTTTCTCTCTATGTGATTTTCCAAATACCATGTCCGAGTGTTTCATTTCAGGATCTCTACCCCAGGTTAGTTCTAGGTTAGTTCTACGGTATCTAAGCAACTCATTTCACTCTGCCATGACTCAGTTACTTACTGCCACAATTACTTGCTTTCTTCCAAAGTAGCTGAAAATCTTATTTAGATTCTATCTAATTGTACGTCAATCCAAGCTATGTATCACTGTGCCACAATCACAATTAGCAGCAAACATGTGCTAAGAAATTTGGTGTACCAGTTACCATGGATGTACCACCAAACAGAGAAAACCCATTCATGAGGAACCAAGTTTTCTACTCTCTTCGATCAATATTACTTGTCATTAGATTGGATATATTTAGCACTAAAACATGTCTAGATACATCCGTTTCCACGACAAGTAATATGGATCGGAGGGAGTATTAAAAATGGACTAGGTTCCCTTATCTTCCTGTTTTGCTTTTCTCATCACAGACATTTGGTACTTGCGAAGGATTTCCATGATTTTCTGAGCAGCTCGACTGACCAAGAAGCAGTTTTTAGAAAAGGCTATCTTATGCTTACTAGGTGAAATAAAATGTAGGTCTTCGATGTTTTAGGTGTGAATAAACCGCTGTAATCCTCCGTAAAGTTGTATCCCCACTATAGATATGGATGCTACTCCTTTAAGTATCTGACTGATGTAAGTTTGCAACTTCTGTTCATGACTATTGTAATATATTTCTATACTCTCACTCCTTCTATGTGTTCTATATTTTTATGCATTTTCTTTTGTGCTCAATTTTTAGATATCGCTTGTGAAGCATGGTTCCATTAGATTTTGCTCTTTGATTGTAAGGTTAGCTCACAAGCATCGTTATCTTCTGACTTATGATACAAAATGACTCTCTGTCTAATAAGGTTGTTTATGTATAATATCTTCATTGTCCTTCAAAAGGATTCTTTATACCGTGTTGCCCGCGAAGCGGGCAAGCGAGCGGCAAGCCGCGTTTCTTACCTAGTTTCTAAACAGAGGGAGTACAACTGAAAGAGCATACGAGGTTGATACAAACACCAACCCTTGGAAATAATAAAAATTCTCACACGAGATCGGACTCTAAGGGAGTAGCTAGATATGAGTCAATCTACTAGAATGACGCCACGAAGCTTGGTTGAAAAAATCCGTAGTAACCGCCACAAGACGGATACACCCAGAAACCATGGGTTGCCGCAGGTGTTCGGGCGACATAAGTGCCCAGAGCTGAATCCAGTAAGCCGCCATAAGAATAACCTGCAAAAAAGATGGAACTCCAGTATTGTTAAAAATACAGTTGTTTCTGCATTTCCAAATTGACCAACACATGGCCGAAATGCCTATACGTATTCTTGCTTTACTTTCTTTGTCTACCCCGTTTAGCCAATTCCCAAACATATTGGTGATATTGGTTGGAGGCGGTAGGTTAAAAGTGAAGAACACCATACGCCACAAGATCTTAGCAAAAGGGCTTGATAAAAATAAATGTTCTATTGTTTCGTCAGCGTCACAAAAGCAACATTTTTTACATCCGTTCCAATTTCTCTTTGCAAGTACAAAACAACAATCCTTATAATTTTTCACTCGCGTGCTGGAGAAGGGCAAACTGAAAAATCAATATGCATAAGAAAGCGGAGGAGGGATCCTGTTGCTGACCCCTCTTCTCTTGAGCCTCGGACCAAGAAACTTAGGAGGATGCCAAAGGCTCTGGCGGTAGAAGAAACACCTAAGGTGGAGCCTTTTACTTTTGTTGTTGATTCTCCCATCTCTTCAGTTATATGGATTCATGAGTAATGGATGAATTGTTAGGACTGTTTGTGCTTATGTTAGTTTCTGCTTCATTCAGAAGAAAATGTTGTTTTGTTTGTCCGATCTTCCTATATTGGGACCCATGCATATTACAGTGTCTAACAGTCTTAAGCAATTATTCAAGCTACCAAAGAAATATGTGTGATATAATAAGCACTCGCATTTCTGAGAACCTGCCCATTTTGTAACCTCAACCGCTTCCAGTATGTACACACATGATGTGTTTGTTTGTTGTTGGATCTGCAGAAAGCAAGAAAAAGAGATGGAACTTCAAACATGTGTCATCAATGCCAGAGGAATGACCATGGAAGAACTGTGCGGTGTCTAGGCTGCAAAAAATACAAGAGGAGATACTGCATTCCATGCATAGCTTGCTGGTTGGTACCCATTAAAAGTATTCATGTTGGTCACCTGGTTTTGTTGCAACCGCCTGCCTGTTTTTGTAGAGTTATAGCGCTTGTGTTTGTTCAGTCTCTTAATTTTGTAGTACTCATCATTCAGTCACAATGCTAGCATATTATGTCAGTTTCAATAAAATGATGTGTTTGTTAACAAAAATGGCGTGGCTTGTGTTTGTGGCATGATCTGAACAGGTATCCACATTTAACAGAAGATGATTTTGTGAATAGTTGTCCATTTTGTCGCAATAACTGTAACTGCAAGACTTGTCTGCGGAAAAATATAATAACGAAGGTATGCCTGGCGTTTTGGGCTTCATATCATTTTTTTTCTTGGCTGCATTCTGTTTGGTACTCCTGTGCCTCTATAGACTTGCATAATCCCTGAACCAACATGAAGGGGCAAATAACAAGCATTGTTTTTGCTTTGAATTTCTGTTTTCCACTGTAGTGTAGAGTATAATAGAAAGCTCCATTTTTTAGGGTGGCGTGGCGAGGCTTGTGGGAGTTCCTGCCAGTGCATTAAAATTTGAAATTATTAGTCACTGAGAATAAGGGCACAAACCTAAGTTTCTTATTTGTTCCTCTTTTTTGTTCCACAGGTTGACAAGTGGAAAGTATCTTATGAAGATAAAATTAACTGCTCTCGTCGGATTGCACACTATTTGCTCCCATGGCTGAAAGACTTGCACCATGAGCAGATGACAGAGAAATATGTTGAGGCAGCAATTAAAGGTATTATTACTGTTGGCCTGTTGAAGTGCCACCTTTTGAATTTCCAGCTCAAGAACATGTTTGTTAATTATTCATTGCTGCCCTGCCCATTACTTCGTCGTTTCAGGCATTGTTTTTCTCCAGTACAACCCATTGATCAGTACTCTTTTTCTGTCAATGTGAACTTGATACTCAAAAAAATATACCAGTTCCATATACACGAGGAAAATCAACAAAATATGAATTTTGATTGCATGTGTTCAATAATGGCCTTGACATCTATTTAGGAATAAATTGAGTCACTACTCCATTGGTTCTGCTATTCTTAATGTTGCTTTCATAACAGGCATTGATGTGTGCGAGGTGAAGATTCCTCAAGCTAACTATGAAGAAAATAAGCGGATATACTGGTAAGTCTTGCTTCACGTTGGAATTGTGCAAATTATTTGTTGCTTTCGAGTTTCTAATTCATAATTTTATTTAGGACAGTAACAACTGCAGAACATCTATAGTTGACTTTCACAGAAGCTGTAATAAATGTTCCTATGATCTCTGCCTTAGCTGCTCCAAAGAGCTTCGTCATGGACTTAATCCTGGTGCTGCTTCTGCAAGTGTCCTAGTCTTTACACAACCTGGGTTAGAAGGCAATGAAGATTTGCAACAGGGAAGTAGTCATGATAACATTCCGATTCAAAAGCCCTCTGATGGACAGAATGATATGTTGATGGGCAGTGCAGTTCATGCTGAGAATAGTGATCCTGGTTTGAGAGAATGGAGGGTAAATAGCGATGGAAGCATACCTTGCCCGCCAAATTCATTTGGTGGTTGTGGAGATTCTGTTCTTGAACTTATGTCATTGTTGAAGGAGAATGCTATTTCTGACTTACTGGAGAAGGCCAATTCAGTTGTCAACAATGAAGGAATGCTGGAGGAAGGTTCAAAATGTTCCTGCTTTACTGATCCTGGTGAGGTGAGCAGTGGTACGTCACAGAAATTGGCCTGTAGAGAGAACTCGAGTGACAACTACATCTATTGCCCGAAGGCTAGAGATGTTCAAAGTGGAGCTTTAGATCATTTCCAGGAGCACTGGTTGAAGGGTCAGCCTGTTATTGTTCGTGATGTGCTTGAGTTAACTTCTGGATTGAGCTGGGAACCAATGGTTATGTGGCGGGCTTTACGAGAAAAGAAAGACAAGAATAAACAAGAGCGCCTCAGTGTTACAGCTCTTGAGTGCCTTGCGTGGTCTGAGGTAACTGGCATTGTCATGATGGTTATCTTTTATAGAATAGCATTGCTATAAATTGTCATCGACAAAACTGATGTCAAGGTTACTGGATCCATAGTAAATCATGTAAATTCTTGATTACTATGCATGCAGAATATTTTCTGCATTCTTTAACTGTGTACTTCTGTTTCTGTACGAATTGGAATTATGAACATGGTGAATTTCTTGGAGTGTAGTTTCTTTTTGGTATTTATGTCTATATATCAGTGAATACAAGATCAGTTAGTGTGCTTGTTGAAACTTAAGAATTCAGGTTAACAGAGTTTCTATGAATATAACTTCTGTTTATGCCAGCGTACCGCCTAGTACCAGCGTGTTTTTGGTGGCCGGCAAGTCCCAAGTGTTTGGTGTATGTTCACAGCACGGGAGTTCTATGGTTGCCTCTTCTGAAATGGATATGCTATGTTGCACCTAGGATGTAGATCATTTTATTTTGACATGATATACTCCTAACACAACCTTTGCTTTTGATAAATCGAAATGCAGGTTGAAATAAACACCCACTTATTTTTTGATGGGTATTCCCGTGGAGCATTTAGTGCACAGAGGGTTTGCCCATGTTACTCAAGCTTAAAGATTTCCCACGACACAGCTCATTTGATGAGCGACTGCCACGACATGGTGCAGAGTTCATGTCTGCTCTGCCCTTTCGTGAATATACATATTATAAATCTGGTCCTCTTAATCTGGCAGTGAAGCTTCCAGAAAAAGTCAAAAAGCCAGATCTTGGTCCAAAATCTTGCATCGCGTATGGCGTTGCCCAGGAATTAGGAATTGGTGATTCTGTCACCAAGCTTCATTGCGACATGTCTGATGTGGTAATCAGTTGATATTTCTTATGCTTCCTGTCCTTCATATAAGTACATTTTGTGGATTAGTATCTACTCCAGTTCATTTTGAATCTGAATCACTTATATTGTATCATTTGCATGTTTTTTCGAAAAAGAGGTGAGGAGGAATTAAGGTAGAAGTGAGGCTCAAACCTCGGTGTGTGGGTTTGCAACCTTGTGCGCCCACCACTAATTGATGGGCGATTTGATTTTCTGTATATCCTATTGAATTAAACATTGTATGAAGATAAAGATTACCCATGGATGTTGTTGTTGTACTGCTTGTAGGTTCGAGTTTGCTCTTGTTGCTTTTAGTCGAATCTGCATGCTTTTGTTTTACTTTAATGCTAGCCGTAATAGGTCACACTGTTGGACACTCGGTTGTTGACCATTGATCGGAATAATCACTTGTTTAGAAACCGTCAAAATATGAATCGAGATTGTTAATATTTGCCCCATACTTCACCCAGCTGCAACATTGAGCTGTTCCTCAGTTTTGGCGTTTCTGTTGGACAATGTTCTGATTTTGTTGCTCAGATTTGCGAATGATATCTTTTTTCCTATTGTGTAAATAGGTCAGTATCCTCACACATACTGACGTGATAAAGCTCAAAGTACAAAGGATTACAGCGATTGAGAAGAAGAAAAGGAGTTTGACCATAAAGAAAGACGACAGAAATCTCGGAGCTTCACAAGCTGAAGGCATAGTTAATGAGAAGGATAAGGTGGATCGTGGTTCCAGCAATGAAGATAAAAGTGAATCTCCAGTTTATAATGAAGAAACTTTTGATACTGGTTGTAAAAAACACAGAAGGCGACGTGACTATCATTCTTCTAACGCATCAAAGAAAAAAAAGGAAACAGCCACAGAAAATAAGGTGCATGGAATTTCCATATCTCTTGAGCCAAATTACGATGGTGTCCCATATCTAGAGGCTGACCAGCCAGAGGGTGGTGCATTGTGGGACATATTCCGACGGGAAGATGTCAGCAAACTACATGAGTATCTATTGAAGCATTCAGAGGAGTTTAGGCATTGCAATTATGAACCAGTGAAGCAGGTGATTAGCTCTTGTTAACTATTTGACCCTAGAATGCCACATGACATCTTATGCACTTGTCACATAACTGTTGATCTTGGCAGGTTATTCATCCCATACACGATCAGTGCTTTTACCTAACAAATGAGCAGAAGAGAAAGCTTAAGGAAGAATATGGTCAGTTAAGAATAATGATGTCTTTTGGAAGATAAAATTTCCGTTGGTGGTTTACTTCCAGTTTTTTTCCATTCCATATGTAGGAGTTGAGCCTTGGACATTTGAACAGAAGCTTGGTGATGCAGTCTTTATCCCTGCAGGATGTCCCCACCAAGTCAGAAATTTGAAGGTATGATATGACATGCATGGAAGCAGTTGCTGATTTCCTCTGCTTTGAGTGCCATACTTTTGAATAGAAATGAGTGCTATTATCTGTTGCATTTCTACTTTTGTTAACTACTTCTTTGTTATTGGGCAGTCATGTATGAAGGTCGCACTTAACTTTGTTTCTCCGGAAAATGTACAAGAGTGCATCAGGCTGACAGAAGAATTTCGTCTGCTTCCAAAAGGGCATAGGATGAACAAAGATAAGCTAGAGGTCTGCCGATCAGTTTATCCATAGTCTCCTGTTGTACATACCTAAATTTATCTGTCCATTAATTGCTAATCCTTATCTTGATTATATATAACCATCATTGTGCATACATACTATATCAGTCTTGATAGCTCCATATCTGTTACATCCTCTCTTTTCTACACTCTTCTCTAATTCTGAAATTATGTGTCAATTTTGTAAATCTGAATTGCCAGATTAAGAAGATAGCGTTTCATGCAATCAACCAAGCCATTTGTGATATCACCATATATGATATCATGGAAAGGTTAGTAACAGCAACTCCGTGCGTCGTTTTGACTTTTCTTTTTGTCGAAATGCATCTAAATGTGTGTCATTTTTTATTAGAAGAGACCACCAAGATGGTGTAGAGTACAAAGCAAAAGCAAAGGCGAAAGGAAAAAGAAGAAAGAAAGCAACAGCAAAAGGATGGTACAGTGCATCGTCTCAACTTGCTTTTGCTATTTGAATATTTTCTATTTCAGTTTGATTATGTCGATAGATCATATGTCTACCTCCTTTTACCATATCTGATTTGCGCTAACTATCTGCTTAATCCTTGAATTCTAGGCGTTTAGGACTGGTTTATATGTGTGTTCACTTTTTTATCACATAAAAACTAACTCTGGATAACTGTTCAGTATTTTTGCATTACTGTTCCTGTGTACCGCTTTGTCTACTGCGGGCATGCTATCATGAGAATCTTGCTTCTGTTTGTGGCAGCAACTCCCCACATTGGCTCAATTTGCTTCTGTTTTTAGATTTTGTTATCACAATTATGCAAATTTTGCACGGGTAATCATTTCAGTTTGGTTATGTGAACTTTTTTGCAGCTTAAGCTTTCAACTCTCAGTATGTTTTCATCATGCATAGGCATGTAGGAACAATTTATTTGCCTGTACATTTGTTTTTATGAAATAAAAAGTAACTCTGGATAACTGCATCAGACTATCAGAGTTTCCCTGTACCTCTTTTGCCTACTGCAACGTGTGCTACATGAGAACTTTTGTGTGTCTTCTTTATCTGAAATCTGGACATATAAGTAATTGTGCACTGGTGGTATTCCTTTGTGCTGCTGAGGGTCTATTTGAAAGTAATTGAACGGACTCCTTATGCATCTACTTTATCCCACAGCACAAAATATGTGCAGCATGGTGCTGTTAGAATTTATCTTGTGAAATCCTTCTAACAGCTACTGTACTGATCGGTGCTGTTGCCACACAAATTCTTTCAAGATAATTGAGAAGTTGATTTTCAATATTCCCCATATTGTGGTTTGGTGAGCCAAGCATTGATGGTTAAGTATGTTAGGTTCTTTCGGAGGATGTGTTCTTCTGAGGTGTTGAAAATAATGAAGATATTATCTTATTGTAGCAGCAGCAATGATGAAGTTGAAGATCAACCTGGTCCAAGTGAACGTGCAGAGATGGAAGCCATGTCCGAACTTGAAGATGAACCTGCAGAAATGGAGGAGCACCAAGAAAAATCAGCTAAGGACATATCCAAAGTTGAATGTGAACATGCAGAAACAGAAGAGCACCAAAAACAAGCAGCTCAAGCCATGTCTGAAGATGAGGTTGAACCTGCAGAAATAGGGGAGCCCCAAGAAAAGTCAGCTCAGGACTTGTCTGAAGTTGAAGGTGGATCTGCAGAAATGGAGGAGAACAAAGAACAATCACCTCAGGAAATGTCTGAAGCTAAAGATGGACCCGCAGAACTGGAGGAGCACCAAGAACAAGTAGCTCAGGATATGTGTGAACTTAAAGATGGACCTGTAGAAATGGAGGAGCACCAAGAACAACCAGCTGGTGGCATGCCTGATGCTAAACATGGACTAGTAGGGATTGAGGGGCACCGAAAGCAACCAAGCGATGAAGTTCAAGATAAACCTGATCCAAGTGAATCGGCAGAAATGGAAGAGCGCCAAGAACAACCATCTCAGGACATGTCTGGAGATAAAGGTGAACCTGCAGAAATTGAAGAGCACCAAAACCAATCAGCTCAAGCCATGTCTGGGGTTGAGGATGGACCTACAGAGATGTTGGAACACCAAGCAAAATCAGCTCACGAGATTTCTGAAGTTGAAAGTGAACCTGCAGAAACAGAAGAGCACCCAAACACAAGCAGCTCAGGCCACTATCGAAGTTGAAGTTGAACCTGCAGAAATGGTGGAGCCCCAAGAAAAATCATCTCAGGACATGTCTGAAGTTGAAGATGGATCTACAGAAATGGAGCAATCAGCTCAGGACATGTCTGAAGCTAGAGATGGACCTGCAGAAATGGAGCTGACATGGTTATACCCTACGGGTACGTGACTTCGGCATACCTGGTCCAGCCCAAGGAAGGCCCACAGCAGATATACGCTGGCCCATAAAGATTTTTGGGTGGCCAAGGCCCATGACGCCTTCGGATCCTTGGAGAGCAAGACTAGCGGAGATAGGAAATTCAAAGGGGTAAAACCCTAGAACTTGTAACCGACTAGGACTATGTCCGGGACCTGCCTAAATCTATATAAAGGCCAGGAGGGCACGCCCTAGATCTCTTGACTCATACTCTCGCACACGCATCCACGCCAGATCGAATCTGCGCACCCTGTAACCTTCGGTTCCGCCGTAATCAAGAGCAGACAAGTAGGAGTAGGGTTTTCCCTCCGGGGGCCTGAACCTGGGTAAATCTCATGTCCCCTGGTTGCTTGTCTGTTAACCGTGCCACGATCTCCAGCATCCCCATCTTCTCCAAAACCTAAGTCCATAACAATGGGCATTGACGAGATTAAATCTCGTCAATTGGCGCCGTCTGTGGGAATCGGGGCTGCTGATTGTACGATCGTGACGGTCCCGACCCGATCGATCTATAACTCCGCGGCGACGGAGAATCACCTCCTCTTCGGCGCTTTCGACTTCACCACCCACTCGCCGGCCACCATGAAAGATTTCGAGTTCGTAGGCGACGGACTCGGGATCCTATTCAGGAGCTTCTGCTTCCAGGGTGAACCGCACCTCCGTCTCCCGGCGGGTGTCCGTGCCATCAATCGAGCCATGTTCATGGGCTCACACCTGTATACGCACATCACCATCAACAGATGAGTTTTACGGCGGCGGCGGTAACTCCGATCTGTGTGATCCACCTTCGGATGAGGAAACCTACGGTTCCGGACCGAAGCTGGCGGCAACCAATCTGACGCTATCTATGTGCGCGATCATCCAAGCGACGAGGAAACACCTAACCCGCCCAACCGAAACGGCGAAGCAATGTAAGCCAGCCCCCACCCAACAGGAAAACAACGGCCACGTCATCCAACTTAGCAAAGAAGGATGGGTCTAGCGCCGTCTGCGTCGCAGTGACATAGTCCCACTGCGGGACGCCCACGTGACCCATCGATGGCGTACCACTACCTCCCTCATCGAGGAGCACAAGAAACAAGTCAAGATGCGGAGACGCCGACAAAGCAGCAAGCAAGCGACCTACGAGTCCGGTAGCGCGATGCGCTCTCGCCATGACACCGACTCTAGCACAAACGGAAACCGAAACAAGCACCGCCGCGGTGGAAAACATGGATCCCAAGGAACGGCGTGGCGTGACCGAACTCTCCACACATCGTTCATGGATATGGATGCCGACAACATCATCCCGAAGACGCCACAGCCGCGATCATGGTAGCCATCAGTATTCATGGCTCACCCACTCCGGAGGGGACCCGAATGCATATGCATGGTCGCGCTCACCGGACTAGGACTAATCGGATTGCGCTCACGAGACGCCTCTGTGGAGCCAAGAAGAAAACTCCGCCGGTAGCGACCGGAGCCCCACCCCCTCATCCGAAGAGGAAGAGGAGCACGATCTTCCTCGAAGGAAGAAGATCTCGCGTCACCATAAACGCGACTACGACGCCAGAGACAAGCTTACACAGCGCAAGAACGACAAAGCACGAGCCAAACGTGCATGTTCGTCTGAATCCGAGATGGACGAAGACGAAGGAGAACTCTGCGAGCCGATGCTTAGCCAGATCCGTTCGATGAACGCAGATGCCATGCAATTTCAAGCTTCCTTCGGATACTCCTAAGTTCAACGGCACGCAAGATCCAAAAGCATGGCTCAGCGACCATCATCATCCGTCCAAGCTGCATGGAGCAACAAAGAAACCGCCATGCAATGCCTTCACCGCAATGATAAGCGGGCTGGTCCGTCGCTCAATGACCTAACATCGTGGTCCATCCGGGAGGAGCTACTTCTGACTTCATCCGAAATTTCAAGGGCACTAGCAAGAGGCCCGCCTCAATCGAAGAGTTGCGAGCCCGCACTCGAGAACGGGTGAATCTATTCGCCAGACATACTATCGGATCTACAACCAAGAACTCGCAAAGACACATATCAGGAGAGGGCCATCGACGCCGTGGACGACGTCAGCAGCGAGATTTCAAGGAGGAACTTGGGCGCGTAAAGCCCAAGACACTCGACCACCTCATGGAAATCGCCAACGGTTAGGCGGACGGCGAAGATTGCATCCAAAGAAGCCTTAATCGGATGAAGAGGACGACTATGGCCGAAGACGTGAACGCCGCAGCAAGAGGAGATCGCGCGTCTACGAGGACCGCGACGGACCCGACATGGTCGCGGCCGGCTACGCCGCCGCAACGACAACAACCGCAACAACGGAGGATACCGCGGCGAAAACTTCTGCGTCAACGGACGACCAACGTCAACAACGGACCTCAAGGCATTCGACAAACTTTCGGGTCCATGCACCATCCACTTCTACATCGACAAACAGATGGCAAAAGAAAGCCACCACATGCTCAAGGACCGCCATGCGAGTTCCGAACTCAGCGAAGGCATGGTGCGATGAGGCAACAAGCCCCAATACTGCGTTTGAAACGCACTGCGCCAGTGAAATAGCACACGAGCTCCTCCACCGCCGCCTATTGAGGCCCAAATCAACCAATCGCACCAACAAGAAAACAATGCCGGGTCGCGTACCCCACCAAAGGAGCACTAAATATGATCCGGAAGGGCGCCCCACAAACAGGTGCGTAAGAAAATCACCCGACAAATCAACTTGGCGTGGTAACTCCGCTGCAATCCCCGAGTACCTCGGCGGATCGAGTCTGCATCACATTCACTCGCGCGGATCACCCTTGCGGATCCTCGCCCAGTCATCTTTGCCAGTGCTGGAGACGCAGACGGAGGCTTGAGATGAGTCAGCGTCTTCATGGGCGGCGGCATCAACCTAATGTTCGCAGCACTCTAGCGGCTATGCGGATACCGCAATGCGACTGGAACAATCGGACACAACGTTCCACGGCATTGTCCGGGCAAAATAGGGCTCGACGTCATCTTGAGCCGGACAACTTTCGGCGAGCGCCTAGAATTGAAGTGGTGGGATGGCCGTCGCAATACCACGCCATCACAGGCGTGTAGCATTCGCAAGGTTCTAGCGGTCCCACACTCGCATACCTACTACTCAAGATGCGGGACCAAGGCGTCATTACGATCCACGGAGCTTCACCCGACGGACCAATGCGACAGGATTTCAACAAAATCTCGATCTTTCGGCATGCAAGACGAGCTTGTAAGGCTCCGCGAGGTGACGGACAATGGCTACCCCGATCACAAGGCGTAACGCACCGACATGTCCTTCGACTCCACCGTCAACACCAAGAAAGTACAGTCCATCCGACGGACGCCTCAAGATTCGGCGATCGCAACGACCTCGGCGCCATAGGAAGGCGCGCTCGTCGAATTCCTCCGTGAGTTGGGAAATCTTCGCTGGTGTCCTGCGGACATGCCAGAGTTCCTGTGGAATTCGCCGAGCACGCACTCAACGCCTTTCCGGACACCAAGCCGCCAAGCATTCCATCCGAAGACCTGCGAGCGAAGCTATCGGCAAGGAAATCAACAGATTACTCGCAGCAGACTTCATTCGGGAAATCAAGGAAAGCGAGTGGCTGGCAAACACGGTGATGGTCCCGAAGAAGGACACGGACATCCTGCGATAGTGCGTGGACTTCACGTCACTAAATAAGCATTGCCCAAAGGACCACTTCCCTCTTCCACGGATCGACCAGATCATCGATTCGACTGCAGGTTGCGAGAAACTCTCCTTCCTCAACGCCTACTCAGGCTATAACGGTCGACTCAAGGTCGAAGATCAAGAAAAGCGGCGTTTATCACACCGTTCGAGTATTCGTTACAACACAATGCCCTTGGGCTAAAGAACGCGGTGCCACGTGCATCACGATGCATGCAGGCCTGCCTCAAAGACCAGATCGGTTGCAACGTCCAAGTCTATGTCGACAACATAGTAATAAAAACCAAGGAGGCAAGGACACTTATCGACGATCTCCGCGAGACGTTCGACAACCTTGATCGCTACAGGATCAAGCTCAATCCAGAAAAGTGCGCCTTCGACGTCCCCTAAGTCACCGGGTACTTCATCTCTCAACGAGGATTGAGACGAACCGAAGAAAATCGAGCCATTATGACAATGGAGAAAGCGAAAAACCTCAAGAGGCGTTCAACATTTCGCGGGGACGAGTAGCGGCACTAAGCGTGTTCATCACCGCATGGGCGAAGGCCCTACCATTCTACCGACCATCGCGTAAAGGCGTAAGTTCGTGGACACCGAAGCCAACGACGTTCGAAGCCTCAGCGGCTCCTCTCCACCTCGCCAGCTTTGGTTACGCCAAAGGAGCGCGAACCCTCTTTCAGACATAGCAACCACACACTGGTGGTCAAGATACTCGTGGTCGAACGACCCGAAGAAGGCAAGACCCACGGGGTCCAGCGCCCAATTTACTACCTCGGCGAGGTTCTCACTCCAACAAAGCAGAGGTACCCTCACTACCAGAAGCTAGCCTATGGCGTGTTCATGACGGCTCGACGGTTGAGCCATTACTTCCAAGAGCACCAAGTGATGGTCGTCAACGAGGCACCCCTGAACAGCATCCTGAATAATCCAGAGGCAACAGAACGGGTTGCCCTATGGGGCATCGAACTATCACCCTTGGACATCGTCTACGAGAAGCGACACGCAATCAAATCTCAAGTCCTTCCGGACTTCCTGGTGCACTGGATGGAGCTGCAGCCGGACACCCGGACATGTCGCGATCTGGACAATGCATTTCGACGGCTCCAAGCACGAAGTCGGGCGAGGGGCGAGTCATCTTGACCTCCCCGCAAGGTGACAAGATGAAATCGTTCTTGGATGAAATTGAGCCTCCAACAACGAAGCGAATCTGAAGCCCTCATCCTTGGCATGAGGATGGCAAGATATATGTGGCGCTGGTCATCTACGGTGACTCCAACCTCGTCGTTCAGCAGACGATGAATGAGTGCGATGCACACGCCGAAAACATGATCGCGTACCGCGCGCTCTACAACGCACTCGAAGGAGAATTCGACGGCTGCGAGCTTCGACACGTCGGAAGGGAAAGCAACGAGGAAGCCGACATACTCGCCAACATCGGCTCCACTTGTGCAAAGGTGCCACCAGGTGTGTTCCTCGAACTTATCTGCGTGCCATCCATCAGCGGAAATTCCCAAGGATCACCGAAGAAGCGTAACACTGGGGCTACGCTACCGAAGGTCATGAAGGACCCGAAAAGTTGGACACCGAAGTTGCCATGGTCAACCTAATGCAGGTCATGGCGTCGAAGAAACTGGACACGCCCATACCTCCGGTTCACGATAAGCGGAGAATTGCACGGCGACGGATGCGGCGCATATCTCGTCGGTCAAAAGCCTTCACCATCATCAACGGCGAATCGCATAAACGCAGATCACGGGTGTACTACAACGGTGCGTCACCATCGACGACGGCAAAGCCATACTCCAAGACATCCATGAGGGCATCTGCGGCCACCACGCAGGCAGCCGCTCCCTTGTCGCCAAAGCTCTACGAGCAGGATAATACTATCCAACGGCCATGAGCGACGCGAAGGACATCGTCCGAAGATGCAACGGCTGCCAACGGTTCGCCGATAAACCGCACGCACCTGGGTCCGAACTTCGACCCATACCCATAGCCTTTTGCCCAATGGGGCCTCGACATGATCGGCAACCGCCAAAATCCTCGAAAGGGGACACGTCTTCCTCCCGGTCGCAATGACAAATTCACCAAGTGGATCGAGGTCATGCTACCACCAACCGTAAGGGCAAAACCACCGTCAAATTCTTGAATCCATTGTCTACAGTTCGGCGTACCACACAAAGATCATCACCGACAACGGATCGAACTTCATCTCCGAAGAATTCCGGGACTTCTGCGAAGGCCTCGGGATCAACATCACGTCGCCTCGGTGGCACACGCAAACAAAGCGGGCAAGTGGAAAAGGCCAACGGCCTAATTGGCGTCGCATCAAGAAGCGCCTCATGAGCTCACTCAAGCAAAAAGTCGGAAATCGGACGAAAGAGATACCGTCCGTCTGTGGAGCTTACGGACACGCCAAACAGCTCCACGGCTACACATCGTTCTTCATGGTGCACGGAGCCGTGCTACCAGTGTGCCACCGGGCTCCACGAGTCGCCGCTTACAAGCGAATCCATGGCTGCACTCGAAGATGCCGTCGACACACTCGACGAAGCACGGGATATAGCAAAGAACTCGATCGGGTGTACCAAAGAAAGTCTCCAACTATCACAGCCGCCCGCGCCCAAGGTCCTTCGTCGAAGGAGACCTCGTCTTCGACTCAATCAAAAGCGGCCAATAAATTCAGTCACCGTGGGAAGGACCCTCGTCATCACCGAAGTCATCCCGGTGGCGCCTATCGCCTCAAGCATGTGGAGTCTGGTCGCATACTCCAACCCATGGAATATCTCGACCTGCGACGATTCTACCGTGTAACCTACCCCTTTTACTTTCAATAAGGCTTTCACCAAGGCTACTCAACCGAACAATGTACTTCCTCCATTACGATATAAATGAAGATAAGTGTCTCGCCCCAAAACTTGGTTCATTATTTCACGCATATTTACTATATGCTACAAAGCTTCGGGCTCCCCACCTCACGATTTCATCGACCGAGGACAACAACGCTCGGGGCTCCCGCCTCACGATTTCATCGACCGAGGACAACAACGCTTGGGGTTCCACCTCACGATTTCATCGACCGAGGACAACAACGCTTGGGGCTCCACCTCACGATTTCATCGACCGAGGACTACAACGGCCTCGGGGCTCCCCATCACGACTTCAACAATCGAGAACCAAACGTGTATACGAGTAGGCGACAACGTCGCAAACGAAAAGGACACGCATTTCGATCAAAGTAATGCGTGCTCACAAACAAACCTTTACAACAAAGGGCACGTGCCCGGAAATATACAAATTTTACATCCCTCTCTTTTACAGTAACTACCTATGATGAAGAATAACCTGAGAACTCTTCTCAAACAAATTTACAATCTGTTGACATCTTGCCTTACAGCGTAATGCGACGATGTCCCACTCGCCACCATCCGGTCGAAGAGGTGGCCCAGCCACAACAGCCAAATCTATGTCGGCGGTGCACCCTCACAAGAGACAAAGCGGCCTTCACTCTGCGACGAAGCTGCCGCACCAAACTCCTTGACATTGTTGGCACTCAAAACTTGACAGAAGACCTGCAAGGGTCGTCGGCACGGCATCCAAAGGAAACATGACGTGCAACACCGAGGAAAGTGATGTCTGCACCTAGCGGAGTACCCGCGAAACCTGATAAACACGATCCTGCATCGTCGCCAGAACCATGGCGCGATCGCGATCCATCCAGAAGAAGCCGCCGACCTCCATGTCCTGTTGAGTCAAGCAATTGACCCGAACAGTGACACACTCTTTTTCTTCCCTCGGAGCAAGATTCGCACCTGCGACAACAACACAAAACAAGAATAAGGCCAGCAGGCTCACCAAGAACCGAAGCTACACCAAACAAGGATCAACTTACATTGCAATGCTCGGACGGCCGACCCAACTCCGCCATCAAGTACTCCTCTGCTGCACCACGATCCGCCTTGGATTTCCAAGCGTCGGTAGCGACCACGTAACCCGAGCAATTCCCTCTCCAAGCTGACGCGATCTCGAAGGAAAGCGAATGCGAGGAATCATCCAACGATGGTCGCAAGGGCTTTCGGATGAAGTGTCAACTGGTCAAGACCAAGGAACCTATAGCAACGGAAAAAGAAGGCGCGCATACATTCACCAAGGATAGAGCACAACTCGGAGGAATTCATTAATATATAAGGCCACTCATTGGCACAATGATGGTATCCTCAAGATATTTACAACAAAAGTAGACTACAAACTACCCTACGCCTACTATGCCTAAGGTGCAGGACCGAGTCGCCTCGAGCCAGGCGCCTAGCTTTGGCCTCGCCGCTTTGCCGCATGATGCGTCAGACAAGTCAATGAGCTTGGGCCCATATAAATGCGTGCGGCGGAGTAGGCGTGAAGGCTACCTCAGATCCATCCGCAATCGTCGGCATCCGAGAAGTGATCTGGGCAAGTCCAGCTCGCTCCGGCCGCCAAGGCCATCGCCCGACCGACGGACGCCGATGCCTTTTTGCTGCGCTTATGCGCGCAGCGCTTTCTCGACAGAGCCTCTGCCAGGCATCCACATCTTCAAATTGCGCTTCCGGGAAGAGCTCTGGTAGAAGCGACCAAGGACCTCTTCGCCTTGGCAAGGAGTTGACGACGGTGCGCCGGTCTTCGACCGCCACAAAGGCATCATCTAGAGCACTCCGTGCTCGAGCATCATGGTCGAACTCGATGCCTGCGGCATCTGAGACAAAAATGAAGAAAAGCATGAAGAAAGGCAGCATAGAAGAAGACCCGTAGAAAAAGAAACAAGTACAAAAACTAGCACTCACCCGAAATAGCCTTGGCGGCTGACCATGAGCTTGACCACCCTCTTTCACGGCGGTTAGCGGTGGCTGCTCCTCACGATCTGCGGCCTCCTGCTGCAGGCAGCTCCTTCGCCTTTTGCCTTCGACACTCTAGCTCAAGCGCTCTTTTCGGCCAAGCCATTGGCCAAGGCTCTTTTTAAGAGCGTCGGCCTCACGAAGAGAGTCGTTATGCTCCTCTGCATTTAAGACAAGCAAGTGTCAAAGAACAGAACCAGGATAAAACAAGAGAGGTATTAAAAGGCAGACAGATACCTTGAAGCTGCCGAAGTTTCGCCTCCGGCCAGCGCCCCCCACCGCTTGGCCTCTGTACAAAAGGCTGCAGAAAAAGGAAATAGCGAAGAAGAAAGGACTTGGGGGCTACGCCCAACACAAAGGAGTAAAAACAACATTAGCACACGAAGACACTCGGGGGCTTCCCCCGTGACATGAGGCAGGAAACTTACATGCTCCGATGGCGACCCCGGAGCCCCGCATGCGAAATTCTGAGGCGCAACCACCAGCACCTCCCGCACAGGAGGATCTGGAGCGGCGCCACCCGAAGTCGCCACCGTCTGAGGAGGAGGCGACGCAATGTTCGACTCCCCATCATCTCCCGCGCATCATCACTAGAGTCGTGGGAGGATTGCTGATCTGAACCAATCAACAGTGCAAAAATCATGAAGGAAAAGGACAACAAGACAACAAGAAAACTTACGAGCCCAATGCGCCAGTCGAAGATAGGAGAAGCCCTTCGGCCCTCTTCTCCTCTTTCTTCTCTTCCTTCTTCTCCTTCTTTTCTTCCTTCTTCCTTTCTTTGGCGGGTGCGTAATAGCCCGCACAGGAATGGAAGGAAGGGGAGAGGAAGAACCTCCATGACCATCACTATGACGCTCAAGGCCCAGAGGATTTCTGGGAGTCGGAGGAGTCGAGGCATCCGAAGACTCGCTGGAGCTCCGTGATTGCTTGCGCGTATGGTCCTCACTCGACTCGTCGGCATCCTCCGCCGGAGATCGCGCCAACGGAAGCTCAGACACGGAATCAACCACTTCATTATCCGGGGCATTCGGATACCTTTCGGGCAATGGTGGTACCATGCCCGACGCTTTGAAGCTCTACAAGATAAGAAGGAACTTTGTTAGCAAACAAAGGAAACAAATACACACCCAACAAAAAAAAAGGGGAGAGCACTACGTGCACAAATCTACACCTTCGGCACGACCAATGTCAAAGAAAAGGGAGGAGTCAGCGACTTCCCCGGGATTTCTTCTCCGGCCTTGAACTTCAGCAATGTGCGAAGATCCTTGTCAAGATTCCCCTCGGAGATTTTCTCACTCGAAACCCTCGTCGGATCACGGCGCCCAGAATAAAGAAACATCGGGTGCACCCTCGCTTGAAGAGGCTGCACCCGACGCTCAAGAAACGTCCGGATGATGTCCACACCGTTCACCTCTTTCTCCGGAATCAATTGGAGATCCTCCACCCGACGATAAAGGGCCTCTATCTCCGCCACTTCACCGTCCAGGATTTGGTTTTTCCAGGATCTTTTCTTCTCAATCAATTGGGAGGGGTCAAAGGGAACAAGACCAAAATCTTGCCCGGGCAATACGGAGTCACGGATGTAAAACCATCGCCTCCACCAGTACTGGACAGATTCGGACATGGAAAAGGAAAAGAATTGCAGATTGGGACTGAGGGAGATGATGAAACCCCCAATGGGATACACACCATCCGAACCAGATTGCCTCTTCACAGAATAAAGCTTCCGGAAGAGGCCAAAGTGCGGCTCAATGCCAAGCCAACACTCGCAAACTGTGATAAAACACGCAATGTGGAGAAGAGAATTGGGAGACAGATCATGAAGCTGAACCCCATAGAAGAAGAGCAGTCCACGGAGGAAGTCGTGAACCGGATAAGAAAACCCCCGCACCACGAAGGCCAGAAACATAACCCGGTACCCAGATGGGGGACGGGGGATTACCTCATTGCCAGGAAGTTTGACGGCCGTCGTATCTTGCGGGATCAGGCCCTTCGCTGCGCGGTTATGGAATCGCTCTCCCGCGTCTCTGATCGCCGCCAGCCACCATCGGTGACGCGAGCAGCAGCGGTGCCTTTCTTGCCTCCGGCGGCGCTGGTCCCAACCGCAGATGAAGACTTCTTTGTCTTCCCCATTGCGCTACGGCGGTGGTGGCGATGTCAACGCAGAAAGAACTAAGGAAATGTGAAAGGAAATCTCGGAGCGTAGCAAGAATCGCTCAAGAACAAGGAGGCAGTGAACAGATGAACTGGTGCGGTGAAAACAAACCACGGTCTCCCCCAATGATTATAATAGCGAAGACGACGGCGGCCGCCCATCCGTAAGACCTAACGCCAACGGAAGATCTGGCCGTACACGTGTCAACATCACAACGAACCGTCGTTACCACGCCGTCCACTACGCGCGGAAATCGAGGAGACGCCGTAATTATCTCCACGCCGCGCGTGACCGGTCAATTCAAAGTCAGCAAGTGGGACCCGCGCTTCGTCCAGTCAAGTCATCTCTGGCGTAGCAGACGCTTGAGGTCATCGATCGTCAGCACTGACGTCATCAAAAGCTATACTAGCACCAACTTCAGCTCACAGCTAAGAGTACTCACTCGAATCTTCGATTCGACTAAATACCCGGGGGCTACTCCTATCGGGGATTGGCGCACCCGGCAGAACAAATGAGGACAAGTTACTTCTCGAGTCCTCGTCAGTCTCGACTCCACTACGGACTCGGGGGCTACTCCCATAGGGAGGATGGATTTAAGCATCCGAAAATTTTCGAGTCCTGCGGACTTAGCAACCGAAGCAATGCTTGAACTAAAGTCTCCGTTCGAGTCTACGACTCGAACAGACACTTGGGGGCTACTCCCATAGGGAGCGCTGGTCGCGCACCCTATGAAATCTTCGACTGCGATTTTTCGGATCAACACGCCAAAAACTTTTTGGCAACTTTGCCCCAACAAGACGGCCGAGTGAGTGACAATCTCCTAGGCCACCCGAAGCACCTCCGTGGTGATAAATGTTCGAATGCTGCGTCTGCGACGCAAAGATAAGACCTACAGATATCATCTGATGGCACAACGCACTGATCAAGCGCTCTGCTAGTATAAATCTGTACCAGCAGGTACGATGAAAAATCCCGACGGACGCGTTGGGTACACCAATTAAAATCACTAGAATTCCACTCCTGTAAGTCCTCCGCGACCTGAGTCGAATTACGCCAGCATATGTTCCAGGTCCGGGTTGAGGGACTCGAACCTGAAGAAGATCGTGTCGTTTCGTTCTAAGACAGTTAACTGACCCTGATCCGTCGGGTGAGTCAGGCACACGTATCAACAATCCCTACACACATATACTATTAAAATATAGTTGCACCCGAAGGATGGAAGAGTCCTCAGCCGAATCTACGATTCGACTGATCACTCGGGGGCTACTGACATGGTTATACCCTACGGGTACGTGACTTCGGCATACCTGGTCCAGCCCAAGGAAGGCCCACAACAGATATACGCTAGCCCATGAAGATTTTCGGGTGGCTAAGGCCCATGACGCCTTCGGATCCTTGGAGAGCAAGACTAGCGGAGATAGGACATTCAAAGGGGTAAAACCCTAAAACTTGTAACCGACTAGGACTATGCCCGGGACCTGCCTAAGTCTATATAAAGGCCAGGAGGGCACGCCCTAGATCTCTCGACTCATACTCTCGCACACGCATCCACGCCAGATCGAATACGCACCTGTAACCTTCGGTTCCCGTAATCAAGCGAGCAAGCAGAGTAGGGTTTTTCCCTCCGGGGCCTGAACACAGGTAAATCTCGTGTCCCCAGTTTGCTTGTCATTAACTGCGTACACGATCTCCAGCATCCCCATCTTCTCCAAAACCCAAGTCCATAACAATGGGCATTGACGAGATTAAACCTCGTCAGGAGCACCAAGAACAATCACCTCAGGACAAAGGTGGGTCTGTAGAAATGGAGGTGCACCATAAACAACCATCAGTACCCAGGAAGAAAAAAGGCGCCATTCGCAAGGTAAAGACAGCTCCTGAAACAATAGCCAAATTGGAAGCAGCAGCAAAAGTTGCACGAGCAAAGACTGATCTCTCAAATTCCTCGACAAAGCGGAATGCCTCTACTGCCTCCATTGTTGTGTATTGTAGACATCCAACCAAGAGAACAAGGGCTAACAACGCAGATTCTGAAACCATCCTCATATCATCGTCTCGTGAATCATCACCAGTTCCTCTTCAAGTCATTATCGAAGAAGCAGAAATCGCATTTGCATTAGCTGCCAAGAAGAGGAACGAGGAACCTGTCTCTGAAGCACCTAATGCACCCGAAAACATTGTTGCTGAAGAATCAGAATCTCCACGCGGTGAGGAGCTAGCAATTGTTGAAGAAACAGCGATTCCATCTTTCGAAATGGCAGTATCGGACAAAACTGTTGATCCAGAGCCTGCAAATGAAGAAGCCGATGATTCGTCTCCAGAGGCGGAGGATCAGTATGTAGCACCAGAAGTTCATGTTGCTTCACCTCGACAGCATGCCCCCTCTGAAGAACGTGAAGACACTGTTCCACTGGTTGCGGATAATAATAACGAAGCAGCTTCAGTCAACTCTCGACTTCTTCTACAGATCCTTGCGAATCAAGAGAAGATTCTGAAGAATCAGGCTGATCAAGCTGCTCAAATGGAAGAACATTCTAAATCTATCAGCCTGATTCGTCGTGTTTAGAACATTTCCTGACAATCAAGCCACGAGTCCGCGCAAGTCCCCCTCCACCGGCTCCTGATGCTTCACTTGCTACGCCAAGTCTTCAGGGTGGGTCGCAGGATGTATAGAAGCTTTACTCCATTTCGAGGTGTTTCGATGCCAAAGTGGTTGTGATGGTATAGGGTGTCAATCTCACCAAAGTCTCGCCTTCAGTTTATTTGGCAAAATCTAGTTTAAAATTTACACTAAATTTTAACAAATAAACTGAAAGTGGGATTTTTATGAAATCCCACTTGACATCCAAGGATGGTACGTGTTGTATATATAAGCCCGTAAATACCTTGATCCACACGTACCACTCGTATTCATGTGTGAACCCACATCTAACACTATGGACAATATTGGACATAAGTACCAGTTCTAGATAGACTCCTACAACTCTTAGCATCTTGACCCACCTCTACCGCGTTCTCCCATTCGTCTTTGTCAAGCTTCATGCACTAGCCAACGCAACCAAAAATCCGAACTGATGGAAAGGGCTAGTGCAATTCACTTATACACTTCAACACTTCCTCTCACGTGTGACGGGAAGAAGTCAGCACGTGCAACCGGAAGAGAGCGACAGCGCGCGAAACTCACGTATGACTCAAGAGGAACTCTCAGACCCACTTCTACCAGAGTACTACGCGCCCCTCCCCGGGTCCCCTGCTGACACGTGTCCCTAAAAAATGCCTAAAATCATGCTTTTTGCTATAAATATACAAGTTTTTATATAAATAGTCTCGCTTTGCTACATGTAGCAAAAAACTATTCGACCCAAAAAATATAAAAATAGTCTGCACCTCGCCAACGACCATGTAGCAAAAAAATTATGCTAATATAGCAAAACTTGACCTTGCCTGAGACTTTTGTCGGAAATAGTGTACCAAACACTTTATGCTATTGTAGCAAAAGCACAAAATGTATATAGCAAATAAAAAAATTATTGTAGCAAATCTGAGCTCATCGAAGACTCGCCGGACACTTTCGCCACGAGATCTCGCCGGAGAATTTGTAGCAAAAAAATTATAATATTATAGCAAAATTACAAGAGGTCCGTAGCAAAATAAAATATTCTATTTAGTCAGAAAACTCGCCGAAGAAGTTCTAGCAGAAAAATTATGCTATTGTAGCAAAATATTTTTATTCATGGTCTCAGGATCTAAGGCAGTTCGCCAATGGGAGGCCTCTGCTGAACGACATGGAGCATATGCGCACCGCCCTTTCCTCGTCGACTAGGCCGGACGATTTTGGATGGCTAAGTAGCTGAGCCAGGCCCCGGCGCACGTAGCTCTATTCTCCATGCCTGGCGGCGGTCCAGCAAATCGACGCGGCGTGCGGCGTCCCGACGACGGTGGTCCTGCAGCGCATTGGCGTGGCGCGCACGGTAGGTAGAAGCTGCAGGGGCAGCGCGGCCCCGGCGGCCGAAGCTGCAGGGACGGGTGACGGCTAGAGCTGCAGGGGCGGCGCGGTGGCCCGGCAGCCGGAGCTATAGGGGTGGGCGGCGGCGCAACGATTGAAGCTGCAGGGCAGCAGGGGTGGGCGGGTGAGGCGTGTCTGCATGAAACGGCGGTTGCTGGGTGAGAAAGAAAGCCAGGAAAGGAACACGCGTGGTGGGCCTTCCGTCTGTGTTGCTCGCAACGACCCGGGGGGATCGGGAGGAGTATCCTTTTCCCTTCTACCACTCATGGTCTTCTTGGACTCACAAGTGACACTTAGAGCCATATGGACTCACCCTCTACCACTCTCGGCCAGCAGCCATCTCAATTCTCAACCCACATCTACAGCAACCATCTTAACCCACATGTACCACTCCAAGTCACGCCATTGAACCCAAAATTATCACTCAAAAACCATAGAGACAAGTCCTAGTCACGATAGACATGCAGTACGACTCGGAGCCATATAGACATACTTCCACGAGAATACCGCTAGTCCTATTAGCCATATGGACCCACTTCGACCACTACTAGCCTCCTTCGATCTCAAGTACCACTTCTAGCCATCTAGACCCACTTACAGTCACCTATAGCCTTCCAATGTCCAAACTCGTAGGGAGGAGATGAAAAGGTTCTCTCGAGGAGAACCCTGACCCACCTCCCGAAAACTATGAGTCACGATACTAGGTCTCTTCACCTTGCTACCAAGTTACTCCTATATGGGACTCAGAGCATCCCCATGTCTATTGAGACTAGTCACAATGGAAAGTATCATATAGTAGTATCATGCATACGATACTAGTATATGATACCATCTTCACAATGCGTAGTATCATGTAGTAGTATCATAGTCTTAGTGTATTTATTATTTTGTAGAATCTCGATGTAAATTTGTGTGCAAGATTTATTTGGGATTAGTTTTTCTAGTTATATGTGCTATGATACCGTATCTACCTATGATACCAACACAATCTCTTTAATCATTAATTGCAGTGACACATAAGCATTTTGCATACATGTGGTGCATGATACTACCTATGATACCCCCGTTGGGGCTAGTCTCAGAGGCTAGCGTCTCCTAAAAATGCTATATACTCCGGATTAGTCCGGAGTATTAGTGTTTGTATTTAGTTGACATTATTATTAAAATATAAGTGAATGTGATATTGCGAAGAGATTATCAATGCCGGAGATGCAAAAAAAATATAGGGGAGGAATCATATCAGAGAGAGTATATTTATAAAACTGAGGGACTTTTAGAAGCACTTTGGATCATAGGATCAAGGCCACCTAATTCCTATGGAATCTATTCCATTAGAATCTCAACATGAGATCAAACCTTGTCTTTTTCTTCGAGAAGTCCAATGCACTATATATACTCTATTTATTTATTTTTTCATGTGCACCATCCAAAGGCACCTCTTATAAAAAAACTCCTGTGTTTTGAAATTATGTAAGAATTTAGAGTACATGACATTTTGATCATGTGTTTTCCGTGCAATGCAAAAAGGCCCTTAGCCACGTGGACCCGCTTCTACTTCTACAAGCCCCCTTAGCACACATTTACCCCCCTTTACTCCCACACCACTCCATTCCCATCGATATGGGCGTTGTGAGGCGGCGTACGCTCCTAGATGGATCTCTCGTGCCTTCGACCTCCTCGTCTGGCATAGGAGTGCGCATTTTTCCTATTAGTGCATTGGCAGCTCCTCCTCGTCCTCCTCCTTTCATCTTCACTCAAATTCGATGACGTCAAGGTATCGAGGAGGTGGCCCAAGAGGCAAGGACGAGGACGATCGACAGTGCATGCGGTAGGAGCGGCGAAGGAATCCACATCGTTCCTCATCTTCCTCACGTTTTCAGCCAGATTTGTTGCACCGAGGAGATGGCCTGGGAGGCTAGGAGGATAATGTGGCAAGATGCGTGATCCTGGGAGGAGAAGAGGAGTCCTCGACGTCGGCAGTATGCTCATGAGGAGTGGTGGAACGTGTGGACGAGGCCGATGCCATTACTTTTAGTTCTTACCAACTCTTATATATACCTATTCTTTCTTTATGCTAGCTTGTTGTTTTATTCTTTTGCTCGAGTCTTTATCTCTACGCTACATAGCGTTCACTTTGATACAATGTTGTATTTCTATGTTCATCATCTTGAAGCTTTAGATCTGCTCTGCACTTCCTTGATCTCTTGATAGTCAGATATTTTGTTATCATTTTTCTGTCTCCACTTGGAGTAATCTATTTGCTATTTGAAGTTTAAATTTGTTTTTTGTTTTCTTAACCTATCTTCTTTGACTAAAATGTTCTAGAGTTGGTTATGATGCCATCTAAGTTCTTGGCTATCATGTTAAGTTTTACTAGTTAATCATTTTTATTAAGCAATATTTTAATAAATGCCCATTCACCAAGCGCATAGTCGTGGTATCTCAATTTTTCATGCATGCCTCTTCTTTGGGACAACAAAATCCATCAATATTGCCAACAATCCGGTTCAACATTTCTTCACCAAGCATATTAAAGTTTTGTCGATAGTATATGGGGCCATTGATGGGATTCACATTAGAGAAAAAAATCCTACGAGAGAGCGAACAAAAGACAAGATCTAATCTAGGAGATGCAAGTAGCGAGAGAGATTAGATCTTCATACCCTTGAAGAACATTAGCGGAAACGTTTTAACAACATCGTTGATGTAGTTGTTCCCTCCGTGATCCAACTGATCCAACGCTGCAACGAGCGATCCCTCCGAGATGTGCACATTTATGGCTCGGTGATGACTCCTTATCGGTCTAGAAAGAGAGGAGTAGTAGATGGGATCTAGGCCAGCACTATGACAGTGGAACCGAGAAAACACCCCCGTGGAACCGAGAAAACACAGTTTTCGAGTCCGACCTGGACGCGAACCATATCCTCCGTTTTTGTTGGCAGGAGGGAAGTTTCAGCCGCGCCATTCCTTCCACCGCCACGCTCGATCTCCGGTCCCCACCCCTCCCACCTTCGTCGAGCCCCACGAAAGGCCACCATGGACGTCCAGCAGCCGCCGCCGAGCTCCGGCGAGGTCGCGTCGGCGCAGGCGACCCCTACGATGGGTCTGCCAGATCTGATAGCCACCGTCGTCTTTGTCCCCGTCGCCAGTCCCCAGCCGGGGCGTCTACGAAAGATGCTGTTGTGACGAAGCCGAAGCGGCAGGGCTCCGTCCTCATCCAGGATGGCAGCGTGGGTGCTCCGGCCTCTCCTGCCGGTCCCGCTGCTCCCCACGCTCCAGCAACTGCCGTCGCCTCCAAGTCGAATCCGGCGCCGGGCAAGACAAGGCACGCAGTCGCGAAGCAGAAGGCAGGCCCCAGAAAACCATCTGCCTTTGCGAAATCCGCCAAAACGGCCTCGGCTAGCCGATCTAGGTATGAACAATTCCCCCCTTCCTCCATAGTTGCCGCCAATTGCGTATACAATTGATTCGAATTGGCGCTTTATACACATCGATTTGCACGAGGTTCCGACCTCCTATGTCGATTTGAATAACAATGGGTGGACATCGACACGGCTCCGCTCGACGGCTATGGATATGAGTTGTATGGGTCACAAATTTACAACGAGGCAGCTGGTGGTGTCCATAGTGCAGGTGAAGACGAGGAGGTGGAGGAGGTCGATGGATCGCAAGTGCCTACCCAGACCCGAGCGAAGAATTTCACGCAAGTTGAAGACGTGACTTTGACCAAGGCTTGGGAGGCTCTCTCTCTCGATGCTGTGACCGACACCAACCAAATCGGGAAGCGTTATTGGCAAAGGATCGAGGACAAGTTCTACCAATTCTTGCCTTCCCTTCCAAGGACGATTGCACGAACTTATCGATCACTCCAAGGCCATTGGGATTACATAAAAAACACTTGTGCTCGCTATATTGGATGCTTGGAGCAAGTTCGAGGAGCACCACCAAGTGGTTCGGTTGAGGGTGACTATGCGAGTGCTAAATGTCCAATTGTTTGTTTGCACCACCAAGTGCTAGCATTTTTTGCAACTTATTATTTGTTTGCAATTTGTAGGAGAAAATTGCAAAAGAGAGGTTCTTGGATATGGAGGCTTCTGTTTGACACGAGAAAAACGTACTAGGACGCCTCCACGAGTACGATGCGGGAGCGGTAGTTTTTCTCATGCGCACCGGGGTACGGTAAGATAAAGGAAATGTGCGGGCGTGCCAGTGTATAACGAATACACGAAGAAAACAAAAGAGGAGGAAACAGTATTTTATTAATCATATGAGATAACAAATACAATTCCCAATGTTGCGCTCCGTGGCCTATTAGCGCGGCCAGCATAACAATGACGATTGTGCGATCTCCTGGTTCCCGGGGCCTCGGAAGGCTCCCGGTTAATTACTCCTGCGGGTTACGCCACGAGACACCTCCGATTAAGCCGTGTGGTCGTCTTCGTCGTCTTCGCTTCACGTCCTGCATAAATAGTGATGGTGTTGGTGTGTGTGGGCAGCGGCGAAGCCCATAGATGAGGAGAAAACAATCCTCACAATAGAGGATATAATGCGGACTTGGACCGTGGGATATGAAGGAAAGTCCTTCCCTCCCGACCTGGAGACGCTGGTTTCCCGCCTGAAGGCTGTGGTGGCTCGTTTGGGAGGAGATGGAGGTCACGTCATGGATCTTGCACCAGCTCCCGCCGCTGAGCAGGTGCGCGCGCTGGTTGGGAGGCTTGAGGCAGCCAGTGCAGAGATTGATGGTGGCATGGAACAAATCAAGGGTGACCGTCCGCGCATTGAGAGACGCCTTGCTAACTTCGCGAGTGTGCGTGAGAAGCAGAGGGAGATCATCGCCATACATGAAGAGATGGCTGCGGACGCCCGGAGGCGTGAGGCGACGGTTTCTGACATGGAAGCAGCCGATGCAGCTCGTCTTCGGGCTCACGATGATGCAGTTCGAGTCGCGACCAATGCAGCTAGCATCCTCAGAAAGCGCTGCTCGGAGGCGGAAGCTTTGCTGACCCGCGGTGATGGACTCGCGGGTCATCCTCAAGCAGCCGATGGCCTCCTTCCGGAGGTCGCCATTATCCTGGCGTACAAGGCTCCCGAGTGAGGGGCGTTAACTATCATCACAACAGTCATAGGCTCCCTTAGTGAAGAGCATAGCATATAGTATAGTTATCCAATCAAATTCCTTAGTCGCCACGGTTTGCTTTAGCTATCTTGAAGGATCTCCCGTTATTTCTTGTTAGAAACTTATCATCTTTATTGTAATAAAGTGACGGCTTTTTCAGTACTTCTGGCTGCTTGCATTCTGATGCATGTTTTGTTTCTGTTATTTTTGTCGGGCTACTATCGATTGCCTTGTATTCTAGCTGTGGCGTTGATCAACTGGATTCACAAGGTACTGTTTGCGCCGGCCGCCTCGCATGACCTTGGGTAGAAGTCCCATGCTGCTTGGTTTCGCGATCTTCTTGGCTAGCAACCGCTCATCGAACCTGCCATAAGAAAGAATAGAAAACAAAACAAAAGATTACACGTGATTTGCTCTTCTGGCAGTCAGGAATCGTGCATGAGCGGCCGGCCGGCCGACAACTCCATCACCCTGTTTGGCGCATGCACGACCGTTGCATCCCGTCGTGCTTGCGACACGTTTGCTTGCGTTATTGGTACCATCCCGCGCTCGAAGGAGGATGTCGTGGCAAGAATATGCAAATACATTATAGTACGTGCGCCCGGCTCCTCTTTGAGTCACCGCGTGGAGGCCCTGCAATTAGAAAACAGAAAACAACGCATATATTACGGCGTAGACGCTCCTTCTTGTGACAGCCGTGGTTGTTGTGGTGACAGCCGTTTACCCCGACCCTAGAGTCAGGTCGCGGTTAACGTAATTGATCTTCCAATTTGACGTCGACATGTCGCATGTCGTCGAGTGTTAGTGGAAATTAGTGCGGGCATGGACATCCGCGACTCTGAAGAAAGCCGGTTGAGACCGTGTATGGTGCTAGTGAACCAGCTAAACCTCGCTCATCTTCATTCCGTGGCGAAAGAACGTGCCATGTTCTGAAAATAATTTTATCAATCTAGTCGGGACCGCCTAGCCCAGGCAGTGCCAGCCGACTAGACTGAAGGGTTTCACAGATTCACGCTTAGTCAAGGCGGCGCGTCCATCGCTTCCCGTATCTTGACGCATTGATGTAGATGGGCGCCGGTAAGCCATTGGCGTAGAGACTCCATCCTTAAGGCGGAGAGAGCATCGTTCCATGGGCATCGCCATTGATGACGAGGTGCATGTCACCGAGGGCAAGGAACACCACCAGTATTGTTGATGTAGGGCGGCATTGGGCCCTCTCGACAATGTACCTGCTCAAGCTTGATGGACAAAGCATCCAAGGCAAAATAAAAGAAGCGAGGGACAACATCGACAAAACATGGTTTTGGGTTTGTGTTTTTTAAAATGTTGGCTTTCCCGTTATACACTAGCTATATGTGTGATATCCGAAAAAGCCGCCAAAGGACTTGTCATTGGGAATCGTCGCAAGACCATGACGATCATAACTTTTCCTTCCGTGTGCGTGTGTGGAGACGCCGTCTTCGGAGATGCTCCCGAGAGGCAGCGGATAGTCATGCCCTAGCCCATTGCGGTACCGAGGAACCCCACAGCTCAACCATGCCCCTAGCGACGCCTGACGCAGAGACTTGGGAATGGTGGATGATGGTAAATGGTTTTGGGATGAAAATTTGAGGTTTTTCATGCCTTCTTGAGGGGTGGTGAACAGCTACCTTCCTCCTTCTTTCTATGATTTGCTTGATATTCGGAACCATTGGACTTGATTCTTGAACTTCTGGATATTCGCCCTCTTGAGAGGATTGCTTGAATGGACCACTTGGATGGTCACGGACTTCATTAGTTGCTTGAATGTGTGATTTTTTTGCTTGAATTTCCTTTGGATTTCTTGCTTGCTTGCTTGTGGACCTCCTCGAGAATTTGGAAGGCAACCATTCACCTTGGTGGACTACGTCACCCTCTGGCACTTTATCTGGAGCTTTTAGCATACGCCCGAGTTGTCATGCGGCCACGCACCAAATCGGGCAGCCTTTTCATGATCTTTTCCTATGGTCTTCCCTGGGGCGTGAGTCCCTATGAGCGTGTTGCCCGCCTGGAAGCATGAGGGGCGTGGAGCCTCGGTACGTTGAAGTTCCCAAGAATCTTCTCCGCTGCCTTCGGAAGAATACACCTGGTACGTGTCGTGCTTAGTGGGTGTGAGAGCCGCTCCTCCTGCAATTTGCCACCCTCTAACAAATCCTAGGGTAGCGAGATCTTCTATCACCAGCATGGTATGATGAGGGAAAGCCGTTTTTTTGTTGTTTGGAAAAATGAATATCCATGTTATGCAAAAGAGAATGCATCATGGATCCGAGCCGACCGAAGAATTCCCCATTAAAAACGAGAAAAAAAGGGGCAACAGAAGAGGCAAATATTTTAGCAAAAATACTTTTTGAGAAACCTTCCGTTGATTGGAGGCATAGGCCGGGATCCTTGGGGATAGACCAGTTGGTATGCACCTCCATCGTAGACTTGCTCGATGGCGTAAGGTCCTTCCCACTTCGGCTCGAATTTTCCCTTCGTCTTGTGCGTGACGACGATCGGACGCCTTAGCACCAGGACTAGTTCGCCCTTCCGGAAGACACGCTGCTTGACAAGCTTGTCGTAGGCTCTCACCATGTTCCGGCGATAGAGCTCCAGGTTTTGCACGGCGTTGAGTCGATCCTCTTCTAGGGCGTCGAGCTCCTGGAAACAGCTTGTACTGTTCATCTTTGGTGAGTTCGTCTGGATGGCCACCCGTGAGAGGGTAGCTCGACCTCCAATGGCAAAACTTCACAACCATAGACAAGAGAATACGGAGTAGCTTGAGTTGGGAATGCAGACGGTATGTGATGCGCCCATAGAGACTTCGTGAGGCGGTCCGCCAATCTCTTCTGTGTCTGGTCACCGTCTTCTTGAGTATCTTGCCCAGTGTCTTGTTGAAGGCTTCAATTGCTCCGTTGGCTTGAGGATAGTAGCCGGTGGAGTAGTTCCACTTGATCTTGTATTTCGCCATGAACATGTACATCTTATTGGACTTGAATGCCTTGCCGTTGTCGGAGGTGACGCGGTGTGGTATCCCAAAGCGATGGATGATATTTCGCTCTAGGAAGTTGATGACGTTGTCACTCTTCACTTCCCGCAGCGGGACAGCCTCTGCCCACTTGGAGAAGTAGTCCGTCGCTGCAAGGATGAAACGGTGGCCCCTGGAAGATGGTGGGTCAATGGGGCCGATGACGTCTATCCCCCAGGCGTCGAACGGCCATGAGGGAATGGTAGGGTGTAGAGGAACCGGAGGTTGGCGCTTGAAGTCGCCATGGATTTGGCAACCATGGCATGACACAGCTACCAAGGCGTCCCTCATGATCTGGGCCAATAGTATCCAATAGCGTATGGCATGATACATTTTGGCTCCATACGATGGTCGCCCATGAACACCGTGGTGCACCTCCTGCAAAACCTTCTCGGCCTCGCTTTGGTTAACGCACCTAAGAAGAAGCTCCTGTCCATGAGACCGCCTGTACAAGACACCAGCCTTATAGACATAGAAAGGCAATCGTCGTTGTAGTTGGCGCCTACTAACGGGGTCATCGGGGAGTCTGCCATGCTTGAAGTAGTCGAGGAATGGTTGCAACCATTCGTCTTCATACACGGCATTTGTAGTGATGGTGTTGACTTCATATTCCGTCGGATGAGCTCCAACACAGCGGGAAGAAGCCACCTTTCTTCCACTGTTACCTGCATAGATTTATCATTTGGGAGCACTAGTGCTGCCGCCAATTTCGCCAAGGCGTCAGCTGGTGCATTCTCGCTTGTGGGGGCGTGTAGAACTTCAATTTGTTGGAACTTCTCCATGAGTCTCCGGGCCGCGTCATAGTACGGCACCAGTTCAGGCTTGCGCACCTCGTAGATGTCATTGACCCGCCTGACGATGAGCTGAGAATCTCCATAGGCTTGTAAGACACAAATGTCCATAGAAAGGGCCTGGAGCAGGCCAAAGATGAGCGCCTCGTACTCGGCCTCGTTGTTGGAGCATTCTTCTTTGAGGAGGGAGAATGAGTGGTACATCACCTCCCCTCGTGGAGTTTTGAACACCAGTCCTGCGCCGGCTCTCCGCCTTGGGGTCCAGTCTGGGTTGACCTCCGTGCGGGAAGCACCGTCGAAGTAGAGCTTCCACGGACCTTCGAGCTCGGCGGTGAATACCTCCTCGTCTGGAAGGTTGGCGACAAGCGGAGAGTCTTCAGGGACGGGATGCGCTGCAAGAAACTCTGCTAAGGCTTGTCCTTTAATCGCCTTCTGAGGGACAAAGGTGAGGTCGAACTCCATCATGAGCAATGCCCACTTCCCGAGTCGCCCCATTAGTGCAGGCTGACTTAGCACATACCTTATTGGATTCGCTCTTGCCACGAGCTGGATTTGGAGTGCGAGCATGTAGTGCCTCAACTTCTTCAACGCGAAGATTAGCGCCAAGCAAAACTTCTCTATTGGAGAGTAGTTTTGCTCGGCACCGACCATCGTGCGGCTCAGGTAGTAGCAAGCCACCTCCTTCCCTTCGTCATTGTGTTGAGCGAGTAAGGCGCCTATAGAAGTAGGTTGCGCTGCAATGTAAAGAATAAGGGGGCGCCCTTGTACAGGAGCTGCCAATACGGGTGGACTAAGCAAGTACCTCTTGATAGCGTCAAAGCCCTCTTGACATCCTTCATCCCACACGAACGGAGCTCCTTTCTTCATGAGACTTGAGAAGGGCTGGATGCGTCCGGAGAGGTTGGAGACGAAACGACGGATGTACGCCAACTTCCCTTGCAATGCCCTCAACTCCTTGAGGTTAGAAGGGGGAGGCATGTTGAGGATCGCCTTGATCTTCTTTGGTTCTATCTCTATGCCTCGATGATGAACCACGAAGCCGAGGAAGAGGCCCGATTGTACGGCGAAGGCACACTTTAGTGGGTTCATCTTGAGCTGGTGTTGACGTAGTCGCTCGAAGACGATCCGAAGGTCCTCCTGATGATTTTGGCGGTCCTTGGTCTTGACCACCATGTCGTCGACGTAGCATTCCACCGAATGGTGGATGAGGTCTCCGAGGATGTATGTCATGGCGCGCTGGTATGTTGCTCCGGCATTCTTCAAGCCGAAAGGCATGACGGTGTAGTAGAAGTTGCCCTTCGGGGTCCTGAACGCGGTGTTGATGGCGTCTTCGGGGTCCATCTTGATCTGATTGTAGCCCGATGAACCATCCATAAAGGACAGTGCACCATGTCCCGTTGTGGAGTCGATGACCATCTCCGTGATTGGTAGGGGAAATCGTCTTTGGGGCATGCTCGATTAAGATCGCGGAAGTCTTGGCAAACCCGTACCTGGCCATTCTTCTTCTCCACGGGGACGATGTTTGCGAGCCACTCAGCGTATTTGGCCTCTTTGATAAAATCTGCAATGATTAACTTATCTACTTCGGCGATGACTTGATCTTGAAACTCCGGTCGCAACCGTCGCAGCGGCTGCTTGACGGGTCGGTGTCGCGGGTCAATCGCTAGCTTGTGTGTGGCAACACGTGGGTCGAGCCCTGGCATCTCCTTGTAGCTCTAGGCGAAGCAATCCCGGTACTCCATCAGGAAGCTTCGATAGCCTTCTCTCTCCTCTTCTGTCAGCGTGGCGCTAACAAAAGTTGGGCGTGGATCATCTTCCATCCCAAGATTGATTTCAACGAGCTCGTCGATGGTGGGTTGTCCGCCGTCTTCTAGCTCTGGTAGGGCTGATGTAGAACCTATCTCCTCTTCGACCTCGCCGAGATTGTCGCTTCCTGAGGAGACGGACGTGGCATGACAAGTGGCCCGTGGGCCATCGCCTTTGTCCTTTGCGTCGCCGGTGTCGATGTAGCCGAGCCCGAACTTGGGGCGTATCTTGCATTCGCTCTTGATGAGATCTTCTGCTTGTCTCCACCACTCCTCACAGACAGCGGGTGGTGCCGGCATTCTGTTGTTTCCGCGAAGAGTGAAGCCAGCCTTCTCCAGGAGACGAGCCATCTTCGACCCGACCTTCATCGTCGTGGATAGTGCTTCTTCCGTACCGTGGCAAGGTTGGGGAAGTTCAAATATTGAATCGCAGTGTTGTACCTGCGGAACTTTATAGAAAATGGTTCGGGTTCTAGACCCACATGAACTTGGGATAGCCCAAACCTCCAATGGAGAAGACACCGATATGTAGAGGGATGGGGGCTGCACTCCTTGAGCTCCCCTTGCTACTTCCTCCAACTCTTGTATTCTTCTTTTGACCACCCCTGCTTGTGCGGGCACTTGCTCCTCTTTTGGAGAGTTGCGTACCCGCAATGTGATGGCTGGTGGCGCATCACTGCTGCCGGTCCTCATCTTCGAACTTCCCTGGGCACCTATAGAGCTTCCAAGTGTTAAACCATCAGGCTCGTGGTGCGCCGAAGTCGACGAAGATGTGGAAGCCTTGGGTGTTGGGGTTGACCTCAGCATGATTGGTGTTGATGATGGTAATCTAGCTTTCAAAAGCAATGGGGCTGACAGGGTAGGCATAGAAGAGCCTCCTCCCGATGACGTTGGAGTAGAACTCCCCATCGCTACTGGGGAGTAGCGCTTGTTTTCGTGTTGAGTGGTTGAGGAAGATCGTCTTCGTGCAGAGTGCTTGCGACTCCATGACGAAGAAACCTGTACGTCCTTTGGTGATCCTGGCATGATGAGCCGCCTTGCCTCGACTGCCGGCGTGACACCAGGTTTGACCAAGACATCAACTGCTGGTGTTGTCCGCCCGATCTTATGATCATTATCTTCAACAGGGAAGTAGTACTTCGCATCCGCATGATGCGACTCTTGGACGGTGTAGGGGTTGGTGTTTTCGTTGATGCGTTGTTGTGTGCCATTGCCGTCAAGGAACTTCAAGCATTGGTGAAGGGTAGAAGGCACCACACGATACTTGTGGATCCATGGCCTTCCTAAGAGGGCTGAGTAGGAGGTGTTCGCTTCAATGACGAAGAAGCGTACCTTGAAGCTGAATGTTGACATTTGGATCTTCACCGTGATGGCACCCAACGTTGGCTTTCCTTGATTGTCGAAGCCGCATATCATAACGTCGGTTGACTCCAAATCATCTACCGTGAAACCAGCCCCTGTCAAACTCCGAAGGGGTAGTATGTTCACGGAAGATCCTGGGTCAATGAGGATTCGACGAAGGTATGCGACGCCGATGTTCCCTTCTACATAGAGTGGACGATTGTGGGCACCATATTCTATGATATTGTCTTCCTCATCGAACGTAATCTCATTCACGAAGCAGGGGTTGGTGAAGAGATGGTGTTTTGCCATGCACACCTCATAGAGTTCCGGAGCTTGGAGCGCCTTGACAAGGGCTTCACGGAGGTCTGGCACCATCATGAGGGCATCATGTACACTCAGAAGCGCAGGGATCCTCTTTAGGTGGGCGATGATGTTGTAGTCGACTTCGTGTGACTTCGTCTTCCCTTCAACCTGTCCTTCTGGTGATTCATCTTGTGCGGGGGGCTCCTTTTGGGTTGCTACCTTGTCCCTTCTTGTTTGGTTGGCCTTTGGGAGTTCAGGTAGAACCTTGCCCCCACGCAAGTTCATGTTCACTTCTTCAATCTGCAAATCTTTCATGGCTCCCTCAGTCTGGAATGCCTCTTGCTCTTCAGGGGTGAACACGTCATCTGAATCAGAGCTAGGCCTATCCTTGTAGTTGAGGACGACATTGCAACTCTCAAGGGTGGATGGTTGAGGGGTTCTAGCTTCCCCTTTTGCTCCTTCTGTCTCCTCCATTGGCGCTTGCTTCACGTCTCGCGGCATGAACTGCGCCAAAGTGGGTAGCGTGCGCCTTGGTCGAGGGAAGGACTCGTCTCCCTCGGATCTTGGGACAAATCTTGGTGGAGGCTGGCGCTGACTTGGATCAAGTCGCTTGAGGATCATTGGGGAAGCGCGTGTTGATGATGCCGGACGAGGTGGTCGAGGTGTAGGGTTCCTCGAGTGCGTCCTTCGCTGAACTATGTTCCAAGGATTCTCTTTGTATGAGGTCGAGGTCACCTCCTGATGAAGAGAAGGTCTTGATGTCTTGGCAACGATGAGACTTGATAGTTGATTCTCAACTTCTGAGAATGCCGCCCATGATTCCTGGTCGTCCTTGTCTTGCCTTGATGAAGAGGGTGTAGCTACGCTCACCATGTTCACCGCTTGATAACCTGGATTGATGGCTTCTGGGTCCAAGTTGATCCTCTTCTCATTAACGGCTCTTTAGAGCCACTCCTTGAAAATGATCCTCAATACATGTCCCACATACCTATGATATGGACAAAACAAAGCATTATCCGTCATCCTCATCTGATCGGGTCTTCGAGGTTCTGGAAGGTCCAAGGCTCGATGTTCCATCAGCTGGTTGAACATGTCCTTCACTAGGTCCCTGCGAAAGATGTATTGTTTCTTGAGGAGTTCCTGCATCGTTGGTCGTTGCCTTCCTCCAACTTGCTCGCCTCTTGCCCAACATTGTACGTTGCCTTGTGGTGTAGATGAGCAGACTCTAGCAGCGTTCGCCTCCGCCGGTGCCTTCATCTTGGCGCCGGTATTGGTTAGCTTGGATGTCGAGGCAAAGCGCTTGGCTGGATCGAATGTACTAGCATTCTTGTAGAGCTCCATGATCTGCGGCGATTTCTCGAACTCGAGCTTTGTTGCTGCCACCGCCGTGCTTAGAGCACTAAAGGTTCTAGGCTCGCGCCGAGAGACCTCAAGTGACCAATGTTGTTGCATCCCATGGACGCACATCTCGATGGCATCCTCGAGGTGCATCTCTCGAGCGAGCCGCACATAGCTATTGCGGAAGCGAATGACGTATTCATCGATGGACTCATCTCGTCATTTGTCGAACTTGCGAGCTCCACTGGCGAAGTCCTTCTTCATGGCGACAAAGTGCTTCTTGAAGACTTCCTTCATGCTTGACCAACTTCCGATGGATGCAACCGGTAGACGGCTATACCAATGAAAGGCGGGGCCGGTTAACGATCCTGAAAATTGTCGTAGGAGAAGTGACGAGTTGTTCGCGGTGTCGCCGCATGCCGCCTCGAAGTATGCCAAGTGCTCCCTTGCATCGCCCGTCCCATCGAATTGACGGAACTTTGGTGGATGCCACCCTGCGGGGAATGACACCAGGTCGTGCCATGCTTCATAGGGCTTCTCCATTTCGCTTCACTGTGGTGCGAGGAGCATTATCGACCTTTAATTGCCTGAATCTCTCGTCCACCATGCCTTTAAGCATATCATGGTAGCCTTTTAGCATACTTTGCTGTGTCACTTCGGTGGTTGGGACGGTGGGTGTAGCCCAATGTCGAGTGTGTGCACTTGTTCCTTCATGTTGCCGTTCCTGATTGGGTGGCGCAGTTGCTAGAGTGCCAGCCTGTAGCTCCTCCACTTGCGGGTCTACCACTCCTTGTGGGACGCTTGGGGGTGGAACACCGTTGTTGTTGCTGTTGTTCATCATGAGCTCGATGAATTGGTCGAGCTTTGACGTCAGTTGGTCAATCTTCTGGCGTTGCTCTTGAATCTGTTCTTCAAGTGCGGTTTCTCGTCGACGCTGTACTTCGCTTGACGCCTTTCCACCATCCACCGCCATGCGGCAGCAGGTCTTGATATGAAGGTCTTCAAGGCCATCTTCACAATCGGATGGCACAGACGGTGCAAGCTCATGATATGGAGGAGAGTTTGGAAGCTTCTCCAATGAGGATGAAGAAGAAGAGTCGGATAAGCTCCCCTCATCATCGATGTAGTCATGATCCGTCCTCTCTAGCTAGTCCATCTGTCACACTTGAAGTGCAGCAGACTTTAGCCATGTCTTGGCCCCGGTCGACTCGCCATCTGCAATATCTTGTTTGAATTGCAGGAAGTCGTGAGTTGATGTCGGTGTAGCGGTGATATGTCCGGATGATACCCGCATCTCCTTGAGATGAGCCCTTCCCGTCATGATAGGAAGGCATGGGGCTTTCGATCTCGCTCCATCTTGAGACGAGGATGTGGTTGGCCTTGATTCTGCCTCGGCGCCTTTGAACCATGAGCGTACATGGCCAAGGCGTGGTAGGAATGCCTTCTTGAAGTCCGCCTCCAGATTTGGCACAATCTCCTCATCCGAGGGATAGCCAAATTCGTGAGTGACCTCCGGAGGTTGCCATCCATCGCTTGACTCCATCCCCGGGCGCACCACAAGAGTGCCGCATGGGGCGAGGTTCTTTTCTGTCATCTCTTTATCCTTGTCTTGTTCTACACCTGCGAGGGAAACAAGAGAAGGTAGCACGTGGAGCGTCGCACCTTGTCCTGGGGCAACATTAGTTGTAGCCCCGGGCTCCTCTTCGTGGTTTGGGGAGGTCGTGTGGTGAGACTCCTCCACACCCTCCATTGGCGTGGCCGTCGATGCGGGTGCCTTTTGCTTCTCGGAAGATGAGGCTATCACGACAGCCTTCACATGTTCACCGTCTTGATGTGTGGTTGCTTGAGGGAGCGAGGGTGGAGCCTCTATGTTCTTCTCCCCCGCATGCCGCGATGATGGCTTGCGTGGCTTCGGTGTTAGGCGACTGAGCAGGTAATTGCACCGCTCGTGTCGCTCCAACTCGGGAGAGATGCGGAAGCCGATCCTGTCATTTTCTTGCACGACCCCACCATCGGGTCGTACACGGACTTGGGTATACCGAAGTACCAAGTCTTCTAGTTCTTTGTACAGGACTCGTCGGTTCCTTCGCCGCCTCTCACGTTTGCGCTGGTTCTCCGTGGCGGCCTTGGAATTACTGGAGGTGTGGGCCGAAGAGGTGGTGCAGACGAAAGCAGGCGTAGACATTTCCTGTGGTGGCTGCACTTGGAGTTGATCTCCCCATCTTGAAGGAGAAGAGGGTCGTGGTGGAAGTGGAGCTTGCGGAGGATCCCTTGGTCGCCACACTTGGGTGGGACGAGAGTTCCTCTCATCTCCTTGATGGCGTGACCATTGATTCCATCGTGGGGGCATATTAGGATGCCTCCCACGAATAGGACGAGTTGGTGAAGGCGGACGTCGTGGCGCCAAGGTACGACGCTCATGTTGAGGTCGATAGCTCGGGGCTTGCCGTGTAGTCCTGCCCCCAGCTCGTGTCGGTGATGTACGTGGCGCTTCTTGATGATGGAGCCGCCTCTGGATGTTGTCCATTTGCTCACAGGTTGGCGAAATTCACGCCGTAGGTCCTCGTTGCGTGGGCGGTGCCTCGTTTCAAGAACGGCAAACTGTTATCATTTGGAAGGATCGTCCTTCCACGTTGAAGTATGGAGGCATGGTGCCCACATGCCTCCCGAGCGTTGTGGTTGACGGCGATCGTAGGGCCTGGAAGAATGGGCTCCTTGCGTGAGCGCCGCTTCCAGAACTCCTTCATGATGGTGCGTCGTATCATCTGCTTGACCTTCAATGGCTCGTTCGCCCATTCATCAGGGAACAAGTTGTAGGGTGGGGTGATGGTGTTCGCATAGGTGAACACCTTGTCGGCCAGGTCCCCGGCACCAAGGGACCAGTCTTCCTCGGGCACCGTGCATTGAGCGAGCTTATTATACATTGTTGGAGCTGTACCTTGCGGTACTTCCTCCTGTAGTTCCGAAGAGGGTGCGGGCTATCTGACAAGCGTGCGCTTGCCATCAGCCTCCGCAAGTGGTAGGAGGCGGCCTCCAAACCCTCGATGAGTTCTACCTCGGTGCGCCTAGCTGTCGGTTTTGGCGGCGTTGGTGGTGGTGTCGAGGTAGGCGCGCGAAGTGACGCCGCACCTGTCCGTTTGTTGGCAGCCTTGATGCGGAGGCGCTGAGCAGCCTCCACATCCCCTTTGATCTCGGCCCTTGTTGACTCCTTCAACAGGGCGCGAGCCTCGAGCATCAGCTCGCGACGCTCCTTCTTTGCTTTGGCGGCTGCCCGCTTTTGCGCCTTCTTGTTCTTCAAGACCTGGAATTGCGTAGGGTCTTGAGCTTCGTGCATGTACACCTTGGCGCCCATCTCAAAGAACACCATGGGCGGCATGACCAACCGGATCGTCATAGGCTCGGTGTAGTTGTACGGTCCTCCTGCATGAACATGATCATTGATCAGCGGGAGTCAATACTTGTGCCTTGTCATGCAGTATGCTGTGCGGATGGATGAACGGGCGAAGACGATTCCGATGACCACGGCGAAGCAAAGATGGGAGGAGAACCGGGTCCCACCGGGCGTGCCAATTTGTTTGACACGAGAAAAACGTACAAGGACGCCTCCACGAGTACGATGCGGGAGCGGTAGTTTTTCTCATGCGCACCGGGGTACGGTAAGATAAAGGAAATGTGCGGGCGTGCCAGTGTATAACGAATACACGAAGAAAACAAAAGAGGAGGGAACAGTATTTTATTAATCATATGAGATAACAAATACAATTCCCAATGTTGCGCTCCGTGGCCTACTAGCGCGGCCAGCATAACAATGGCGATTGTGCGATCTCCTGGTTCCCGGGGCCTCGGAAGGCTCCCGGTTAATTACTCCCGCGGGTTACGCCGCGAGACACCCCCGATTAAGCCGTGTGGTCGTCTTCGTCGTCTTCGCTTCACGTCCTGCATACATATTGATGGTGTTGGTGTGTGTGGGCAGCGACAAAGCCCGTGTCCTCGTCGGTACACGCGCCGCTGAAAGCGTGGCCTTTGCTCCGGCCTCGCCCGCCCTCGCCGTCACGCCTCATCGGTCTTGAACGGCAATGAGGTGTATGGTTGATGTAGCTTGATGCAGTCCGCTCGGCTGGGACTTCTTGACGACTTAGCGGCTTCGTCGGAGTGTGTAAGGGGTATGCCTCGCGGGAGTATTTTTTATTAGGAGACCGGCGTCGGTATAATAAAACCAACTCGCACATGTCAGCATGATCAACGTGGTCGGTTTCTTCGTCTCGACGCAGCGCCGAGTTTACGGCAGCCGGCGTATCCGTAGACACCGTCTCACGAGGGCCTGCACGCCAAATTGAACCTGCACATCGGAGTCGGACTGAGCTGCTCATGTGCATCGTGCCGTGCATGTCCGTACAGGGTAGATGCATGCCTAGCCCATCACCTCTGCTTGGTGACTTTGGAAAACTATGCACGTGGGTAGCTGGCTAACCCAAGGCATGCACGATTCAGCCTCCAGTCCTATGCTCTTCTCATCTGTCTTGGCGGATCGGCAGCCAGCCAGCCGAGATATCCTGTCCCTGTACGCCATCTTGAACACGGTCACGGAACGTCGAGATGTGTCTATCCGCCGGCTTGTACAAGGGGTAGAGCTGAGCCTGCAGTAGCTGCGTCGGTCCGTCGAGAGCGGTCGGGCTGCACGTCGCCAGATTATAATTAGGATTAGAGACTTGTATCTTCCTGCTCGCCGTGTACGCCATCGTTCGCTCTGTACGTCCACCGTCTAGCTGCGCCCGTCCGCTGCGTCTGTCCGACGAGGGCACCGAGCTGTACGCTGTGCATGTCCGCCGATGAGTCTTGAACCTGTACGCCGAGTGCCGAAGAGCTGCTCGCGCCTCCTGTGGCCACAACTATCTTCCTTGGCGAGACTCCGGCCAGACGTGGGCTGGTCCGTGCCATCAGGCTCCACGCCTCCAGCAAACGGCGGCGACCGCGAGCTCCGTCGGTGTGGAGGATGCACCGGCCGATGGGCTGCATGTAGGCGAGCTCCGGTGGCGGTGGAGCTGGCGACAGCGTGTCGGGCGGCGTTCTGGCGAGCTCCGATGGCGCCACACCATCCCGCAAGCTCCGGCAGCTGGCGGCGTCTTGCGAGCTCCGACGGCTTTGGTGTTGTTCCACGTGCGGGGACTTGGGGCTGGATGATAGCGTCGTGCTCCTCGGCTCCGGACGCGGTGGCGACAAGCTACCGTCGCATCAACCGGCGGGCTGCATGCTGGCGAGCTCCGGGGCGGCGATTGTGATCCTCGTGCCAGACCTTCGTCGTGCTACCTGTAAGGGAAGGGAGCAGAAAAGGATCATACAAGAGCCTCACCGTTTGTCAAGATCGTTCTCGTCTCCATGGTCATCATCCTCCTCTACTTGCTTTGCCCTCCGGCCACTCCGGATGCGATCGGCGGCTTCTTGCGTCTTCTTCCTGGATGATCTCCTCCGGCTGCGTCCGCGCCAGCTGCTCCCAGTTGCGATCTCCTGCCGGTGGTGCTCTCCTGTTCCCGTTTTCTCTCTGGGTCTCTCCCGATTGCCCTCCTTTTTCTCCTCTGCGTACAGGTGCAGCTCTCCTTATATAGGCAGGAGCTCAACGTCCAGATAAGGATGCGGCCATCCTTTCCGGGAGTTTTAGCAAGCCGGCCGGTTTGTTGTTTAAATACTTATCTCTTGTAAGCTTCTAGAACTTCTTTGAGATATCTTGTTAAGCCCGTGCGGTTAGCTTCATGCAGGTTTAAATGTTACGTGACATTTCCCTGTCACGTCTCAACGTGAGTCTGCTCCTGGCGGATCGATCAAGCGCGTGCAGGACTCAACAAGCCTCTTGTACGTGCAAAAATCCACCAGCTCATCAGGTAGGCGGGTACGTTTCATGTTTGGTGGGTCCTTCTCCGCTCGATGCTGAAGGCTGCTCAAAATATTATCTCACGAGATTCTAGAACCTGACCCAGAGAGTCCAGAGCTGGCCAAATACCCATGTTGGGGTTAACACGTGATTTAATTGTAGATTAACCGGCCATGTACGGGACTCTGTCTGTCACGTCTTCGCGTGGGTCTGCTTTCGGCCGGCTGGTCCGATATATACATGGTTTATATATCATCGACAGTACGTATAAATTTTGGTACAACAGTTTGTTATACGGACGCGTCTCCGGCCGGCCGGCGAACCACCGATTGGAAGTCCATACACGTATACGTACTTGTTCTTGAGCTGAGACGGATTCTGTGACTTGAATACAAAACTCTATCGAACAGCTTCGAAGGGCAGGGCATTCAACCTCGAGCATTGTTTGCTTTTGCTCCAAAGAAGTGAGAAATGGAAGTTGAGGGAGCAAGAAGCACCACCCAAAAGAGGATCACTCATCCATTTGGATGATGAACTTCCACCGGGAGGGAGGAACAAGAACAAGCCCGATGGCAACAATATGGCAAAGGAGAAACTTAAGAAGCTAGCTGAGAATTTAAGCTTGAGAGAGAAGATTGATCTCATGGTGATCCCAAATGAGAAAATGGTGGCCAAGACTTTGGAAGCAAAAGTTGCTTTGGCCGAGAAGAAAACAATTGAGAAGCAAGTAAGGTGGAAAGCACTCCGACAAGATGGTTTGTGCAAGATAGCCGTGGAGGAGAGGAAGGCGGCAGCCGAGGAAACCAAGGCCATGACAAAGCTCTATGTCGAAGAAAACACCATCATGACCATGGACCGGAGCAACATGGACGAGATCACCTTGACATGGCATGATCAAGCAAGGTTGGACATCTTGGAGAGAAGGAGGTCAGCGGCGCTGGCAAGATGCCATGCTCGGGAGAGGGATGGTGATGGACATGGTGCTCCGGTAAGTGATGGTGGCCATGGTGGAGCCTCGGCAAGTGGTGGTGGCGGTGATGCTTCTCTTGACTTCGATGCTTGATGATCATCGTGGGTTGTGGTGATGATTCATATTTTGGACAATGTTCTGCGACATGATAGCGAAATACTTTGTTAAATTTGATTGTCACGGTTGAACGATCGAATTTGTTTAAATTCTATACTTTATGGTTTCGTTTTACGGTTTCGTATCGTTTTTGTCCTGGCAGAAAACCGTGTGCGCGAAACTGTAAAAAAGGAATATTCCTTTTTCTGGTTCGGTTTTGAGTGGTCTGTTCCGTCCCGTCACTCGCCGCCTGAAACCCCCCGCCAAACACGACCTGAAAACGCGTTTTACGGTTCGCGATTTTCCGGTGTCTGCTAGAGATGCTCTTAGGCTGTGTTTGTTTGGGCTGCAGCTTTTGAAAAGCAGCTGTGGAGAATCAGCTGTGAGGAATCAGCTGTAGGAAGCAGTTGTTGGCTGTAGAGATTTGGTGTTTGGCAGAAATACTTTTGATGGATGCTGTTGCTGGTTTTGGAAGTAAAATGTCTGAAATAGCCCTGGGTGCAGAAAAATGTTATATAAGTGTTGATTTAAAATGAATTAGCTGTTTCTTACTGTTTTACTTAAATACTACATTCGACATGCTTAGGAGTTGAATTATCTATATTCACTTGTTTTTTTGTTAAAATATTTCTCAACACGCTTTGCAGCGGAATAAGTTTGAAGTTATTGGTTAGGCTTTATTTTAGAATTTGGCCCGGATTATTTGGACAGCAGGCCGCCCTGTGTCTTTACATCCATCCACGAGGTATCTATGTTGTTATAGCATATAGAACCGAATTTTCTTTGGACAGCAGGCTTGCATATCTATACATACATCCTTTGACATCGATCAATCACACATGCGCAGCGTACATACAACAAGTATCCATCCATCAAGCATCCATGCGTACGGACGAGCAGCTCGGGAGCACCAACGAACATGACTCGGTCTAGGAACCACCGCCCCACCCCCACGCCCAGGAACCACCGCCGCCGCCCCACGTCCAGGCACATATGCGCGCTCCAGGGGATGGCCGGCAAGCCCGCGCATCCGCACTCCAGGGAAAACACGGCCACCGGCATGCAGAAGAACGTCCGTAAGCATCTCTGAAGAGGTGGAAGACGAGGCGGCGGCGGCAGAGGCTCCAGTGCCAGCAGCTTCGCCGTCTCCACGCCCTCCGTGGAAGACGCCAGCGAGACGAAGCGCGGAGGCGTAAGGCGCAACTCCGGTCGTCGGTGCTGGCCGTGGTGGCGCGCGCGGCGCATGCTGATGATGGGGTCAACCTGGCGACGGCGTCCTTATCCCTAGCAGAGGGGGAAATAGTGGATGTGGGAGACGGGTGGCAGTTTTTTTGTTAATAGTGCGAACAGTATGGGGCAGTTTGGTCCGGTCTAACTCGGGAAGCGGGGGAAACAGGGAGGAAGCAGCTCGCGACCAGCTTTCTGCTCCTGGTTCATTTCGCTGTCGCGCTTGTTGGAAGCGCTTTGTTATTTGCAGGTGTTTGTTTGCATCAAGTGCTGTTGGAACCAAAAGCTGAAGCGAAAGCTCAAACAAACACAGCCTTAGTCTCTAGGCTTGGGCTTGATTTAGAAGAGTTTTTTTTTTCAAAAATGTTACACTGTTTGGACCAGTCATCGCACGTCGACGAATACATCGATGTATAGAAGTCTATTGACTGTAATGACACATCCGCTATATAAATCACGTATTCCTAAGATCGATAACCATATCATAGAAAGATGCCAAGTTCAGATACTAACGGTGAATTTTACTCTTTGAACATCCATTTTTTTCGGGCGAAGTGTGAGCCCTCGTGTTCCGTATGGGCCGGGCCGCACGGCCCACCCCCTCGTGTGCTTGTGTTTCACACCACGAACCTGGCGGGTGTGTTTCCCTTTCTCTCACCGCGCGCCCAATCCCCGGTGATTCCCCGCGATTCGTTTCGAAGTTTCAAAACGCGCACGCGCGCACGGCGGCCGCCCGCGGAAACCCCCGAAACAGCGGCACCGGATTAAACTATATACTACTCCTATTTCCATCCAAACATTTATTCCCTTCCGTAGGCGCCACTCCAGCCCCCTGACAGCGGGCCCAGTGCTTCGTGTCGCAAGCCGGGCCGGTCGCGCCTCTCCCCGTTCTGGCCCACGGGAGAGCTCGTGACTTTCCCACTGACGCGCGGGCCCGACACGCGGCTCGAGCTGGAGATAAACACCCGTCTCGTCTCGTCGCTTCGGGCCCGAGACCAGACCAGACCAACCGGCGGAGACCGACCGAGCAAACCGACCCGCGCACGCTCTCACTGTCCTCCGCCCCGGCGATTATTCTTCTTCCGATTCCGGCTGCCCGCCGGCCGCGAGGATGCCGCCCAAGCGAGGGAGCGGGAGGCCGCCCGGCCGCGCGAAGAAGAAGCAGAGGACGCGCGAAGACCCTGCCGCCGCGATAGAGGTAAGCGGGGACATTAGGTTTCCCCTCTCCTTCGAGCCCCCCACCCCGGAGCCGCCTCTCCGGGTTCGCTACCGGCCGCGGGCACCAACTACAGGCCCCTCTCCCCGAGCTAGTCTGGCGTGTCTCCGTTTTATTCGCTCGCTGCCCATTATTGTGCTCTTTCGGGGGAGCTCTGGGCCGTTTCAATTCGCGCCCGGGGGCCGAATTTCGGGGCTCTGTTAGGGTTCGGGATGCTCGCATTCTTAGCCTCGTGCTCATCGTGCTCCCTGCTTCTCACGAATCGAGCTTCTTTTCGGTTCTTGATTTTTTTTTGGCTTACAATAGCTCTGTCTTTGGGTTTTTTCCCAGGCAATATCTAGGGTTTGCTGCTTAATCTGTTCGTGCTGTACGGATTTAACCGGCCACGGCTCCCATTAGTTCTATTAGCAATTTGTGATTTTGGGGGAGGCTTCAGTGGGGCTATTTTGCAATCGCGGCTCTCTGGTTCTTGTTTGTTTAGCTTCGCAAACCTCTGTCCCCACCTAGGGTTTGGTGGCCGGTGCCGCAATTCACCGGGATTTCAGCTGCCATTACTGTTCAGGGGTTTTTCTTGTCCGGACCAGCTTGGGGATGATTTTTTCTTCTTCTGAGGTTATTAATGGTCGTTTGGTTGCGGTGGCAGGAGAACGGCGAGCAGAAGGGTGAAGACCAGGAGATGCCGCAGGCTTCCCCTGAGGTCAGTGTTTCCTGCGTATTTTCATCGCTGACACGAGCATTTATCCTTCTGATGAAGTAGCTTGCAGTGGCCTGCTGTCTGAAATGCTTAATGGTTGCAGGAGCAGAACGAGAACAAGGACCCCCAAGAGGTGCCACAGGCTCCTGCCGAGGTGAATATATCTTTTCTTGCCTAAAGTTATAGGATTCCTTCACAAAAGGAAAACACTTGTCAAATTTCACTCCTATGTTGCAGGCGGGAGTCAGGAGTGGACGTGGGAGGCTACCGCACAAGGCTCCAGCTGTCGCCGAGGTAACCAGACGAGGAACTAACTAATTATGTCTGCTTCGCCTTGAGCCGCTAGTTTCCTTCCACCATGGGAATAAAGGAGCTCCCCCTTGAGCTTTCGGAAATGCTTAATGGTTATTTGGTTGTGGTGGCAGGAGAACGGTGGGAAGAAGGGTGAAGAGGAAGAGTTGCCACAGGTTTCTGCCAAGGCCATTGTTTGTTATGGCAGGGTAAGTATGGCAAGTATGGCACAGAGTTTTATGGATTCCTTTAGAAAAGGAAAACGCTTAGCAATTTCCACTCCTGTTTAGCAGAAGAGACGGGGGATGCCGCCCAAGAATCTAGCTGCCACCAAGGTAACTGACTGATTATATGTGCCCCTCTTAAGCTGCTAGTTGCCTCTTGCTTCTCAACCTCCATGGGAGCTTCTCTGAGACCTGTCCTATAGGTCTCCTGCTGTTCATTTTTTATTGCAATGGTTGGGCTGGAGAGATAGAAACGGGGATTCGTTGGGTTTTGGGAAATGCTTAACTGTCGTTTGGTTGTTGTGGCAGGAGAACGGCGAGATAAAGGGAGAAGAGGAGGTGCAGAAGGCTTCTGCCCAGGTCAGTATTTCCATGGCTGCATACTTCTGCTTGCATCAACGTTTTTTCTTTGGAACTAGCTCTGAGATTTCCGAAATGCTTATTGGTTGCTGGTATTGAGTTGCAGGAGAATGGTGAGAAGAAGGATGTCGAGTTGCCACAGGTATCTGCCAAGGTCATTGTGCGTTCTTGCATAAAGTTTTGTGGATTTGTTTAGATATGGAAAATCCTTATCAATTTTCATTCTCGTGTCTGAAGGGAGGCACAAGTGGACGGGGACGCCGACGGGGGATGCAGCCCAAGACTCTAGTTGATGCTGAGGTAACCAGCCAAGGAACTAACTAATTAAATCTGACCCTCCCTGAGCTGGTAGTCACTTTTCACCTCGCCACCACCATAGAAATGATGGGAATGTTTGATTATCTCTGCAATGGTTGGGTTGGAGATGTACAAGTGGGGATTTGTTGGGTTTGGTGAGGTTCACATTTGCAATCCTTCTGCTCCTTTTGCTTCTGTGTTGTTTGGAATCGACCAATTCTTAGGTTTATATGTTTTCTTTTGCTCCTGGAAGCTTTCTTGGTGTCCAACCACCCTCTAAGGTCTTGGTGGTTGGTGTTTCTTCATTGGTTCTCGGTAGCATGTTATCGTGTGGAAAGAGTTCATCGAGCAATTGCAATGAAAGAGTTCTTGGTAGCATGCTATTGGCCCAGCTTGGTTCCCTGTTTTCGAAGCGAAACGGGTGTGAAATTTTTTCCTGTAACTATTTCCGTAACATGTGCATAGTTTATTATTTTTCACCCTCATATTATTCCTCACAAGTTTCCTCCTGTGTATCGACCATATAATTAATGGACCGGCTGAGGTACTGATTAAAATCTGGCTGTATCCTGCGGACACAACAAAACGCGGCTGTAAAATATCAGGGGTGGGAAATTAATTAGACATTCGAATTGGAGCCGAAGGTCTATTTATTCCCCTCCGAAGGTGTACGTGCTCCACTCTGCCCCCTGACAGTGGGCCCAATGGCTAGACCACTAAATCCATCAGATGCTGCTTCGTGTTGCAAGCCGGGCCAACTACACCTCTCCGTTCAGGCCCACGGGAGCTCGTGATTTCCATTGACGCGTGGGCCTGACACACGGGAGCGGGACATGAACAACTGTCTTGTCTCGTTGCTTTGGGTCCGAGGCCAGACTAACCAGCAACCGATTGAGCATTTGAGCTAGCTGACCCATCCACGCTCTCACTGTCCTCCCCGGCGTTGTTTCTTCTGATTCCGGCTGGTAGTTGCCTTTCACTTCGATACCACAATGGGAACGATGGGAGTGCGATTATCTCTGCAAAGGTTGGGTTGGAGAGGTAGAAAATGGGGATTTGTTGGGTTCGGCGAGGTTCACATTTGCAATACTTCTGCTCCATTCCTTTTGTTATTTGGAATAGACTGATTCTTCAGTTTATGTTATTTCTGTTTTTGTTTCTGGAAGCTTTTGTTGTCAGAATTTACTCAGGTGTCCAATCTCCCTCCTAGGTTTTGGTGGTTGGTGTTTCTTAATTTGTTCTCGGTAGCCTTTTATTGGAATGGACGAGACTTAAGCTTCATCACACAGCAATTCCTCAATGAACTCTTCCCCTGTGCCATGATTGAAATTTTTAAAAAGAGCTTGAATGATTTTGCAGAAATGCTTAATGTTTATTTGGTTATGGTGGCAGGAGAATCATGAGCAGACAGTTAAGGATGAGATACCGGAGGCTTGTACTGATGTCAGTATTTCCCTGCTTGTTTTTGCTTACATGTACCTTTTCTTCTGAAAGGGCTTCTGCTGAGCTTTTGGGAATTTAGAAATGCTTAATGTTTATTTGGTTGTGGTGGCAGGAGAATGATGAGCAGACAGTCAAGGATGAGATACCAGAGGCTTCTACAGATGTCAGTATTTCCCTGCTTGTTTTTGCTTACATGGACCTTTTCTTCTGAAAGGGCTTGTGGTGAGCTTTCAGAAATGCTTAATGGTGGCTGGCCGTGGGTTGCAGGAGAGCGATGTGAAAATGGGAAGGGAAGAGAGGCCACAGGCTCCTGCCAAGGTCATTAACTTTTCTTGCATTATTGTTTATGGATTTGTTTAAAAAAAGGACCTTTACAAAGTTTAACTCTTGTGTTGCAGAGGGTAGGCAGGAGCGGACGCCGCTGTGGCCGTGGACGTGGACAGGGACGACCGCCCAAGACTCCAGCTGCCGCTAAGGTAACCAAAGAAACTAACTAATTAAATCTGTGCCCTAGTCCCTAGAACTGCAAGTAGCCTCTCACTTCGATTCCGCCGTGGGAATGTAGGGCAAGGACGAGATGCTGCAGGCTTCTGCTGAGGTCATTTTTTCTCTTGAATGCAGTTTTGTTAGATCTTGTCGAAAACAATAATCCTTATCATTTTTCACTCATGTGCTGGATTTCTCAACTCCAGGAGAATGGCTCAGAAGAGAGAACTGAAAAACCACAACCCACAAGAACAAGAAAGCATAGGAGGGATCCTGTTGCTGACCCCTCTTCTCTTGAGCCTCGGACCACACGATTTAGTATGAGGTCGACTGCTCTGGTGGTAGATGATACACCTAAGCTGGAAAAGGTAGAAGCATTTACTTTTCTTGTTAATACTCCCATCTCTAGAGGTTATATGGACTCATGAGTGATGGCTGGCTTGTTAGGACTTTCTGTGCTTATGTAGTTTGTGCTTTATAAGATTATGGTAAAATTGTTTGTACATTCTTCCTATATTGGGTGCATGCATACTCCATTTTTTTGCCGCTTCCTATGTATTTAAATAAGAATCATGATATGCAAGATATACAGTATCTGTGCAATGGTTCAAGCTACGAAAGAAATATATGTCAAATATATAAGAAGCACTTACATTTCTGGGTACATGCTCACTTTGTAGCATCTACCTTGTGTTCATTCATGATATGTGTATGTTTGTGGGTGGAATTTGCAGGAGAAAAAAAAGAAAGAATCAACTTTTCAGGAGAAAAAAAAGAAAGAATCAACTTCAACCATGTGTCATCAATGCCAGAGGAAAGACAAGGGAAGAGTTGTGCGGTGTCTAGGCTGCAAAGACAGAGACATTCTGAAGAGATACTGCATTGCGTGCATAACTCGCTGGTTGGTTCCCTTTAAAAGCATTCATGTTGGTCACCTGGTTGTGTTGCAATGGTCTGCCTGTTTTGGTAGAGTTATAGCACCTGTGTTTGTTCGGTCACTTATTTATATTTCTTATCGAATGATGTGTTTGTTAACATAATGGCATGGCTTGTCTGTGGCATGATCTGAACAGGTATCCAAAACTAACAGAAGAGGACTTTGTGAATAATTGTCCATTTTGTCGCAATAACTGCAACTGCAAGACTTGTCTGCGGAAAAATATAATAGAGAAGGTATGCTTCGTCTTCTAGGCTTCATATCTTATTTGTTTCTTGGCTGCATTTTGTTTGGTACCCCCATGCCTCTAGACTTGTATAATCCCTGACCTGAAGCAACACAAAGGGGAAAATAAAAAGAATTGGTGTTCCTTAGAATTTGCGTTTTCTACTGTAGTGCGGTATACAATAAAAATTCTCCTTATGTTAGGGTGCGCTGGCAGCATGAAATTATTAGTCACTGAGAATAAATAAGGACACAAAACTAAATTGCTTGTTTTTGTTCCTCTTATTTGTTCCACAGGTTGACAAATGGAAAGTATCTGATGTAGATACAATTAAATGTTCACTTCGTGTTGCACACTATTTACTCTCATGGTTGAAAGACCTGCATTGTGAGCAGATGAAAGAGAAACATGTCGAGGCAACAATTAAAGGTATTATGACTGTAGGCTTGTTGAAATGCCACCTTTTGAATTTCTAGCTTACTAATATGATTGGTCAATTATTCATTGCTGGCGTCCATCATTTCGCCGTTACAGGCATTTCCCTGTAGGACCTGTTGATCAGTATTTTTTTTCCATCGATATGAATTTGATAGTACTCCCTCCGTTCATCTTACCGTTAGTCAAAGTCAAGATGTCAAAGTTTGACCAAATAAGTAGAAAAAATATCAACATCTATATTATCAAATCAATACTATTAGAATCATCACTAAATATACTTCAACATTATATGTATACAGTATTGTAGATGTTTATAGTTTTTCTCATATGCTTGGTCAAACTTTAAACAGTTTGACTGACCGAATCTAAGATGAGGAGTAATTTGGAATGGAGGGAGTACAAAAATAAACCAGTACCATATTTGTGAGGAAATATCAAAACATTTCTGTGTTTATGAGTTTCCAAGTTTTGGAATTTTGACTGCATGATTTCCAGTATGACCTTGTCATCTGCTTAGAAATATAGTTAGTCAGCACTCCATGGCCTTTGCTGTTCCTAATGTTACTTTCACAACAGGCATTGATGCATGCGAAGTAAAGATACCTGAAGCTAACTATGAAGAAAATGAGCGAATATACTGGTTAGTCTTGCTTCTATTTTGAAGTGTGCAAATTATTTGGTTCTTTGGAGTGTCTAATTCATAGTTCCCTTTGTGACAGTAACAACTGCAGTACATCTATAGTTGACTTTCACAGGAGCTGCAATAAATGTTCCTATGATCTCTGCCTTAGCTGCTCCCGAGAGCTTCGTCAAGGTCTTAATCCTGGTGCTGCTGCTGCTGCTGCAAGTGTCCCGGTGTTTACACAACCTGGGTTAGAAGGCAAGGAGGATTTGGAAGAGGGAAGTAGTCATGATAATGTTTCAATTCAAAAGCCCTCTGATGGACAGAATGGCGCGTTGATGGACAGTGCAGTTCCTGCTGAGAATAGTGCTCCTGGGGTGAGAGAATGGAGGGTAAATAGGGATGGAAGCATACCTTGCCCGCCAAATGCATTTGGTGGCTGTGGAGATTCTGTTCTTGAACTTAAGTCATTGTTGAAGGAGAATGCTATTTCTGACTTACTGGAGAAGGCCAATTCAGTTGTCAACAATGAAGGAATGCTGGAGGTTGGAGATTCAAAATGTTCCTGCTTTAGTGACCCTGGGGAGATGTGCAGTGGTACATCACAGAAATTGGCTTGTAGAGAGAACTCAAGTGACAACTACATATATTGCCCGAATGCTAGAGATGTTCAAAATGGAGCTTTAGATCATTTTCAGGAGCACTGGTTGAAGGGTCAGCCTGTTATTGTTCGTGATGTGCTCGAGTTAACTTCTGGATTGAGCTGGGAACCAATGGTTATGTGGCGGGCTTTACGAGAAAGGAAAGACAAGACTGAACTTGAGCGGTTCTGTGTTACAGCTATTGAGTGCCTGTCGTGGTCTGAGGTAACTGGCATCATGATGGTTATTGTTTATAAATAGCATTGCTGTAATTTGCTGAAGTGACAAAACTGTCATCAAGGTTACTGAGTGCGTAGACCATGTAAATTAATTAGATTACTAGTTGCATAATATCTTTAACATTTGGTAACTGTGTGCTTCTGTTTCTATCTGATTTGGTATTAATGAATATAGTGGATTTCCTGGAGTGTAGTTTCTTTTTTCCTATTTTTGCATATCTGTGAATACATGTTCAGTTAGCGTGCTTGGTGAAACATAGGAATTTAGGTTAACAGAGTTGCTATGAATATATCTTTTGATTATTTGAGCATAACCTCTAGCACCAGCATTTATTTTTGTTGGCTGGCAAGCCCCAAGTGTTTGGTGTATGTTTAATATATGAGTTAAGCATGGAAGTTCTTTTGATTATTTGAGCATAACCTCTAGCACCAGCATTTATTTTTGTTGGCTGGCAAGCCCCAAGTGTTTGGTGTATGTTTAATATATGAGTTAAGCATGGAAGTTCTTTTATTACCTCTTCTAAAATTGATTTCCTATGTTGCACTTGGCATCTAGATCATGTTTATTTTGACATGAAATATTCTTAACACATTGCTTTTGTTGAACCTAAATGCAGGTTGAAATAAACACTCGCTTCTTTTTTAATGGGTATTCCCGTGGAGTTGTTGGTCCGGAGGATTTGCCCATCTTACTCAAGCTTAAAGATTGGCCACAACACAGCTCATTCGAGGAGCGGCTGCCACGCCATGGTGCTGAGTTCATGTCTGCTTTGCCATTTCGTGAATATACCGATCATAAAACTGGTCCTCTTAATCTGGCAGTGAAGCTTCCAGAAAAAGTCATAAAGCCAGATCTTGGTCCAAAAACTTACATCGCGTATGGTGTTTCACAGGAATTAGGAATTGGTGATTCCGTCACCAAGCTTCATTGTGACATGTCTGATGCGGTAAATAAATTGATATTTCTTATTCTTCCTGTCCTTCATATATATACATTTTATGGATTAGCATCTGTTATATTCTACAGTCTCATGTTTTTCCAAAAAGAGGTCAGGAGGAATTAAGGTAGAAGTGAGACTCAAAACCTTGGTGTGTGGGTTTGCAAACTCGTGTGCCCACCTCTGCATGATAGAAGATTTAATTTTCTATATATGCTGTTGAGTTAAATATTATATGAAGACAAATATCACCTATGGATGTTGTAGCTGTAACTGCTTGTAGGTTCGAGTTTGCCCTTGTTGCTTTCAGGCAAATCTGCATGCGTTTGTTTTACTTCAATGCTAGCCATAGATCACACTGGTGGAAATTAGTCTAGATTGTGATGATCTATTAGCAACATGCTTCACCCAGCAGCAACATTGAGCTGTTTCCCTGTTTTGGCTCCTCTGTTGGACAATGTTGAAATGTTCTGAGTCTGCTTGTTTCCTATTGTGTGAACAGGTCAATATCCTCACACATACTGACGTAATAAAGCTCAAAGCAGAAAGGATTACAGCGATTGATAAAAAGAAAAGGAGTTTGACCATGATGGAAGACAACATAAATCAAACATCACAAACAGATCCTGATTGCGACATGTCGATAGCTCCCACTGAATTAATCAAGAGGCCAAAAGCTGAAGGATTTGGATGTGACTCAAACACTAAGCAGCCATTATCTGATGTTGTTTTAGATGAGCGGGAAGGGGTACACAAAGATGTGGTCGCTGATGTAGCTGAAGGAAGCTTGACTGTTAATGGACGGTTGTCCATTGAGGGTGATGTGGATTGTATGGATCTTTCCACTTCCAAGGAGAAAGCAGAAGGCATAGTTAATGAGAGGGAGAAGGCGGATCATGGTTCCAGCAGTGAAGAAAAAAGTGAATCTCCAGATAATACAGAAGGATCTTCTGAACCTTATGGTTGTAAGAAACGCAAAAGAGGTGGCGGCCTTCGTTCCTCTAGTGCATCAAAGATAGAAAAGGAAACAAGCACAAAAGATATGGTTCATGGAGCTCCCATACATATTGAGCCAAAAGATGATCTCCCATTTGTAGAGGGTAACCAGACAGAAGGTGGTGCATTGTGGGACATATTCCGTCGGGAAGATGTCAGCAAACTTAAAGAGTATCTAATAAAGCATTCAGAGGAGTTTAGGCATTACAATTATGAACCAGTGAAGCAGGTGATTAGCTCTGTTAACTACTTGGCCCTGGAATGTCACATGACAACTTATTCGTGTGTGACTTACTGTTGATCTTGCCAGGTTATTCATCCTATACACGATCAGTGCTTTTACCTAACAAATGAGCACAAGAGAAAGCTTAAAGAAGAATATGGTAAGTTAAGAATAATGATGTCTTTTGGAAGATAATTTTATCCTCAGTGATTTACTTCCTTGTTTGTGTACTGAATATGCAGGAGTTGAGCCTTGGACATTTGAACAGAAGCTTGGTGATGCAGTCTTTATCCCTGCAGGATGTCCTCACCAAGTCAGAAATTTGAAGGTATGATATGACTGCTCTCCCTGTGCTTCTCCAGTTGGATATGGAACGCTGAAACAGTTGCTGATTTGCCCTGCTTTAGTGTCGTATTTTTGGATATAACTAACTGCTATTATCTGTGGCTTTTCTATTTCTGTTAACCGCTTGTTTGTTCTTGGGCAGTCATGTATAAAGGTTGCACTTGACTTTGTTTCTCCGGAAAATGTACAAGAGTGCATCAGGTTGACAGAAGAATTTCGTCTGCTTCCAAAATGGCATAGGGTGAATGAAGATAAGCTAGAGGTCTGCAGATCAGCTCTTCTAATCTTGATTATAACTGGACATTGTTGTCCATCTTGATAGCTCCATAACTATTACTCCCTCCGTCCCAAAATAGGTGTCTTAGATTTGTCAAAATTTGAATGAATCTAGACACTATTTAGTATATAGGTTCATCCAAATTTTTACAAATCTAAGACATCTATTTTGGGACGGAGGGAGTACATGCTCTCTTCTACACTCTTGTCTCCATAACTGTTACATGATCTCTTCTACTCTCGTCTAATTCTGAAATTCTGTGAATCTGAATTGCCAGATCAAGAAGATAGCTTTTCATGCAATCAGCCAAGCCATTGCTGATATCACCAAAAAGGATGACACTGAAAGGTTAGTAACAGCAACTCTGTTATTGTATTGAATCCTTTTTTTTCTTGAACACATATCTAAATGTGTGTCATTTGTACCCGAAGAGATGACCACAAAGACGGTGCAGAGTACAATGCAAAAGCCAAAGCGAAAGCAAGAGGAAGAGGAAGAGGAAGAGGAGGAAGACGAGGAAGAGGAAGAAGAGGAAGAGGAAGAAAGAGTGCAACATCTGAAGGCTGGTACTGTGCATCGTCTCAACTTGCTTTTCCTGTTTGAATGTTTTCTATTTCGGTTTGGTTATGCTGGTAGATCATATGTCCTCCTTTTATCATCTCTGATTTGCGCAAACTATTTTTCTGCTTAAGCCTTCAATTCTTGGTACTCCCTCCATTCCATAATAAGTGTCGTTGATTTTTTATCTCATAAATTGTTTTTATTAAAAACTAACTCTGGATAACTGTTCAGTATTTCTGCACCAGTGTTCCTGTGTAACTCTTTGTCTACTGCAGACATACTGTAGATGAGAACTGTAGGGCCTTTTATCTGAAATCTGAACATACAAGTAATGCTTTTATCTGAAATCTGAACATACAAGTAATGGTGCATTGGAGTTCCTATGTGCTACCGAGGGTCTATGTGAAAATGAATTAAAGGGCTTTCATTTGCATGTTCATTATTCCACAGAACGAAAAATGGGCAGCGTGTTGCTGTTTGAACATATCTTCTGAAAGCCTTCTACAGCTAATGTTCTGATTGGTGCTGTTGCCACACAAATTCCTTATATTCTGATGTTGTGAGCCCTTATGCATTGATGGTTAAGTTCTTTAGTAGGATATGATTTGTCCTGTGAAGGCATTGAGAGTAATGAAGGTATTATTTTATTGTACCAGCCATAGTGATGAAGTTGAAGACCAACCTGATCCAAGTGAACCTGAAGAGATGGAAGAGGATAAAAAACAATCAGCTCAAGCCATGTCCGGAGCTGAAGAAAAACCTGCTGAAATGGAGGTGAGCCAGGAACAATCAGCTCCATATAGGTCTGTAGTTGAAGATGAACCTGCTGAAACGAAAGAACACCAAAAGGAATCAGTTCAAGTCATGTCTGAAGTTGAAGTTGAACCTTTAGAAATAGAGACCCAAGTAAAGTCAGCTCAGGACTTGTCTGAAGTTAAAGATGGATCTGCAGAAATGGAGGAGCACAGAGAAAAATCACCTCAGGACATGTCTGAAGCTAAAGACGAATCTGCAGAGATGGAGGATCACCAAGAACAATCAGCTCAGGACATGTGTGAAGTTACAGATGGACCTGTAGAAATGATGGAGCAGCATAAACGATCAGCTGATTGCATGCCTGAAGCTAAAGTTGAGCATGTGGAACTGGAGGGTCACCAAGAACAACAAGCTGGTGGCATGCCTGAAGGTAAACATAAACCTGCAGAGATTGAGGGGCACCTAAAACAACAAAGCGATCAAGTTCGGGATAAACCTGCAGAAAGGGAAGAGCACCAAGAGCAGCCAGCTCATGACGTGTTTGGAGATAACGGTGAACCTGCAGAAATAGAAGAGCGCCATAAACAACCAGCTCAAGATGGACCTGCAGAGGTGGAACAGCAAGAACAATCTTCTCAGGACATGTCCAAGGCTACAGACGAGCATTTGGAAACGGAGGAGCACAAACATCAATCTGTTCAGGACATGCCTGAAGCTAAAGATGGACCTGCAGAGATTGAGGAGGGACAAGAACAATCTGTTAAGGACGTGTCTGAATTTGAAGATAAGCCTGTAGAAATGGTGGAGCGCCAAAAACAATCAGCTCAAGCAATGTCTCATGTTGAAGATGGACCTGCAGAGATGGAGGAGCACAAAGAACAATTAGCTCAGGATACGCTTGAAGCTGAAGATGGGCCTGTAGAAATGGAGGAACGGAAAGAACTATCTGCTCAGGAAATGCCTGAAGCTAAAGATGGACCTGCAGAAATGGAGGAGCAAGAACAATCAGTTAAGGACACATCTGCGTTTGAAGCTAAGCCTGTAGAATTGGAGGAACAACTAGTTCAGGACATGTACGAAGCTAAAAATGGGCCTGCAGAAGTGGAGGAGCACCCAAAACAATCAGCTGATGGCATGTCTGAAGCTAAAGATGAACCTGCAGAAACAGGGGAGCACCAGAATCAACTAGCTGAGTCTATGCCAACCTTGCCATGAGCAGCAGCACCCAACCTCTTCCACTTTGTGACCGTCACCATGCCGAGGTTTCCACGGTGTCATACTTTGACTTAGACCGTAATTGATCTGTAGGACTATGTTAGTACCTTGTAGCATTTTGAGGGAGCGCAGCAAAAGAATATGAGCTCTGACCACGGAACCGGACAGCTAGCAGGCCTACGAGCTAACACTGACGATTAGCTTGGTTAGTGTTTGTTTTGCAGTTGTTGCTACTGCCCTACTCACCTTTGTAGGGCTGTGAAACCGAAAGTGCCCTGCTAGCTTAGGATGTGGTAGTGCGACAGCTGGTTAATATATACTTAACATTTAAGCTGGATTTACTACATATGAAGCACGATATCAATCTCTGGTTATCCTGTACACATGCCTAATATATTATTTGCTCTGAGAATTTCAGCAATGGTAGCTCTTTTTTGGAAACTGATTCATCATCTTAGGACAGTGATGAGAAATCAAGTTAACTGCTTGCTTTAAATCTGGCAAAAAAGAATCTGAGGAGATAATGGTAGAAGATGGGCAAGACATTAGGGAAGGCAAGAAAAAATGGTTGATGATAATGCTGCTAGAGTTGGTAAGAGCAACCTAGAAGGTACAAACGTTACTACCTCAATTCTTTCAATGTTTCAGCTGATGATGAGTTTGTTGATAGGGCTTTAGAAATTGGAGTTAAAAACTGACGAGTGTAATTTAGGGAAAGTTATTGTTATGAAAGATCTAAAAAATGGTAGACATGCTACTGACAAGAAAACTGGTTCCGATGAGATGATGGTTTGACTCCCGTGGTTAACATAGGAACAAAAAGTTAATCAATATCAATATAGTGTCAAATTTAGGTCGTGGTGCTAAAAAAGTTAAACTTCACCTTGTTGTTACATGTACTACTAATACTTTGTCCGACCTAGATAGTAAGTGTAGTTTGTACTAAATCATTATGGATCGAAGGGAGTACTAAATCGTATACTGTTTCTATGGTTTGTTCTAGATCTAGAAACTAGTGGACAAAGTTTTAAGGAAACGTAGAGGGATTAGGAATCAAGGTTTGAGATTCAAGACTAAGGAAAATCATATTGGTTTTGTGGGATTCATTGAACTGTCATCAAAATTTATTTTAATTCTCTCTGTTCTATAATTTTTTCGGGGTAACTTATTTTGATAGAAGGAATAGTAAAACAAGTTTTCATCATAGCTTCATGGATCTCCACAAAAACGGACGGAGAAGCTTTTTGAGAGAATTTAGGAAGTGGGTAAATTAGGGGGAATTCTTGGCGAGATCATTTTAGTTAGGTGGGCTCAATAGAGTTCTCCATGTACCTAAGAAAACAATCTTGATAGGATTAAAAATATAGAGTAACTTGTTTGTCGAATGATGCCTTAAAATACTACCAAAGCTTTTGCTGGTAGATAACTTCCGCTTCCTTGTCAAAATGCATTCATTAAGGGGAGGACTATTATAGATGGTGTGCATTTCATGCATGAATCTCGGATTAATAAAGCACAATGTGTTGTGATAAGATTATTTGATAAAGGTTATGATAAGATGGATTGGAGTTTTCTCTTTTCTTGAATTGATTTGTCAAAGGATTTTTAGGAAGAACTTTGGTAGTCTTTAGGAGGCAAACATGAAGACCCTGTATCATCCCTTCTATTTTATTTTGCGTCTTATGGGAATGGAGATTTGGTGAACATGAAGATCTCTTATCATCCTTTCTATTTTATTTTACGCCTTATAAGAATAGAGATTTGGTGCACATAGGAACTAATGACCACGTTTTAAAATATTAATAATAATAAAATTATATCTATGTTTTTTATAAAAATTCTAAAATAACCTAGATGTAGGCAATGATCTGACAAATGTGCAAAAAACCCAATTTCAAATACTTTGTATGATGACCTACACAAAGATGACATAAGTGTTGATCTGAGTGCATAGTTTTTAAATCTCTAAATTTTATCAGATTTTGTCATTTTTGTTTAGCACACACAATATAAGGAATTCTGGATTGCGATTTTGCATGCTAGTAATATTCAACATTGACTATGCCAAAATTTATTTCAGTTTTTCCCTGAAACATGTATATGATTTTTGAACTTTTAAAAAATAAAGGGAGCTCGGAAGCCAAAGACACTAAACGGTCTTCTGGCATGAAATTTGCTGAAAACTCAAGTTGAGATTTTATTTGTTGATTGGGTCAATAATCTTTTTCGAGGGATAACTATTCTGCAGTATGTAGATGACACCATTATTTTGCTCCATGATGACTTAGATAAGACTAAGGATGCAAAGCTTTTGAATGTTTAAATCTGTTTTAGTAGTCAAATAAGTAGTTTATCAGGGAGTATCTTTTGTGGATCTAGATTTTATGTGAACGAATTAAGTCCTAAAGGATGTTTATTAAGTGGAGAATGTAGCTTGGTATTATGGATTTGCAGAAAAATGGAAGTCTATTGTGCAAGTGGTGGTGAAAGTTAAGGTCAAATATGTTAAAGGTGTTCGTGTGGCAATGCAGTTTCCTAAGCATTCTAAAACTTCTTGATGGTTTGATCTGAAAATTAGAATTATATTGTTTGAGAGAAGGGTGAAAGTTGGTGTTGGTGGGCAAACCGGTTTTTGGGTGGCATTTAGTGCGCTGCAAAACCCCTAGGACAATGTTCGTTAGTATATGGCAGTAAAGGTATTATGGAAAAAGAAAGTCTATTGTGCAAGTGGTGGTGAAAGTTAAGGTCAAATATGTTAAAGGTGCTCGTGTGGCAATGCAGTCTCCTAAGCATTCTAAATCTTCTTGATGGTTTGATTTTTTGAAAATTAGAGTTATATTGTTTGAGAAGGGTGAAAGTTGGTGTTGATGGGAAAACCGGTTTTTGGGCGGCATTTAGTGTGCTGCAAAACCCCTAGGACAGTGTTTGTTAGTATATGGCAGCAAAATGGCTCAATGTTTTATGTAATATGTTAATGTTTGACATGGTTCAGTGTATTGCTATTATTTTTTAGTGTCTCTTGTTCTGAATCATAAATGAGATTGCATGTGATTAGGGCCCAATTTTGTGTTGGGATCCACATAAACTTTGGATTTGAGCTTGTTTGAGAACAAATTGATCAAGTCACATGATGAGATTAGCGTCCAACATGAGATACCTTGATGGAGATAATGAAGCATTGACATTTAGAAAAACTATTGCTGCTTCATGGAGGTGCTTTTGCTCCTTCATATGGTTATATATACGCTGAGGTAGTTTACTTGTGTTGGCCGTAGGTTTATGTCATGGATGCTTTTTTTAGTGGCAAGTAAAACCTTTTTTTGTGTGGGCGCTAGACACACACTATTTGTTTTGCTCCTTTGTTATTATGATTGTTATGAACATGTTGAATAGAAGTAGTTTCGTTATCTTTTGATAGTGGAACCTAGAGCTGGTTGCTTTCTATGGGGAAAAAAATCTACCTTTGTATTGATCATGCTATTGATGGGATGGACATGCAGTAGAGGCGAAAGTCATAACACCTAGCAGTTTCAAAACTTTAAATGCTTCTTATTCAAAGACCGTATGCTCAAATAGGCTGAAAATTTCCCAGAATGGATTATATGATGTCTATCATTGATTGCATTTTTTCCATTTTTTCTGGAAGTTCAAATTTCGATGAAAACTTAAAATGTTGCTTATTAACAAACCGTATGTCCAAAATAGGCTGAAACTTTCCCATAATTCATTATCTAAGGTATGTGATTTACTGGATTTTTTCATTTTTTTCTAAAAAGTTCGAATTTTGAACTATTTCTAGGTTTTGGAGCATTTTAGTAGGATTTCAGCAGCTTTTTGCACCATTTTAGTTAGCTTTTTTTTTGCTAAAATTGTAAGAAACAATTGGTATTATTTTTAAATTCTAGTAACTCGTATACTTTATAGAGTGCATTCTTGGAAAGTTTCAGCCTATTTGGGCATACAATTTTGAATAAGCAACATTTTAAGTTTTCATCTCAAATTTGAACTCGAAATCAAACTTCCTAGAAAAATTTCAAAAATCTCCAGTAAATCATATACATCATATTATCCATTCTGCAAATTTTTCAGCCTATTTGAGCATATGGTCTGTGAATAGGAAGCATTTTAAGTTCTGAAACTAGTAGACGCTGTTACTTTTGCTTGTACTCCTCGTCTGTCCTACTTGATTTTGATGGTGGATGCACAAGTCAAGGGTGAGACTTGGTATCGTCAAGTCACTGATTTTTTCTTTTTTTTTCTAAAAGAATCTACTGAAGCAAAAAAATAGAAAAAAAATTGTTTTCAAACTCAATTGTTTACATATCTCATCTACAAGCATTTTACGCCTAGAAAATAATACTCCATATCCGTGTCAGAATGGATGTCGTAAATTTATTAAAATTATCTAAATTCATCTAAATTTTAATAAATCTACGATAACTATTTTAATACGCTCTTTCTTACGGATCTCTTGGTCACCTCATCCAGGGGTGTTCCGGTCTGCCGGCCACGGCCCAGCTCCATGATCGGTCACCGCCGACCTGAAAATCCCCCTTTCTTGACTTGAGTCTCTTGTCCATAGCTTGTGATGAGCTCCGTTTCCGTGGTGGGCGGTTCTTGTGTGGCATCAGAGCATCTCCACTCGTTAGGCGTTCCCAGACCGAAATTTGTACCAAACTTTGGCCGGATGAAGCAAGTTTTTGGCCTGGGTACGCCTAGTTTCCCACTCGCGTATCCAATCCGAGTTCTTGGGGTGCCTGTTTTCGCTCAAATTCGACTCAAGTTCGTCCAGATTTCGCATATGATGAATACAGAACAATTTATGGCCAAAGTTCAGCAAAATTTTAAACATAGTTCGATGTAAATGTAAATATAGTTTGTCCTGCAGTGAAAGTACAACATATTTCGGCCAAGTTCGGCCAGTTCATGCTCGGCATCTACGACGTGTTGCCCCTGCGTATCCATAGGTGCTTAACACGATCATCCTGCAGCTGTTGATGCACCACCGGATCTCGGATCTCCTGACGCATGGCGATGAATGCAGCCCAGGTTGGAGGCACCTGATGATCAGACTCGGCAAGAGGACCCTGTCTGTAGTATGGCTCGTCCTCCTCGAGCAAACTCACTGAATCCTTCCTCTCATCCTCGATGATCATGTTGTGCAAGACCACACAACAGTTCATCACTTCTCATATCTGATCTTTCGACTAGGTCATAGCAGGGAACCGAATAACTGCAAACCTCTGCTGGAGCACACCAAATGTCCGTTCCACGTCCTTCCTGCAAGCTTCCAGTTCCTTGGCAAAGTGAGAATGCTTGGGGAGCATTGGGTTTGAGATAGTCTTCACAAATGTTGGCCATCTTGAATAGATGCCATCTGCTAGATAGTATCCCTTGTTGTAGTGGTGCCCTCTGATCTCAAATTCGACCGGGAGAGCATGACCCTCAACAAGCTTGGAAAAGATAGTTGAGGAGTTGAGGACGTTGATGTCGTTGTTCGATCCTGCCATGCCAAAGGAGTGCCAGATCCAAAGATCATGTGTAGCAACTGCCTCAAGTATCACAGTGCAACCTTCTTTGTGGCTTTTGTACATTCCTTGCCATGCAAATGAACAGTTCTTCCACTCCCAATGCATGCAATCTATGCTTCCAAGCATACCCGGAAATCCCCTACTTTCATTGACTGCGAGGATCCGAGCAGTATCTTCAATAGTGGGTGATCTCAAGTACTGTTCTCCGAACACTGTAATCACTGCCCTGCAGAACCTGTATAAGCAATCAATGGCGATTGACCCGGCGATGCGGAGATAGTCATCGGCACTGTCAGCCGGCGCTCCATATGCAAGCAACCTTATCGCCACAGTGCACTTCTGAAGCGACGAAAACCTAACCAAGCCGGTGCAGTCCTTCTTGCAAAGGAAGTAGGGCTTGAACTCCTCGATGGCATGCACGATCTTGAGGAAGAGCTTCCGGCTCATCCTGAAACGGCGGCGAAACACGTCCTCTCCATGGAGTGGCTGGTCGGCGAAGTAGTCGGCGTACAACATGCAGTAGCCCTCTATCCTTTGTCTCGCCTTGCACTTCTGGCAATCTGGTGCCGAACCACCGCGTTTCGGCTTCGCCATCTGCATGTACAGCTGGGCGAGTGATGCGAGGATTTGCAAGTGCTCTTCACCTTCGGCGACCTCGACGCTCTCCTCCTCTAGGAGTACGGCGAGCATCTCCTCGTCGTCGGAGTCCATGGCGAGTATCTCGTCGGAGTCGGAGTCCATGGCGAGTATCTCGTCGTCGTCGGAGTCCATGGCGAGTATCTCGTCATCGTCGGAGTCCATGGCCGAATCCGGCCAAATGCCGAACACTTGGCGGACGTGATGGTGGGAGCACACAGCGAAGCAGAGCTACGACGAAGTTCGATCGGCGAAAGTGGCGACGGAAAGGGCGTCGAGGTGCGCGGCAACTACGACGAGCTATCTAGAGGTGTGGGCATTTCTCGGCGTGGGGGAGCTCCGCCGGCGAAGTCATGGCGACAGGGGGCGCTGGGAGCTCTTCGCCGCAGTCTGGGCGAGTGGAGTGGGCGGGAATGGAATTGTCTCACCGACAGAGCTAGCCCACGCCCATTTTCGTGGCGTCCGGCGTCCCCAGGGCGTATCCGGTAACCTAGGTTTGGCCTGGGTAGGCCGGACTAAAACACGTCCAAATCCGAACAAAAACAGGTCCCTGGATACGCGACTGGGCCAATTTTTGGCGTCCAGACCTAATTTCAATATCCGCATCGGTGCTCTGGGTAGGCGAGTGAAGATGCTCTCGGCCTGCGCGCTGATGAATCGATCGACCGCCGGCCAGAAATGGGAGGATGTACTGAATACAAGAGTCAAGATGAACCGAGGTGGGAGAAAAGTAAGCGAGATTTCCGTATCCGGCCGAAAACCAGAATTCTCGTTGCTCACCCAAAAATGTTGCTACCGTTTGACAAATATTGAATTTGAATTTGAGCTTCGTACTAACTACTAAGGTCAAATAGGCTACGCAAATAAATACTAACGTGTATACAACAGGTTGCAGTTATTTTTTTAGATAGTTTGCTCTTACCGTAGGTAGGGGCATCGGCGCCAAAAATTCAATAAAGGATTCCATGCATAGTGCGACCTGTTGCTCAAATATCTAACCAAACACTATACAACTATACAACCAACATTTGTTCATTTGGATAGAAGTTGCACTCCGTATTTGTTTTGACATAAAAAATATTAATAAATATTTGTTTGAATTAATTCGAATGGTAAACAGGGGAGGTTCCGTGATAACCGGTAATTCGGTGCTCCCTCCGATCAAAACTAATTGACTCAATTTTTTCTAAATTCAGATGTATCGTAAAATATATTAGATATATCCGAATCTAAACAAATCCCTGGCCACCCTACCTGGCAGCCCATACCCAACCCTCCTCCCCCTGCCCCCTGAGATCTGCTGGTTTTGGCGCCAACATCGGCGCAGCTCCTCCCCACCCTAACTCGAGCAATAAATCGGCATCACCCTCCTTCCCCGTCGCCGGCGAAGCACGAAACCGCCACCCAGAGCACCGTACCTCCATCAGGCGCCGCTGGAGCACCCCACCTCCACCCCTGTCCTGTAGCGCCTTGTTGATTGATTCATAATTATGGTATTGTTGTTCTTAAATTATTTATATCTAGTCACCCTTATAAACTTTGAAGGTGTCCTATGCATTTATGTTTTGCTACTCCATAAAGAACAAGCTGATTACCATTCTTGTTATGTTTTCTATATGTGAAACAAACCAATATCTTTCAATGCATTGTTATTCTTGATCTTTTGTTGTGTGCCTCTCATGTTACAACATAGTTGCTATGTCATATTGTTAGAAATATATCTTTCATACTCGTGTTTAGAGTACTATGATCCCAGCTATAAATGCTTTACAATACCTTGATCAAGATTGTGATGGTGCATGTCACCTCAAAAATTATTCCTTTTATCAATTACCTACTCAAGGACAAGCAGGAGTTAAGCTTGGGGATGCTTGATACGTCGTAAACATATCTATAATTTTTGATGCTCTATGCTTGTTTTGTACGATCTATATTATGTTTTTCTACACTCTGAGGCATTTTTATACATTTTTTAGAACTAACCTATAGACAAGATGCCACAGTGCCAGTTCCTGTTTTCTGATGTTTTTGGTTTCAGAAAAGCTAGTAAGAAAATATTTTTGGAATTGGGCGAAACAAAATCCAAAGTTTCTATTTTTTCCGACACGACACGGAGACCGAAGGAGAGAAAAGTGGAGCCATGAGGTGGCCACACCTGACCTAGGCGCGGATCCACCCCTGGCTGCGCCTGGCTGTGGTGTGGGCCCCTCGGGCGTGCACCGACCTTGCCCCTTCGCCTATATAAACCCCCCGAGGCAGAAATCCTAAGGACCCGATCATAAATCCATGAAAAAGTCCGTAGCCGCCGCCATCTCCATCCCTAGATTGAGAGTGATCCGAAGCTCTTCCTGGCACCCTGCTGGAGAGGGAAGATAATCCCGGAGGCCTTCTTCATCACCATGCCAGCCTCCAGAGTGATGCGTGACTAGTTTATCCTTGGACTACGGTCCATACAGTAGCTAGATGGTTGTTTATCCTCTTTTGTGCTATCATGTTTAGATTTTGTGAGCTCCGTTCATGATCAAGATCATCTATTTGTAATGCTACATGTTGTGTTTGTGGGGATCCGATGGATATTGAGTACTATGTCAGATTGATTATTGATTCTACCATGTCTATGTTATTTGCGATCTTGCATGCTCTCCGTTGCTAGTGGTTACTCTGACCAAGTAGTTGCTTGTGACTCCAAGAGGGAGTATTTATGCTCGATAGTAGGTTCATGCCTCTAGTAATCTGGGGAAGTGACAAATTTTTTTAAGGTTGTAGATGTGATGTTGCTACTAGGGCAATTGTATTGTTTACTCTACGCACTTTGCTTAATGCAATTATCTGTTGCTTGCAACTTAATACTGGAAGGGGTTTGAATGATAATCTAAAGGTGGATTATTATTAATAGATGCAGTTGGATTACAGTCTATGTATCATGTTGTAATGCCCAAACAAATCTCGTAGAGATCAAAATTTCTAGTACATGCATTGTTATGCATTCTATATTTATCAATTGCCCCGCTGTAATTTATTCACCCAACATGTTATTTATCTTATGGAGAACACCTCTAGTGAACTGTGGACCCTCATCCATTCCTTCCCATTGATATACCATCTACTGTTTACTGTTTACTATTTAATTTCTGCAATTATCACAAACAATTACCATCTTCCACACTATACGTTTAATCTGTTGTTTTCAGTAAAACCGGTGAGATTGACAACCTCACTATAAGTTGGGACAAAATATTGTGATTATGTTGTACAGGTTCCACTTGCTAGCAACACCTTGGGAGCTGTTTACTTTCTCCTACTGATTCGATAATCTTGGTTCTATAACTGAGGGAAACTTGCTACTGTTCCCATCATACCTTCCTCTTTGGGTTTCCAACGAGCTCTACATCATTTTAGCGATCACATACAACTTTAGGGGATAATAAATTATGCGGGACCCATATCCAACCTCCTCTTTTTTCCCTTGGTGTCCCGTGTTCCTCTCCCAGGACCGATAAAATCGCCCCTTTTTGAATCAAATTGATCCCAACCTCTTGTTGATTCGTCTCACGGAGCATTAAGGGAGGGGAAGGGCTGGCAGAGGACAAGACGACGTTTGTTGGAGCATAGGGCACTAGCGCTGGATGCCTCAAAAGCTGCTTGGGATGCCTCAAAAACATAAACTGAGATTTCAGACTAGAAACACACATAACATATATACTACTAATATACGAAATAGTTTCCAATTATATATCCGCTAACTAAGGCTTAAAATCATATGATAGCTCCATATTACAGTACTACTATAGTAGCAGACTAATTATGTGAGAACTCTACATATATTTAGAGAGATTTTAGGTGCACCCCGTGAGTTTTGCAGCTGGGCTAGTGATCCTAAGACTGCACAGACGGCACCAAAAGTACACCCCTTATTAGCTCAAAAAAGTAGACACCTTATGATCAACAACCTTGCATCAACTCCATCCAGAAGCAGTGTACCCGATCCACAACCTCAGGTGCATGCTCATCAACGAACATATCATCGTCATTACCATCAAAGTCCTCTTCGGTTGTCTGCTTCTGCGATTAGTATATTAACAGATATATCTAAAATTCTAAATAGAAACATTGAGACACAAACCTGAAAATTTGTCGTTTTATAGATATAGTACCTTGTCATCTAACATAGCGTAAGTAACTGAAATGAAACCCTTTTCATGCAGCTTGCACTTTTTCTCTCCTCCCCCTTCTCCAAGTTGATCTAGATACTCATGAGCTGCCTCTGTCAGTTGATCTAGATGATCAACATCTGGTGCCGTACTTGATCTTAATGATAAAGATGTGCTTCCCCCAGTTCATATGCTTCACCATGAAATAACCATCTAACATATGTGCTTAGAATCTCAAATATATAAATATGATCTTCCACTATACCGAGAGGCAGCACCCTCTAATTCACACACAAGCGGAAAGGGCAATTTAATTTTGAGTTGTCACAACAAGCTCTAACAAACTTAATAAATCGTACAACACCAAAAATATATTTAGGGCTGCTTAATGGTGCAATCTGTATCCCAAATCTCTCCATCTGTTTAATTATGACATACAAGATTGGTTCTTAATAAAATAAAAGCAGGAAACATATAGATGGAGTACAAAAACTATATAAGCCTATGCATTTCAACAAATATATTGATAAAAAAATCGGTGAAGGTACTTTAAAACACAGATCAAGCGCAGAATCAACTCTAACCATGCAGATTGAGGACAAATTAAACTATATATCTAAGGATGCAGATCGGGTGAAAGAGAAATAAATTGCCAACCAGATCAAGCTAGAGATACAAGGACTACCATGGGATCGACGCGACCACCGGTGCGTCTCAAGAACACCGGCAGGTAGGGAAAGCTTCTTCGGGCGCATGGTGGTGAGATGAGGAGCGATGTTGAGCGGGTATGTTTTGTGGGAAAGGGGTAAGGGTCTAGGCGGCGGAGGGTGGACGTTACTACACAAGGGGATATTTTTGAAAATTCCGACCTACCCTGCTTTGGGCACCACCATATACGCGGCCCACCTGTCAGTGACCATAGATCAAAATTGACCCATTTTCGCTAAAGCGAGATGAACTAGTTAAAGTGGCGAAATCAGCACAGAAACTTGAAAATTCATGGAACTCGTGCATTGTCCATTAAATATATGTATTAATTTGTGTAAAATTTGGGAAGGTAGCATTTTGAGCCATATATTATCTAATCTTACCTCTTATCTCACCAATATATAGTATATGAATAACTTTGAATATTGACTGTCGGATAAAGTCTCGCGAATCTCAACATTGCTAGCCGTCGGATCTTCTTTTCCATTCTATTAGCATTTGCTAGAAGATACTATTGATAGTGTTTAGCACAATAAACGCTATGCACAAACCTCAAAACACACTTCTCATTATTCTAGAATCTTCTCCATCATTTCTCTAGACCATATTGCCAAAATTGACATGTTTTTGGTAAATTGCCATATTGTCAATTTATTGCAAAAGTTTAGCCAGTAAGATTGAATGTGTTTATCCATTAAACATGTTACATTGTGCGACAATTGGAACAATGTCATATTGAGCTATAATTTCTAAAGTTGCTTCACAACCAAAAACACTGTTGTCACTTGGAAAAATGAAAAAAAATGAAATTTGGATTCTCCCTTTGTAAGCAAAGCTTGATTGGCAAATATGCATCCAATATACGGATTACAAAATATGAACACGGTATCAGCAATTAAATGCTCGAAAGCGTACATGCGTCTGGGTCTATCTGACGGGGACATCATCCCCAAGTGGGAGTAGCGTACCTTAGAATCTTCAACTTCAAAATTTCGAGAGAACGCCAAAATATTCCGCCCATTCATTCAAACACCGTGCCCATTCATTCAAACATCCAGCCTCCAAAATCAATTTTTTGCTCAAATTTAGGCTGAAAGCTTGAAATGGCGTATATGTTGGAGATATGCCCTAGAGGCAATAATAAATGTAGTTATTATTATATCTTTGTGTTTATGATAAATGTCTACATTCATGCTATAACAGTATTAACCAGGAAACATTAATACTTGTGTGATTTGTAAACTAAATTAGTGTCCCTAGTAAAGCCTCTTCATAATACTAGCTTGTTGGTTAATAGATGATTGTGGTTTCCCTATCATGAATATTGAAATGTTATTAACAACAAGATCATATCATTAGGAGAATGGTATGATGGACACTCCTATAGATAAGCGTAGCATAAAGATCAAGTCATTTTATTAGTTCAATTGCTATAAGCTTTCTGATACATAGTAACCTAATTCTTTCGACCATGAGATCGTGCTTATCACCATCACCGGAAGGATGCTTTGATGACATCAAACACCACACCGTAACTGGGTGGCTATAAAGGTGGCATTGAGTGTTCGAAAAGTATGGGTTGAGACACATGGATCAAGAGTGGGATTTGTCCATCCATATGACGGATAGATATACTCTGGGCCCTCTCGGTGGAATATCATCCAATTGGCTTACAAGCATGTGACTAGCTCACAAGGGATCACATATCACAGGAACGAGAAAAGAGTACTTATCGGTAATGAGGTTGAACTAGGTATGCAGAGATACCGACGATCAAAACCTCAGATAAGTAAACTATGGTGAGACAAAAGGAAATTGGTATCGTATGTAAGTGGTTCATTCGATCGCAAAGTAATCGTAGAAATATGTGGGAGCCATATGAATTTCCAGATTCCTCTATTGGTTATTGATCGGAGAAGTGTATCGATCATGTTCGCATAATTCACGAACCGTATGGAGACACACTTAAGGATTCGATGTTGTTGAGTAGTTATGGAATGATGAGAAAGATACCGAATGTTGTTCGGAGTCTCGGATGGGATCCGGGATATCACGAGGAGATCCAGAATGGTCCGGAGAATAAGATTCATATAAGGAAAGTCCTGTTTCGGAGTTGGGGAATGATTCCGGTGGTTTCATTGGGAATGTTCTAGAAGGTTCCGGAAGGTCCGGCGCTCCGCAGGGAAAGGGTACATGAATGTGTCATGACAATATGGAATGGTTGCATCATGTACTAGGTGCAATGGCTGGGCAAAATAAAGGGAGAAATCAAATCCTAGTTTGAAAGTCAAACGCCAATTTGAAAAGTCAAACGACAAGTTTGCTTGGTGGAGGGAGAGTATGAAACCTACTTGGGGAGGAAGTCCTCCTCCCTCCACCCGCCGACCAAGGAGGCTGAGTTGGGGGAGGACTCCCTCCTCCCAACCGGCGCCCTCCCTCCTATATAAGGAGGGGCAGGGCTGCCCCTCTCCCTCACACCCAACACACCCCAAACCCTAGCCCTAGCCGCCGGCCTCCACCAAGTCGCCGCCGCCCCTAGGGTTTCTCCTAGCCGCCAAGTTTGGGCTTATCCAAGCCCTAGCCGCCGGCCAAGCTCCGCCCCTTGGTGCCCTCTAAACCCTAGATCGCCAAGGCTCTCTCATAGTCCACCATACTCGCTCCGGCTTAAGGCGAAGCCCTGCGAGATCTCCCCTCTACTTCCGGTACCACACCGTCGTGCTGCCAGAATAGCGAGGAGAGTGCTACAACCTCCGCTGCCTGCTGGAACAAGGGAGAGGAAGGTCTTCATCGAGTACCAAACATGTGACCGATCATGAAGCGCCGAACGTTAAAGGTCGGAAGGATCGTCTACGCGATCTTGAGATCGGCAAGAGTACGACTACATCACCCACGAGAACTGCTCTCGTTAACCACTTTGGAATCTTTGAGGGTGAGTTCCTCTATCGACTCGTTGTTACAATCTAGTAGACAGATCTTGGCTTGTTTGTTTGCATGCGGTAGAATTTTTTTGTTTTCCATGCTATGAACCCCTACAGTGGTATCAGAGCCGTGTCTATATGTAGATCACAGACGAGTAGAACACAATGGTCATTGTGGACGGTGGTGCTTTTGTTATCAATTGCTTCTTGTGTACTTTGCATCTTGCGGTATGATGAGATGAAGCGGCCCGGGCTAACCTTACATGACATCGTTCATGAGACTTGCTCCACGCTCAACATGCAACTTGTATTGTATAAGTGGCTTTGCGAGCGTCTGTCTCTCCCATTATAGTATAGATCCAATTTACAATGGGCACTTGATAGTTCAAGCATCAACGTTGTGGTTCTTGTTCGTAAGTTAGAGCGACACTTATTGAAAGCCCTAAACCACGTAAAATATGCAAAGAAAATTAGAGGCGTCTAACTTTGTTTTGCAGGGGTGTGCTGTGATGTGATATGGCCATGATCGTGATTATATTTGATGTATGCAATGTTCCTTATTGTAAGTTGGCAACCGGCAGGAGCCATATGGTTGTCTTTAATTTCTGTTAAGACCCGCGTGTTTATTCAAAGTAGTTGTAATAGTTAAAGCTGGTGGACGACAACCATGAAGCAGCGCCATTGACCTTGACGCTATGCCGGTGATGATGGAGATCATGTTCGTGTTTGAAGATGGAGATTGGAAGCACAAGAAGAAAGGCCATATCATATCACATATTATGAATTGCATGTGATGTTAATCCTTTATCCATCTTGTATTGCTTAGCTAACGACGGTAGCATTATAAGATGATCCCTCAAGCACACAAATTTCAAGTTTTAAAGTGTTCATCCTTAGTAAGCACCGTTGCTAAAGCTCGTTGTTTCGAAGCACCACGTGATGATCGGGTGTGTTAGATTCTGCGAGTGTATACAACGTGAGCAAGCCAGATTTGCTCATGCGGAAGCTAAGGTTTGATCTTGACGAGCCTAGCATGTACAGACATGGTCTCAGAACACGGATCACCGAAAGGTAAAGCATGAGTCATATAGTAGATATGATGAACATGTTGATTGTTCTCCATTGAAGCTACATCAACTCCCGTGATGATCGGTTTTGATGTGGTGTATTTGGTTCGTGTGATCACTAAAACAATGTGAGGGATATTGTTTTGAGTGGGAGTTCACCTAGATTAATTTAACTATTAATTAGAACTCAATTTGTCATAAAATTAGTCTAAACTATTGCAAATATGTTGTAGATCAATGGCGGCCCCTACCATCAGTTTTAATGCGTTCCTAGAGAAAGAAAAGTTGAAAAACAATGGAAGCAAATTCGCGGATTGGTTCCGCAATTTGAGGATTGTCCTCAATGCTGGTAATTTGACCTATGTGCTGGATGCACCGCTGGGTGACCCGCCTGCAGCTACTGCTACCGATGAAGTAAAGAATGTTTACCTCACTCGGAAGAATCAAGATCTACGCTCAGTGTGCTATCTTGTATGGTTTGGAATCGGAGCTTCAGAAAAGGTTTGAGAACCATGACCCACATGATATTGTCCGTGAACTAAAATTGATATTTGAGACTGACACGGCAGTTGAGAGTTATGAGGCTTTTGAAAAGTTCTTTAACTACAAGATGGAAGAGGGCAGCTCCGTCAGTGAGCACGTGCTTAAGATGTCTGGGCACGCCAACAAACTCCAAAGCTTGGGTCTAGTGATTCCTAATGCTTTGGGGATTTACCGTGTCCTCCAATCACTACCACCAAGTTACAAGAACTTTGTGATGAACTACAATATGCAAAGCATGAACAAGCAGTTGCCAGAACTCTTCTCCATGTTGAAATCTGCAGAAGTGGAGATCAGGAAAGAGCATCAAGTGTTGCTGGTCAATAAGACCACCAAATTCAAGAAAGGCAAGTCTAAGCAAAAGGGTAACTTCAAGGAGGGTGGTAAGAAAGTTGCCGCACCGGCGAAGAAGACCAAGGCTGGACCTAAGCCTAATACTGAATGCTTTTACTGCAAGGGAGAGGGTCACTGAAAGCGGAATTGCCCAAAGTACTTGGCGGATTTGAAGAACGGCAACATCAAGAAGAAAGGTATATCCGATATACATGTTATTGATGTGTATCTCACTAGTACTCGTAGTAGTGCCTAGGTATTTGATACTGGTTCGGTTGCTCATATTTGTAACTCGGAATAGGTGCTGCAGAATAAACGGAAGCTAGCGAAGAACGAGGTGACGATGCGCGTTGGAAATGGATCAAAGGTTGATGTGATCGCGGTCAGCACGCTACCTCTTCATCTACCATCGGGATTAGTTTTATAATTAAATAACTGTTATTTGGTGCCTGCGTTGAGCATGAACAATATATCGGGATCATGTTTTTTGCGAGACGGTTACTTGTTTAAGTCCGAGAATAATGGTTGTTTGATTTATATGAGTAATATGTTTTATGCACATGCACCTTTGATAGATGGTCTATTCTTATTGAATCTCGATAGTGGAAATACACGTATTAATAACATTGAAGCTAAACGTTTGAAATTGAGCGATAACACGACCTACATGTGGCACTGTCGTCTTGGTCATATTGGAGTGAAGCGTATGAAGAAACTCCATTCCGATGGACTTCTTGAATCACTTGATTTCGAATCACTTGAAAGATGCGAAGCATGTCTGATGGGTAAAATAACTAAGACTCCATTTTCTAGTATGATGGAGCGAGCTACGGACTTGTTGGAAATCATACATACCAATGTGTGTGGTCCAATGAGTGTAGCATCGCGCGGTGGTTATCGTTATGTTCTTACCTTCACAGATGACTTGAGTAGATATGTGTATATCTATTTCATGAAACATAAGTCCAAAACTTTCGAGAAGTTTAAGGAATTTCAAAGTGAGGTAGAGAATTAACGTAACAAGAAGATTAAATTTCTACGATCTGATCGTGGAGGTGAATATCTAAGTTACGAGTTTGGCGAGCATTTGAAGAAATGCGGAATACTTTCACAATTGACACCGCCGGGAACACCACAGCGTAATGGTGTGTCCGAACGTCGTAATCGAACTCTCTTATATATGGTTCGTTCTATGATGTCACTTACAGATTTACCGCTATCGTTTTGGGGTTATGTATTAGAAACAGCCGCATTCACTTTAAATAGGGCACCATCTAAATCTGTTGAAACGACACCGTATGAATTTTGGTTTGGGAAGAAACCTAAATTGTCGTTCCTTAAAGTTTGGGGTTGCGAAGCCTATGTAAAGAAGTTACAACCGGACAAGCTTGAACCCAAAGCGGAAAAATGCGTCTTCATAGGATACCCGAAGGAAACTATTGGGTATACCTTCTATCATAGATCCGAGGGCAAAATCTTCGTTGCTAAGAATGGATCCTTTCTAGAGAAGGAATTTCTCTCAAAAGAAGTGACTGGAAGGAAAGTAGAACTCGACGAGATTGTTGAACCTTCTCTCGAACTTGCGAGTAGCGCAGCACCGGAAGTAGTTCCTGTGGCGCCTACACCAATAAGAGAGGAAGCTAATGATGATGATCATGAAACTTCGGTTGAAGTTGCTACAGAACCTCGCAGGTCAACAAGGACTCGTACCACTCCTGATTGGTATGATCCCGTTATGAGTGTCATGTTGGTGGACAACACCGATGACCCTGCGACATATGAGGAAGCGATGATGAGCCCAGATTCCAATAAATGGCAAGACGCCATGAACCAAATTGGATCCATGTACGAAAACCAAGTATGGACTTTGGTGGACTTACCGGATGGCCAAGGTCACGAGAACAAATGGATTTTCAAGAAGAAAACAGATGCTGATGGTAATGTTACTGTCTATAAAGCTCGACTTGTCGCAAAAGGGTTTCGACAAATTCAAGGAGTTGACTATGATGAGACTTTCTCACCTGTAGCGAAGCTAAATCTGTGAGGATTATGTTAGCAATCACTGCATATTATGATTATGAGATATGGCAGATGGATGTCAAAACAACGTTCCTCAATGGAGACATTGATGAAGAGTTGTATATGATGCAACCCAAAGGTTTTGTCGATCCTAAAGACGCTAACAAGGTATGCAAACTTCAACGGTCCATATATGGATTGAAGAAAGCATCCTGAAGTTGGAATCAACGTTTTGATAAGGTAATCAAAAGTTTTGGTTTTATACAAACTTATGGATAAGCTTGTATTTACAAGAAAGTGAGTGGGAGCTCTGTAGCATTCTGAATACTATATGTAGATGACATATTGTTGATTGGGAATGATGTAGACCTTCTTAATAGTGTCAAAGAATATTTAAATAATAGTTTTTCAATGAAAGATCTTGGTGAAGCAGCTTACATATTAGGCATAAAGATTTATAGAGATAGATCGAGACGTCTAATATCATTGTCACAAAGTACTTATTTGGACAAAATTCTAAAGAGGTTTGGAATGGAAGATAGCAAGAAAGGTTTCTTTCCCATGTTGCCCAATACGACCTTGAGTAAAACTCAAAGTCCTGCAACGGCATAAGATAGAGAAAGGATGATTAAAACTCTCTATGCCTCAGCCATAGGATCTCTAATGTATGCCATGCTATGTACTAGACCCGACATTGCATATGCTGTTAGTTTGACTAGCAGATATCAAAGTGATCCAGGGGTGGATCATTGGACAACGGGCAAAAACATCCTTAAGTACTTGAGAAGAACTAAGGATATGGTTCTTTCTTATGGAGGTGATGAACAACTCGTTGTTAATGGTTACACCGATGCTAGTTAGAACACCGATCCGGATGATTCTAAATCTCAATCTGGATACGTATTTACTTTGAATGGTGCATTAGTTAGCTGGAGGAGTGCAAAGCAAAGCGTTGTGGCGAGATCTTCAACTGAATCGGAATACATAGCTGCTTCGGAGGATTCACAGGAAGCGATATGGATGAAGGAGTTTACTACAGAGCTTGGTGTGGTTCCAAGTGCGTTGGACCCAATGTCTATCTACTGTGATAACATGGGCGCCATAGCCAATGCGCAAGTACCAAGGTCACACAAGAAGCTGAAGCACATCAAGCTACGTTTTCACACTATTCGAGAACATGTCCAAGATGGTGACATAAAGATTTGCAAAGTACACACATATCTGAATGTGGCGGATCCGTTGACTAAACCTCTCTGAGGGCAAAACATGACCATCACCAAACTACCATGGGTGTTCGGTATATTACCATGTAATGTAGATTAGCTGACTCTAGTGCAAGTAGGAGACTTTTGGAGATATGCCCTAGAGGCAATAATAAATGTAGCTATTATTATATCTTTGTGTTTATGATAAATGTTTATATTCATGCTATAACGGTATTAACCAGGAAACATTAATACTTGTGTGATTTTTGTAAACTAAATTAGTGTCCCTAGTAAAGCCTCTTCATAATACTATCTTGTTGGTTAATAGATGATTGTGGTTTCCCTATCATGAACATTGAGATGTTATTAACAACAAGATCATATCATTAGGAGAATGGTATGATGGACATACTCCTATAGATAAGCGTAGCATAAAGATCAAGTCATTTTATTAGTTCAATTGCTATAAGCTTTCTGATACATAGTAACCTAATTCCTTCGACCATGAGATCATGCTTATCACCATCACCGGAAGGATGCTTTGATGACATCAAACACCACACCGTAACTGGGTGGCTATAAAGGTGGCATTGAGTGTTCGGAAAGTATGGGTTGAGACACATGGATCAAGAGTGGGATTTGTCCATCCATATGACGGATAGATATACTCTGGGCCCTCTCGGTGGAATGTCATCCAATTGGCTTGCAATCATGTGACTAGCTCACAAGGGATTACATATCACAGGAACGAGAAAAGAGTACTTATCGGTAATAAGGTTGAACTAGGTATGCAGAGATACCGACGATCAAAACCTCAGATAAGTAAACTATCGTGAGACAAAGGAAAATTAGTATCGTATGTAAGTGGTTCATTCGATCGCAAATTAATCGTAGAAATATGTGGGAGCCATATGAATTTCCAGATTCCTCTATTGGTTATTGATCGGAGAAGTGTCTCGATCATGTCCGCATAATTCACGAACCGTAGGGAGACACACTTAAGGATTCAATGTTGTTGAGTAGTTATGGAATGATGATAAAGAGACCGAATGTTGTTCGGAGTCTCGGATGGGATCCGGGATATCACGAGGAAATCCGGAATGGTCCAGAGAATAAGATTCATATAAGGAAAGTCCTGTTTCGGAGTTGGGGAATGATTCCGGTGGTTTCATCGGGAATGTTCTAGAAGGTTCCGGAAGGTCCAGCACTCCGGAGGGGAAGGGTACATGAATGTGTCATGACAATATGGAATGGTTGCATCATGTACTAGGTGCAATGGCTGGGCAAAATAAAGGGAGAAATCAAATCCTAGTTTGAAAGTCAAACGACAAGTTTGCTTGGTGGAGGAAGAGTAGGAAACCTACTTGGGGAGGAAGTCCTCCTCCCTCCACCCGCCGGCCAAGGAGGCCGAGTTGGGGGAGGACTCCCTCCTCCCAACCGGCGCCCTCCCTCCTATATAAGGAGGGGCAGGGCTGCCCCTCTCCCTCATACCCAACACACCCCAAACCCTAGCCCTAGCCGCCGGCCTCTACCAAGTCGCCGCCGCCCCTAGGGTTTATCCTAGTCGCCGAGTTAGGGCTTCTCCAAGCCCTAGCCGCCGGACAAGCTTCGCCCCTTGGTGCCCTCTAAACCCTAGATCGCCAAGGCCTCTCTCATAGGCCAGCATACTCGCTCCGGCTTAAGGCGAAGCCCTGCGAGATCTCCCCTCTACTTCCGGTACCACGTCGTCGTGCTGCCAGAATCGCGAGGAGAGTGCTACAACCTCCGCTGCCTGCTGGAACAAGGGAGAGGAAGGTCTTCATCGAAAATCAACGTGTGACCGATCATGAAGCGCTGCTTAACGAGCTTGGCCGGAAGGATCGTCCACGCGATCTTGAGATCGGCAAGAGTACGACTACATCACCCACGAGAACCTGCTCTCGTTAACCGCTTTGGAATCTTCGAGGGTGAGTTCCTCTATCGACTCGTTGCTACAATCTAATAGATAGATCTTGGCTTGTTTGTTTGCATGCGATAGAATTTTTTTGTTTTCCATGCTACGAACCCCTACAGTATACATTTAAAGGTTATACTTTGTGTGTAAAAAGGGGGCGGTTGCATTTGAGTCATCATATTTGTAGTTGCTTCACAATAAAAACATGTTAGAAGCTTTGACATCAAAATTTTGGTACGGCGCCCAAACATCACACACATCCATTTAAACATACTTCACATTTTTTAAAATGCAAAATTCCTCTTCTATCCCTTCACAGGAGGAGCACTGTAATAATAGAGGATATATGTGGTAAATTTGTGTTCTCCCACGTGCATCACTCTATTGACGTTTCCCTACCCTTCTTTAATAAGTATTTACCTGCCCGCTCACTCTGTCCTTACAGTGACTTTATGGACCCACAATACAAGTGACGCGCATGTCAGTGACCCAGAATTACGGGAAGTAGAGATTCCCATCGTTTGTAGTTCAAAATTCGAATATTTTTTGCTAAACCATATAAACTCGTTAAACTCAACGAAATTGGCTCGGAAACTTGAAAATTTACGAAACTTGGGCATTATCCGTCAAATATTTTATACTTTGTGATAAAATTGGTGCTGCGAGATTTTGAACCATATATATCCTTTGAACCATAAAATTGGTGCGGCAATAAAATTGGTAACGCCATTTTATTCCATACATATAACCATAAAGTTTGAACATTATTGAGAATTCGCGAAATCCTAAGCCCCTAAACCCTGATCAAGCATGTATCATGCACTTGTAGATCAAATTTTCTTAGTAAACACTTGTTTTTAATTTCTAGCACCTCAATTCCCAGGCCACCCTGATCCTTAGGTCTACAAATTATATTCCACTTAATTAATCTATATTTATTCTTAAATTTATCACTTTGCCAAAAGAATCTAGAACGATAGAATTCAAATCTTTTCCTAACACCCTTTGGCATTTCCAGAAAAGATAACATAAACATAGGAATACTTGTTAATACAGAGTTGATTAACACTAATCTATCTCCATATGACAAAAGCTTGCCTTTCTTACATCCTAATTTTCCTTCAAAACAGTTTTCTACAGGGTTCCACTCAGAGTTCCTTAACCTCCTGTGATGAATAGGTACCTCAAGGTATTTGAAGGGCAAAGAGACCGATGCGCAACCCAATATATCCCTGAAATCTGCTCATGCTCCTTTGCATTTCCAAAATAGTATCTCTCCCTCTTGTGGACATTGATTTTAAGTCTCGACAATTATTTAAAAATACACAATATCAGTTTCATGTTAACTGCCTTTAAAAGATCATGTTCCATGGACAAAATTGTATGATCTGCGTAGTGAAGGATGGATACTCTCCCTCAACCAGACGAGGGATCAAACCACCGACTTGACCCTCCTTAGCTCTAGCTATGAGAATGACCAACATATCAACAACAATGTTAAAAAGCATAGGTGATAAGGGATCTCCCCGTCTCACACCCTTTCTTGTCTAAAAGAAATGACCAATAGCATTATTTATTCTGATCCCTACACTCGCACCTTGAATAAAATTTTCAATCCATTTGCACCACAAAGGATCGATCCCCTTCATTCTTTGATCAGTCCTGAAACAGATGTTATTTTCAGTGCTCTGAAATCATTTTCAGGTTTACCTTTTTACGCATTGCAGTAGTAATTAGAGCGGCGGTCTGAATACTCAAATACTCACAATGGCAACTAGGAAAATGGCCATAATAGTGATCCGGATAGAACTAGAGTAATTGAGCACTAGTACCCCAAATCCTCAGTGATCACAGTATACAGCTCGGAATTAACTAGACTAATTGTTAAGCGCTAGCTCCACAAACCCTCCGTGCTACAAGCCTTATTTCATCAGCAGCATATTAACTGAGGCGGACATTATTATTTCGTGGCGTTGTAGCAGAGAAAAGCAAAGAGAGTGCAGTGCAAGTGAGAAGGTGAGGTAGATCAGAGAGTGGAGCTAGCGGCGGTGTGCACTGTATGTACCTGGAGCTGGAGCTTCTGGAAGGTGGCCGGGTCGAGTGAGATGGCGTAGAGCGCGAAGCAGGCCGCCGCCAGCCCCACGACGAGGTACACCTAGCCACCGCGCGCACGCCGCCGCAAGCCATGGTCACCGCCGTCCGGCCGGCCTGAAAAAGGTGAAAACCTGCGGAGTGGGAGGATTTGAGCTTACACGCATTTGGCAGGTAGAGTGCATGCCCATGGCCGGAAGCCGGAAGTGTGGCTGAGCGAGTTGGGGGGGTGGGCCATCCATGCATGCATGGCCTGTTGGCCCAGACCTAGCAGTACTTTTGCTAGGACGTTGTGACGAGATTACCTGCGGCAACTCTGTAGCCTGTCGAGTACTTTCCGACGACACTCAACTTGCGAAGCTAGGTCTCCTGATCGATCTGTCGCTGGCTGATTCCTTTAGCCAAGCAAAACACACACGTACCAAGCTAGCTAAGCTAGCCACTTGATCAATCTTGCAAGTACTAGTTACGCACGCGGAGACGATTTACCACAGGCACGTATCGTGCCTTAGCTTTTTTATTTTCTCAATCGCTCACTTTGATTACAGGGGTATACACGTGTATATGTAGTAGTTCTAGTGTAGCTATTCTAGTAGGATTAGTACTCCTAATTCCTACATCAACCGTGCTACACAAACCTACACGTACTCGTATACTACTTGTATACGACAGAGCGTACCGCGCCGTGCCGGCGTCGGTTTAGACGTGCTTATTGCTAACAATCACCCCCTAAGCACGACGTGCGCTTCATCTCCACCTGGATCCCAAATCGCGGCTACTGTCGGCGTCATCCATCAATTTGCTTTCGCCGCCTGGCGTGCCATCTTCTTACATCCGGCACCTCTGTCGTCTTTGCTCTTGTCGGCTTCTTCATGGCTTCACGACAGTTCTTTTGTCCGCGCTTTCTCCATGCCTTCACGCCGACTGTCCTTTTTATTCGCGCCTTGAGACATTATACTTGGTTCAATGAAGTACTTTCTCATCGATGCCTCGCATATTTGATCTACTACTTGCCGGTGCTCTTGGATGCAATAGAACAAATAAGTAGAAGGTAACTCAAATTTGTTTTCTTCTACCTTTTCTATACCACGTGAAAAGCCTTTTGATGGATCTGCACCCCCTATTGTTGGGTCTCCTCCATCTATCTGGCCACCAGTCCACACTCTTGGACCATCGCCTTCTGGCCTTGCTGGCCTGTTTGCTGGGCTCACTTCAGCTCCCCCTCCTCCTCTAATTTTTGGGCAAACAAGTGCAGGTATCGCTGCACATGTATCTGTACACCCTTCCAGTTCCGTATCTTCCGCCAGACTAGCCTTTTCTTCAAACTCTTTGTCTTCTGGGAGAATCCCTAGTGCTTCTGGCCTGGTGTCCACGCTTGGAGCTGCCCCTAGGCCTTCAATGTCTTCTGGGCCCGAACTTGCTGACAGATAAGCTCGATTGATCCATATTTTCTTCATACTCAAGATCCCATGTGACGTGAAAAGTTGAATATTCCGGTTCGTTGTAGCCCCAATTTCATGACTTGCCTTCCTCAAAGATTACGTCTCCCTTGAAAACCACCTTATTGGTATAAGGATTGCACAAGCGGTATGTCTTTGAGCCTTCATAGCCCGTCATGATCATCGGAATACGTTGCTCCGCCAATTCCGCCTTTACATGCGCCACACATCCAAAAGTACGAAGATGATCAACCGAGGGCTTCCATCCGTACCATGCTTCGTACGGTGTTGTACCAACTCCACTCTCAGTAGATTCCATGTTCAGCAAATACACAGCCGTATTGACTGCCTCACCCCAGAATTTTCCTGGCAAGCCTTTACTCTTCATCATGCTCCGAGCCATGGTCAACACAGTTTGATGCAGCTCACCCCCCTCATCAATGCGTAGGGCTCTTATCTTTGCCTCCACCTTGAACTCTTCGGCTTCCTTGATCTTCTCGAATGCTTGTTGAGCTTGATCCTTACTTTTCAGCAACACAATCCACATGTATTTACTATGATCATCCACCACAAGCATGAAGAACTTATTGCCAGACGGAGTTGCGGGTGAGATTCCAACGCATAGATCACCATGAACAAGTTCCGAGGCTTCACTTGCCTCAAACGTGGCTTCACATGGGAACGGGGCACTTTGTTCCTCATGATGCACACACGGTAGATCGTGATCCACTTGCGCCACAATCTCCGCAGCCGGTGATGGAGGATCCTCCTCATCCTTTAACTCAGTTACTTCGAGCATCAGCATCATCGGTCCATCATCTCCTTCCTGGGCGATGAGAGCCCTCTCCTTTTCCTTTGGTGCTTTCCGGCAATCAGCCTTGAAGTGACCGAGCTCGCCGCAGTTATGACACCTTACTTTCTTTATGTCAAACTTCCTCCGTGGCGGGGCGTCATCTTCATCCTCCTGCCCATGATATACTTTTTCATGGGCGTTGTTTCTCCTTGCCGCCGTGGAGCCTCCTTGCTTTTCTTTTGAAAGAGTCATCCATTGCTGCTTTGTGAGCATCGGTGCTCAACCTGTTCGATCACGAAGCTGATCCGGATTCTCTCATCGTGTGCCTTGAATCTTCCGAGATCCTCAACCGTCAATGTATTAAGGTCGAGACATTGTTCGATCGATGTAACGATCTGCATGTAGCGCGCGCCGCAGAACCTTCCGACGCTCTTGATCTCATCCAATTTCTCGCCATATCCCCTGATTGCGTTGACAAGGGTAACGAAACGGGCGGCAAACTGATCAACCGTCTCGCTCTCCTCCATCTTCAGATCTTCATAGCTTTTTGTCAAAGTTTGAAGATGCGCTTCCTTCACGCGGGCATGACCTTGGTGCAAGATCTTGATCGTCTCCCATGCATCCTTCGCCGATTTCTTTCCGACGAGGTGCTGCATCACGTCCTTCGGCACGACGGAGTAGAGCGCCGTTAACGCTTGGCGATCCTTCCGGTACTTCGCGCCTCCCTTGACGTACTCGTCGCCTCCTGGATCGACGGCCTCCCAAACCTCTTGAGCCTCCATGGCCACCTCCATGTTGAGTGCCCATAGCCCGTAGTCCTTGCGATCGAGGCGCGGATACAAAGCCGCTTCACCGCCTCTCATCACCGTGCCGATGCCGAGCTCTCGCCAAACTTCACCATCGCCATGACCTCCTAGTACTTTCAGAAGATCACAGGCGACGACCTTGGCTCTGATACCAATTGTTGGCCCAGACCTAGCAGTACTTTTGCTAGGACGTTGTGACAAGATGACCTGCGGCAACTCTGTAGCCTGTCGAGTACTTTCCGACGACACTCAACTTGCGAAGCTAGGTCTCCTGATCGATCTGTCGCTGGCTGATTCCTTTAGCCAAGCAAAACACACACGTACCAAGCTAACTAAGCTAGCCACTTGATCAATCTTGCAAGTACTAGTTACGCACGCGGAGACGATTTACCACAGGCACGTATCGTGCCTTAGCTTTTTTATTTTCTCAATCGCTCACTTTGATTACAGGGGTATACACGTGTATATGTAGTAGTTCTAGTGTAGCTATTCTAGTAGGATTAGTACTCCTAATTCCTACATCAACCGTGCTACACAAACCTACACGTACTCGTATACTACTTGTATACGACAGAGCGCACCGCGCCGTGCCGGCGTCGGTTTAGACGTGCTTATTGCTAACATGGCCGTCTCAGGGAAGTGGACATAGGATGCCCGCGTGTTGTAGCTGCAAACGCACATGCGCGTCTAAAAGCTTACTCCTAGTAATAAGTAACTTGAGAGGCCACGGACACGTAAGTCTGGGGATACCCGGTTTAGCTGGGTTTGGACCGTGTCTGGAACCCATAGAAAAATCAGTGGTTTCATTCGGTTTGGTTTAGACGGGTTTGGATGGTGTTCGATGGTTTCTCAAACACAGCCTCATCATGGACGATCGTCTGCCTGCTTTTCACCGCCCTGCGCCACCTCCCGCCGTCCTGCCCTTCATCCATGATGCTCCTAGCCGGCCATGCCGGTCGCCGCCCACTACATCTACATCATGGCCTTAGCGGCGTGCATGTTTCTCGCCTAGTTCTAGGTCCTCTAGGCTGTGCTCCTGGTGCTGTCCGTCGTGGCGTTCCCGACGTTGTGGTGCTTAGCGCGTCTCGCCGCCGCGGGGCAATCGTTCTCAAGGAGAGACCGTCGCATGCGGTGTAGCTGAGTAGCAAGAACGCTGTGACGACCGTGAGATGCAAGACCAGGCCCATCATCTACATAGGTTGCTGCTGGTTGTTGCTGGCGTGTGCCTGGTAGACACCTTCGAGGAGGTGGTCCCTCCTACCGTGAGGAGAGCTATACTATTTCCTGGCGTTCGAGCCTGCTGTGTCGGTCATCGTGGATCTAAAGAAGGTTGGAAACAGTTTTAGCAGTTTGAACCCGGACAGAAACCGGAACCCGTCGAAGCGACCAAACTATGCACAGGATTATGGACACGGAGGCTTGCACACTTGCACCAATCTACTTTGCTCGTCCTTCTGCATAATAATATGAATTACATTTCTCCTAGTACTCTCTTTCAATAATTACCCTGCATTCTAAGTTTAGTAAAAATCAAACTTTGTAAAATTTGATAGAATATATATAAAAAACTATAAACATCTATAACACTGAATGTATATAATATAAAAATATATTTTATAACATTTCTAATGGTACCTATTTTGTATTATAGATGCATATAAATTTTTCTATACTAAACCTAGAATGCAGAGTATTTCTGGTCAGAGGGAGTAGTAAATCGAGAAGTCACAGAAGCTTGCACCTACTCTTTTCTCTATACTTATCAACATGAAAAGGGTTCGTGCACAACGCTCCCGTCATACCCAAGGATTACACCGCCCATTTCTCTTGTAAAGCTCTTGGGTGCAGATGTGCTTCTATCTTTGACGGACTATTCTAGAATAAAGCACTTTCGGCGAGCTACAAAGAAATACCTTGGTGGAGCTCATGTCGCTTGTCCCTTATCATGATATATACCTCTTTCGATTAAATCTTCTCCATGTAAATAGATGAAATTTGTGGTTATTAAAATCAAATACAAAAATGCAGGGGTGAAGAGACGACACATGGCACAATGTATACAATTTTTTTGATTCCTGAAATTGATTAAGAAAACACGAGATGGAGGGTATTAAATAACAAAGTCGATTCCATCTCGGCATACCAATACTTACGGATTAAAAGCAGTGTTGATTTTTTTCTTTAACATGGGTAGGACCTGGAAGCGCCTAGAAAGCGGCAGGTTTACGAAATACAACTAGACTCCAAAATAAAAGGAAATTACAGCATAATTCTCTTCTTTTACACAAAGGACACTAAAAACAAAGTAAAGAATGCCATCGGTCCTTCTCCACAAGCGACAAAGACGAGCTCAAGGCTATGGTCACGGCCACGCACCCGCACCGTCTCCGGTGACAATATCACTTGGAGACAGGCCAGCGTTTAGTGCCACGATATAGGTGACGAAGACCCTCCCGTTTGACTCGCTAGCTGGGAGGGAGAAGATGAGATGGTGCAAGCCCGAGGCCAGCATCAGATCCCAGAGCAGCCGCCCCACGGCCATTAGGGCCAACAGCTGGACAAAATGTCGTTGTTGTAGAGAAGCTGCTGGGAATGTGTCGCCGATCCAGCAGCACGTTGACGTGGCCGATCACGTCACCAGCCCAGGCTGAACGGCTCGCGACGTACGGCGCCCCCTGACCACGTCCGGTGGTGGCTGAGTGATCTAGATAAATGGTCTGCCCGCGCGGGGCGTGCTACTTCTAGCTAAGATCAGCAGCAGCTAGCCGTCGACCGACCTTGTCGAAGAGCGCGACGAGGAAGCCGGCGGTGGTGAGGGAGAGCAGACCGAAGCAGACGGTGACGTTGACGTAGCCGGTGTCGAGAGCCGCCTGGTAAGTATAAGGTTTGAGCACTGTAAAAAGAAAAGGTTAGAGACGGTGTCATTGATACATGGGCTTATTGGTTAACAGATTTGGGCTGGAGGGCTGGATGGGCATACAGGGACATCTATTTTTCCCAAAATAGATGTCTAGATTCATCTAAATTTTGTCAAACCTATATACTAAATAGTGTCTAGATTCATCTAAATTTTCACAAATCTGAGACATCTATTTTGAGACGGAGGGAGTAGTATGTATCATGGCATGAGATGAGAGGCGACATGGCCCTGCGTCCCAGTCATACTGCTCGGCAACAAACGAACTACGGTTCTTTATTTGTCCGCGTCCCATCTTGCGGAGAAAACAAAACATCTATGTTTAGGTTCATAACTTGCATGCATCGCGTCCTTTCCCACATATATGCCCCTCACCATACAAACCACCGAATAAACCACCCTAGACTCGACAACCCAGAGTCCTTCACGGTACGACAAGACAAAGAGCGCAACACACAAATAAGTAACCGGATGTTATCACCTAAAATATAATAAGGGCCTCGAAAGACATGCCACGATAAAATGGCACATAAAATGTAACAATTGTGCAGCATTCGAATGGCCTATATATATATGCCGGTGTGTACCCGAAAATGCCACTCGAGAGGAGATTAGACTTTAACTGCATGAGAGTAAACTGGAAACATTAACATGCGTGAAGATTTACCAGCAGTGCTTTGAAATCATTTCAGGTTACTTTTTGTATGCATTAGGTAGCTTACCCGTGATAAGGTAAACGCTCAAGAGTGTCGGACTAATAAGTAGTACTCATATATTCCAAGCCAATAGCAATTCACACAAGGTAGTTATGAAAACGCCATAGTGATCATGGTGTAAAAGTGAAATTAAGGCAGCTAGCCGTCATTTCTCCGCAGAGTACTACTCCCTCCGTTTAAAAATATAAGATGTTTGAGCTTTGTGAAGAAGATGTATCTAGACACGTTTTAGTGTATAGGTTCAAACGAATCTAGACACTAAAATGTGTCTAGATACATTTGTTTCACAAACCTAAAACATCTTATATTTCCAAATGGAGGGAGTAGATAATACTAGAAAAATTGTACTATGTGGGGGTCCGCGGGGTGCTAGGTTGGGCAGCTAGGTGTGACGAGGGCGAGGAAGAGCAGAGCGACAGGCACGTAGACTAGGATGTAGCCCGCGAGGAGCGCCTGGTAATAGACGTCATAGCCGTGGCAGCAGGACCCGAAGGCGAGATCGACGACCCCGGCGAAGACGGCGGCGAGCTTCATGGCCACTGAGAGGCTAACGAACTGCGCGAGGAAGCTACTGATACGGCTCGCCGCCATGGCTGTCAAGACCTGCACCACACACAACACCAGCAGTGCCTCCGCGTTCATGTGCATCTCCATCGCCCTCCGCGCGCAGTTCTTCTGCCACTGGTCCAGCTGCTGGTCTGACTCAGAGTCCTTGATCATCTACAGGCACGGAAAATACATGTGGCAAGCGATTAGTCTTTTCTAGTACTACTAGTAGTTGCGATGAAATGCAATTCATTGATGGGAGGTTGATAAATAGGATCTGTCTAAATCAAACCAAATGGATGGAGAATTTACTCAACTAGATTGAGCTTTTTCAATACACATCTAGGAAATTGAGCAATCAGTCTCTTTTGTTGTGGTGAAATACAACTCATTGATGGATTGTGAGAGAAGTAGGGACACATGTCCAAAACTCCAAATCTAATCCTCTGTTCCACAATATAAGACTTTTTAGCTAGTAGTAGCTGTTTTATCTTGCTTAAAAGGCTGATATTATGAAACGGAGGGAGGGAGTAGTTTTTTGTGGCTTTTCTCCGAAACAATCCCCGCGCGCGTGATAGGAAAATATACCAAAACCAGCGAGGAAGAAGAAGAATGAGCAAGCTGGCTCACCTGGAGCTGGTTGAAGGTGGCCGGGTCGAGAAAGATCGCGTAGAGCGCGAAGAACGCTGCTGCCAGCCCCAGGACGATGTACACCCTCGCCGCCGCCGCGCGGCCAGCCATGGTCGTCGGTGTTGATCTCGCTCGATCGGTCACCGCTGGCCTGAAAAGAAAATTAATTCCTCTCTCTAGACCAACTTGAGTCTCTTCTCCCTAGCATGCAGCAGGTGAGGTGTGTAATTTCCTTAGGTCCGAAGGTATATGCGCATGGTTACTAGACAGAACGCATATGCGCGGCTTCTCGAGTACTTTCCTTAGGTCCGAAGGTAGCTGCCGCGCGGTAACCACACTACTGAGTGCTTTCCATAGATCGATGAGTGTAATTAGTTTTGAAGAGAGTATAGAAAGATCCAAGCAAGTGAAAGACTGAGTTTATTGACACCGGACGCCTTTCAAATTGTAGCTGGCAGCAGGATTATTGACGTTAGTTTTTAGGCCATTGCAACGTACGAGGACTTCCATGGAAAAGTATTATGCTCCATTTTCTATTATTCTCCGAAACAGACATTACGCCTAGCTTTATAAATAAAGCAACGACCATCCAGAGTACAATTAAGTCACCAACGTCCAGGCGTCAAAAAGAAAAGAAAAAAAAGGGTCCACTGGGGCCACAGCACATCAAGCCTAAGGAAAAACGACAAAAAAGAAAAGGAGAAGCTGGAGAGGCGCTCCCTCGGAGTCAAAGGTCGACGGGACCCACCTCCATTACTTACTACCTCTGATGATGATGATTATCGTGGCAGAAAATTCAAGATACCACGGTAAGTACTACTTACTCTGTCACCGTAGTCTCATTTTATTTTACCATTTTTCCCTTCTATTTCGAAGAGATAGGTCGGTGTAAGAATGCATGTTGATGAGCCAGCTGCTTCTTGCTTGCTCTAGTAAGTTCTACTCACTCGATCCAGAAATAACCGAATTGATTTTGCCTAGCTAGATTCGAATATATGTATACATTAAAATATGTCTAGATACATATGAATCTAGAGAAAATGAAGTCACTTATTTATGAATGGAGAAGCTCGATATCCCGACCCGATTGAGCTGGAATAATAAAAGAACAAAGGAGAATATCGGGGGGATCGACCGGCTCGGACAAAATAGATTAAAATATTTCCTCCGACCCATATTAATAAACTCAATTTTGTGTAGATATGATTGCATCTAGTCTAAATACTTAACTATAAATACATACAAATGTAGACAAAGTTACGGACTGGAGAAAGTAATAAACAAAGTCTCCTCATTTCCTAACATACCTCCCGCGTCTGCACGCGTTGGCCAGCAACTGAAATTCTCGTGCCGAGCTTCCACGACACCACCGTACGGCCAAATCTTTGTTGTCTGGCGTCGATTTTAACGCCGAGCTACGTAGCTAGAGCCGAATTGTTGTGATTCCTTTCACCGTCAAGTCGAACTAGCGGTCACATACTTGGGACGAGGTGGCCGCCGACAACATCGTCGACAAATCTTGGTGTTGGGTGCACCCACCCTTCCACCGCATACTTCTCTCACATGATCGAGATCGCCGTAGGGCTAGAAAACCCGACTAAGGCGGTGAAAATCAACCTACTAGTATGCACCATGGCATGAGACGAGCGCGACGACATGGTCCTGCAACCAATATGCTGTCCTCCGTCATACAACTCGACAATAAGCGAACAACGGTTCTCTTGATTAGTCCGCATCCGGTTTTGAGGAGAAAAAGATCTAGGTTTATGTTCATAACTTGCATGCATCGTATCCTTTGCCACATATATGCCACTCACCACACAAACCACCGGATAAACCACCAAAGCATCGACATCTACACCCATAGTCCTCCATAGGACGACATGACAAAGAGCGCAACACGCAAATAAGTCTCCGGATATTACCACCGAAAGTAAGACAAGGGCCTCGAAAGACGTGCCACAACGAAGCTCTGAACAGCCTATGCCTTTGCGTACCCTAAAATGCCTCTCGAGTGTGGTTGGATCTCGGCCTCCTTAGTAATTGATCTACCACCATCCAGAAACCAAGAAATTATAGTTCTTCGCCATCAATACTATAATCATTACTGAGACTTGTAGTGATACGATTTTGAGGCACATGTGGTGTATATTGGGTACATCTCATTATGTCCCGAACTCGTCGAGTAATGTTTAAATGGTTGTTGTTTATGTCTAGGGAATAACATCAAAATCTAGAGGTATATGCATGGTATAGATTGAGGTTCAGGGTCTATAGGTCTGTCAAGCTTCATGCACTAGCCAACGCAACCAAAAGTCCGGACTGATGGAAAGGGCTAGTGCAATCCACTTATACACTTTAACACCCCCTCTCACGTGTGATGGGGAGAAGTCAGCATGTGCAACCGGAAGAGAGCGACGGCGCGCGAAACTCACGTATGACTCAAGAGGCCTATACGTGGACACAGAGGGGTCAACAACAATTTTAGGATAAATTGCGAAAGCCAGTACTCGAACTCGAGATCTTAGGCTCTGATACCATGTCAAGCTTCATGCACTAACCGGCGCAACCAAAAGTCCGAACTGATGGAAAAGACTAGTACAATCCACTTATACACTTTAACAAGGTCGACGTGCCACCTAAGAGTTGTGTCCACATCCTAGGTGCATGCATGGTTTCGGTCAAGGTCTTGGAATCAGAGTCTACATCTTTGGTTATGGGGTATAAATCTTTGGATTAGGGTCTACACATCACAAAGTTTGCTGCTCCTCCTCCCCATGGTTATAGGTTGGACAACTTTTTTATTTGTGTCTTGATCTCTCCTATATATATGGGCATTTGGTCAAACACCTCACGTATGGGATCATACATGGTTATATATATATGAGTATTGTATTGTATACATGCATGGCAGGGCCGGAAGTACACGCATGCATGGCCATGACCTGTTAGATTGTACGTACGTGCTGGCCATGACCTGTTGATTTCTTTACGTGCCAATACGTACGGCCGGGAGTAAATCGCTGCCTTCCGCTAGATCCCGTTCACGTCCTTCCTTCTTTTTTTCGATCGGAAATCGGAATCCATCATCGCACTCCTCAGTTTGTTCGCCCGAAAAAGAAGAAGTAATAAACAATTAATGAGGCAAATGAGGCCGTTTATTCGTCCGGAAAACATAATAACAAAGAAGAAGCTCGATATCTGGCCCGCATATACTACTACTAGCCCATGTATAAAATCACATTACTTTACCAATCGGTGATATCCGGCCCGCATACTAAGTATATTACTAGCTAGCTAGCGAGCTGGGCTGGGATGGGTTGGCTTGCCCTTTTCTATATTGCTTGCCCACTCCTAGAGAATCCATCGCCCATGCATAAAATCACATTACTCTATACCGACGGTGATTCCAAACGTCCGGAAATAAGTGACTTAGCTTTATCTAGATTTAACATCGATCGTCCGCACATTGTGGTGTTCGGTGCACCCACCCTTCCATCATACACTCGGCTCGCACGATCAAGATCGCCTTAGTCGGCTAATACCCGACTAAGACGGCAACAATCAACCTACTACTACCCCCGTCCCAAAATAGATGTCTCAGATTTTTAAATATTTAAATAAATCTATATACTAAATAGTGTTTAGATTCATCTAAATTTTGACAAATCTGAGACATCTATTTTGAGACGGAGGGGATAGTATGTATCATGGCATGAGATGAGAGGCGACATGGCCCTGCGTCCACAGTCATACTGCTCGGCAACAAACGAACTATGGTTCTTTATGTTGGAATTTGGTGAGTTTTGGGCTGTTGGCCCGAAGGACAAATTCTGAAATTCTCTTTGACCCACTTGTATATGGCAGCATATGGCTGTGCTAGTGGTGCTAAAGTTTAGTCCCACATTGCTAGTTAAAGGGGAGTTGGACCACCTTATATAATAGAGTGTTGCACCACTCACTAATGTGTGACAAGAAGAGTAGCCCTCGCGCACTCCTCCTCCGACGCCGCCCGCCTCGCCACGCCGCCTGCGTCACGGCCTTGTGGTTGCGGGAATCTCAGCCGAGAGCTTTATTTTGCTTGTTAGGAAAACTGATTATGAGTCATTAACGGACGTTAATTACAGCCGTTCAGTTTTATGGGCGTGATCGTTATCGACTCGGACGTGGGCTGAGCCCACGATCCTCCTAACCTGCATTATATAAGCGCTCGGGCTAAACCTAATCGGTACGGAATCGTGAACCTGTACGGGTGAGGGGCGATCAGGTTTTTGGGGAGCGCTCAAGCGCGACTACTGGCAACCACGACGTCGTCCGACGACGAGTTCCCTGACGACGACTTCTTCCCGGATGTCAGCGACCTCTTCGACAACCTCAACATGGGCGACGCTGCTGCAACCGCTGCGGCTGCTATTCAGCCTACATGTACGTAATAGTCAACTGTCTTTTTCAGATTATGCTAGAGTTCTTTATTCTAGCGTTTGAGCAGATGTGATAGGTTTATCTCCTATAGATGTAATCTGTTCATCTACTTTGTTGATCTGCATGATTGGTTTTACTACTGTCTGTATGATCATGATTTATCAGTTTATTATTCGGATTAATTCATATGGATTATTGCTTATATTTCCAACAATCCAAAAACCTGATTATAGGCAACTGAATTCCACTGGTGTAGCCGCGGCTACTAGGCCGCCTCCTTTTGATGGCATGCACTATAAGAGATGGCGCAAGAGAGCAGTTCTCTGGTTTGAAAACCTAAACTGCTATAGCGCCACTCTTGGCAAGCCTGAAGGAGATCTTTCTGCTGAGCAGGAATCGAACTTTAAGAAAGCCGATACCATGTTTATGGCGGCTTTGTTCAGTGTTCTTGGGGACAACATTGTTGACCCTTATATGTCATTTGATAATGGCAAGGACGCGTGGGAAGCGCTCGAGGCCAAGTTTGGGGTCTCGGCAGCCTGAAACTGTATGTCATGGAGCAATTCTATGACTACAGGATGGTTGATGAGCGCTCCGTCGTTGAGCAAGCTCATGAGATACAATCACTTGCCAAAGAACTTGATCAGTTCAAGTGTTCCTTACCGGACAAATTTGTGGATGGTGGCATTATTGCCAAGCTTCCTCCTTCATGGAGGAACTTTGCTACTTCTCTGAAACATAAGAGACAAGAGTTTTCCGTTACGGATCTCATTGGGTCTCTTCATGTGGAAGAGAAGGAGAGAGCAAAGGACAAAACTGCTCGAGGACTTGAGGGAGGTTCTACTGCCAATTTAGTGCAGAGGAAAAACTTCCAATCCCACAAGTTTAAGAATAAGAACAAAACTGAAGGAAAGGGAAAGTTCGATGGCAAGAACAAGGCCACGCACTCTACCAACTTCAAGAAGAAAAATGATAAGAGGAAAGGCTCTTGCCACGTCTATGATGATCCTGATCTTTGGGCTCCTAGCTGCCCTAATCGCTTTGACAAGCATCAACATGGGAACAGCGGCAAGTCCGCTAATGTTGTTATTAGCGATACTGATATGAAGGATGCTGGGTACGGTATTTTACCTACTATCCTTTCAGTATGTCATTCTCCTGATTGGTGGATAGACACGGGTGCTAATACACATGTATGTTCTGATATTTCCATGTTTTCCTCTTATCAGGTCTCAAGGACCTCTTCCGTCGATGGGAAGCGGCTCACGCTTTACATTCATGGCGTTAGTACGGTAAATCTGAAGTTTACTTGGGAAGACCGTCTGACTAAAGAAGAACGCAGCATGTTCCTCCATCAATAAGAAATAAGAATCTCGTCAGCGGATCGCTTTTATGTCGAGATGGCTTTAAGTTGGTTTTTGAGTCCAATAAAGTTGTAATTTCTAAGTATGTACAATTTGTTGGAAAGGGTTATGAGTGTGGAGGTCTGTTCCGCTTGTCTCTGTTAGACTCATGTACTAAAGTTATTAATCATGTTTGCAATGATAATGAGTCCAATGTTTGGCATTCACGACTCTGTCATATTAACTTTGGTTGCATGACGCGGCTAGCCAATATGAGTTTAATTCAAATTTACCCTTTGTCAAAGGTTCTAAGTGCCAAGTTTGTGTGCAAGCAAAGCAACCCATAGAAGTCTCATACGACTGCGGAACCGAGAAACTTAGCACCGCTAGAACTTATACATTCAGATCTTTGTGAGATGAATGGTGTGTTGACAAAAGGTGGAAAAAGATACTTTATGACGTTGATTGATGACTCCACTAGATACTGCTTTGTTTATCTCCTGAAATCTAAAGATGAAGCTTTGAATTACTTCAAAATCTATAAAGCTGAGGCAGAAAACCAACTTGATCTTAAAATCAAGCGGCTAAGGTCGGATCGTGGTGGAGAGTACTTTTCAAATGAATTTGATTTATTCTGTATGGAACACGGTATTATACATGAGAGGACGCCTCCTACTCACCTCGGTCAAATGGGGTGGCGAAAGAAAGAACCGCACTCTAACTGATTTGGTTAACGCCATGTTAGATACATCTGGTCTTTCCAAGGAATGGTGGGGGGAGGCGCTAATGACTGCGTGTTATGTCCTAAACCGTGTTCCTGTAAAGGATAAAACCATGACTCCATTTGAGGAATGGGAAAAGAAAAGGCTTAAACTCTCTTACTTACGAACTTGGGGTTGTTTGGCGAAAGTCAATATTCCAATACCCAAGAAGCGAAAGCTTGGACCAAAAACCGTTGATTGTGTTTTTCTGGGATATGTTTTTCATAGCATTGGCTATAGATTTTTGATAGTAAAATCTGAGGTATCCGACATGCATGTTGGTACAATTATGGAGTCGAATGATGCGACTTTCTTTGAGGACATCTTTCCTATGAAAGGTATGTCTAGCTCATCAAATCAGGAGATGACTAGTTCATCTAGTCAGGAATTTTCTATAATTCCTGAACCCACTATGCCGATAGAACACTCCGATGACAATGAAGCTCCCAAAAGGAGCAAGAGACAAAGGACTGCAAAGTCATTTGGTGATGATTTCATTGTGTACCTTGTGGATGATACTCCCACTTCTATTTCAGAAGCCTATGCATCTCAAGATGCTGACTACTGGAAGGAAGCTGTCCGAAGCGAGATGGACTCCATCTTAGCTAATGGTACTTGGGAAATCACTGATCGTCCTTATGGGTGTAAACCTGTAGGATGTAAATGGGTGTTCAAGAAAAAGCTTAGACCTGATGGTACTATTGAAAAGTACAAGGCACGTCTTGTGGCTAAGGGTTATACCCAAAAGGAAGGAGAAGACTTCTTCGATACCTACTCACCTGTAGCCAGATTGACCACTATTCGAGTACTACTTTCCTTGGCTGCCTCACATGGTCTTCTCGTTCATCAAATGTGAAGGGTTTCGCAGCATAGTAAATCAAAATTTTCTACGGAAGCGAACAGAGGGAAAGCCAAGATCTAATCTAGGAGATGCAAACAACGAGAGAGATTGGATTAGATCTTCATACCCTTGAAGATTCGCAGCAATGAACGCTCCGGAACATGGGTGATGTAGTCGTACTCGCTTCTCCTCCTCGCGATCCGATCCGATCTAGCACCACAAGTGCGGTGCCTCCGTGAGATGCACACGTGCAGCACCTCGACGTCTCCTCCTTCCTCGGACCAGCAAGTATGGTGGAGAGATGGATTGGATCTACAGCACGACGGCGTGGTGTATATGGTGGAGAATTTCTGCTGCAGGGCTTCGCCTACAAACAGTCGGGAGGGAGAGAGGAAGGCAGCAGAGCTACTAGGGCTTGGAGGGAGATGTGTGTAGGGGGAAGGGGGCGCACCAGCCCTCTATATATAGAGGGGGTGGCGGCGGCCAGCCCTAGCCCCTCCTCCAAGCCTATCTCTAGTTTAAACGATTTAAACTTATCCCCTTATCTAGAAATTCTATCCTTAGATTTAAACGAGTTAAATCTATCTAGAATCGGCTGGGCCCTATGGGGCCTTATGCCCCTGGCCCAATGCGGCCAGGACACTCCCTCATAGGCCCATGCCCCTCCCGGAAGGTGGGACCATGTTGGCCCCCTTCCGGAAGGTTCTAGAAGCTTCCGGTACAATACCGATTAATCCGGAACAATTCCGAACTCCAAAAACTGCACTGCCTTATATGAATCTTATTCTCCGGACCATTCCGGAACCTCTCGTGATATCCCGGATCCCATCCGAGACTCAACAAAATTCACAAACCAATTATCCAATCTATCCTAGCGTCGAGACACGTTATGTGTGACCTGCGGGTTCGAGAATATGCGACATGATCTTCTATCAATAATCAACAATGGGTCAGGCACCCATATTGACTCCCAAACATTCATCGATGATCATATCGGATGAACCACGATGCCATGATTCAATCAATCCCATATATATATTCCCTTCGTCTCGCGATATTTTACTTGCCCGAGATTTGATCGTCGGTATCGTCATACCTAGTTCAATCTCGTTCACAGCAAGTACTTTACTCGTTCCGTAATCCGATATCACTTTGTGATTAACTCCTTAACCACATGCTTGCAAGCGGTGTTGATATCGATTATCGAGTGGGCCCGAAGTATATCTCTCCGACTTGGGAGGGACAAATCCCATCTCGATACATACAACCCAACAGATACTTTCCGATCACCGGAGAGACACCTTTATGATCACCCTCTCATAGGATGACGTTTGATGACCTCAAAGCTTTCTTCCGATACCAGGGAGTTGTATTATCTCATGGTCTAAGGAATACAATATTTGACATAAGAAAAGCTTCGCAAAGACGAACACGATGACACGATCTAATTGCTTCGCTTAGTTTGGAGTCTCCCACCATATCATTCTCCCAATGATATGATCTCATTATCAATTGACAACTCATGTCTATGGTTAGAAAACCTTAACCATCATTGATCAATGAGCTAGTCCATAGAGGCGTACTAGGGACACGGTGTTGTTCACAAACCACACAAGTATTAAAGTTTCCGCTTAATACAATTCTAGCATGGAATATAAACTTTATCATGAACAAGAATTATAATAATAACATCTTTATTATTGCCTCTAGGGCATAATTCCAACAGTCTCCCACTTGCACTAGAGTTAATAATCTAGTTTACATTTGGCAACAATCTCACACCCATGGCATTGAGGTGCTGATCATGTTTTACACGTGGAAGAGGTTTAGTCAATGGATCTGCGACATTCAGATCTGTATGTACTTTGCTGATCTTCAGATCTCCATCTGCTATATAATCTTGGATTATATGAAACTTGCAGTTGATATGCTTGGTCTTTGGATGATATCTTGGTTCCTTAGCGAGTGCTATGGCGCCAGTGTTGTCACACAATATCTCTAGTGGGTCCAATGCACTTGGAACCACGCCAAGCTCAGTGATGAAGTTTCTGATCCAAACTCCTTCACTTGACGCTGCGGCAGCCATGTATTCCGCTTCTCATCAGATCCCGCGATCACGCTTTGCTTGCGACTTCTCTAGCTCACAGCTCCTCCATTCAAAATATACACGTATCCCGCGAGATTTAGAATCATCCTTGTCGGTGTCGAAACTAGCATCGACGTAACCTTTACGCATTTAGATGTTCATCATCCCCATAGACTAAGAACATTTCTTTAGTCCTATTTAGGTACCTTAGGATGTTCTTCACGGCTGTCCAGATGTTCCACTCTGGATCACTTTGATATCTTCGTCAAACTAAGAGCATTGGACACATCCGGTCTAGTACACAAGATGGCATACATGATGGAACCTATGGCCGAGGCATAAGGCACTTTGCTCATAGCTTCCCTATCATTTACCGTAGCTGGACAATCGAGCCTTGCTCAATATCTTACTCGACAACATAGGCCTTGAACCTTTCAATGCCTTATCCATTCTCGAACCTTTTCGTAACTTTGTCTAGGTATGTACTCGCTTAAAGCTATCAGCGTCTTTGTCTATCTCTATAGATTTTGATGCCCAATATATAAGCAGCTTCACCTAGGTCTTTCATTGAAAAACACTTGTTCAAATAACTCTTCACATCGTTAAGCATGTTGATGTCATTTCCAATAATCAATATGTCATCCACATATAGTACCGTAAACGTCACCGAGCTCCCACTCACTTTCTTGTAGATGCAAGCTTCAGAGCAATTTGGAACAAATCCAAAGCTCTTGATCACTTGATCAAAACGAAGGTTCCAACTCCGAGATGCTTGCTTCATCCATAAATGGAACGCTGAAGTTTGCATACTTTATCAAGATCCTTAGGATCGACAAAACCTTCGGGTTGGATCATATACAACTCTTCATCAATGTTGCCATTGAGGAAAGCTTGACATCCATTTTCCATATTTCATAATCATGAAACGCAGCAATTGCTAATAAAATCCGAATGGACTTAAACATCGCTACGGAGAGAAAGTCTCATCGTAGTCAACACCTTGAACTTGTCGAAAACATTTCGCAACAAGTCGCGGCTTTATAGACGGTAACATTACCATCCGCGTCCGCTTTCTTCTTAAAGATCCATTTGCACTCAACGGCCTTTCGGTCGCTAGGAGGGTCCACCAAAGTCCATACTTGGTTTTCGCTCATGGATCCCAATTGGATTTCATGGCTTCTAGCCATTTCTCGAGTCTGGGCTCATCATCGCTTCCTCATAGTTCGTAGGTTCACCGTCTTCTACTAACAAGACAACAAGACAGGTTGCCGTACCACTCGGAGGGGCACGCGACCTTGTCGACCAAGCGACGTTCAAGAGCAGATCGTCCAAGCTTCATGATCCTTGTCATTAGCTTCCTCTATTGTTGGTGCAGCGCATGGAACAATTTCAGGTGCTGCGCTACTCTCCAATTCAAGAGAAGGTTCAATAACCTCGTCTAGCTCTACTTTCCTCCCACTCACTTCTTTCGAGAGAAACTCCTTCTCAAGAAAGGAACCGTTCTTCATAAACACTTTGCCTTCGGTTCTGTGATAGAAGGTATACCCAATAGTTTCCTTAGGGTATCCTATGAAGACGCATTTCTCGCTTTGGGTTCGAGCTTGTCCGCATCAACTTCTTGACGTAAGCTTCGCATCCCCAAACTTTAAGAAACGACAACTTAGGTTTAGCACCAAACCACAGTTCATACGGTGTCGTCTCAACGGATTTAGATGGAGCCCTATTTAAAGTGAATGCAGCGGTTTCTAATACATAACCCCAAAATGATAACGGCAAATCAGTAAGAGACATCAGCGATCGGACCATATCTAATAGGGTTCGATTAAGCTCAGACACACCATTATTGCTGTGGTGTTCCGGCGTGAGTTGTGAAACGATTCCACTTGCTTTGAGATGCGTGAGAAAATCATAACTCAAATATTCGCCCCCACGATCGGATCGTAGAAACTTAATCTTTCTATTACGATGGTTCTCCACTTCATTCTGAAATTCTTTGAACTTTTCAAACGTTTCAGATTTATGTTTCATTAAATAGATATACCCATATCTACTTAAGTCATCGGTAAAAGTGAGAAAATAGCGATATCCACCGCCGAAACACTCATCGGTCCGCATACATCGGTATGTATGATTTCCAACAAGTCCGTTGCTCGCCCATCATCATACCGAGAACGGGTTTTGATCATCTTGCCCATGAGGCATGGTTCGTGTGTCAAATGATTCAAAATCAAGAGACTCCAAAAGTCCATCAGAATGAAGTTTTTTCATGCGCTTTACACCAATATGACCTAGACGACAGTGCCACAAATAAGTAGTATTATCACTATCTACTTTGCATCTCTTAGCCTCAATGTTATGGATGTGTGTTTCATCCCTTTCGAGATTTAGAAGAAATAAACCATTCACAAGAGGTGCATGACCGTAAAAGATGTTACTCATATAAATAGAACAACCATTATTCTCCGATTTAAATGAATAACCGTCTTGCAATAAACACGATCCAGAAATAATGTTCATGCTCAACGCAGACACATAATAACATTTATTAAGGTTTAAAACTAATCCCGAAGGTAAAACTAAGGAGAGCGTGCGACGGCCATCACATCAACTCTTGATCCGTTGCCAACGCCAAGATCACACCTCATCCTCGCAGCCGCCATCTATTCCGTAGCTCATGTTTCGAAGTTACAAATATTAGCAACTGAACCAAAGATATCAAATACCCGTGCACTACAACGAGGGCTAGTAAGGAAAACATCAATAACATGTATATCAAATATACCTTTGATGGTGCCAGCCTTCTTGTCCGCTAAGTACTTGGACGATGCTTCGATGACCCTTGTCCTTGCAATAGAAGCACTCGGTGTCCGCTTGGGACCAGACTTGAGCTTCTTCTCGCGAGGGCAACGCGCTTGTCAGCCGCCTTTCTTGAAGGGCTTTGCACCTTTACCTTTCTTAAAGGAGGGCTTGTTGACCATCAACACATGATTATCCTTCTTGATGTCCACCTCCGCAGCCTTCAGCTTTGTGAAGAGCTCGGTGATCGTATCAGTGGAACCAATCTTATTATGAGTCACTACAAAACTTTTGTAGCTGGGAGGAGTGATTGCAGAACCTGTCAATCTTGAGCTCCTCCGAATCTTGCGATCCGATTGCTCAAGGCGTTGAGTGTAGCCCGACATCTTAATGGCGTGCTCACTAACGGAACTCCTTCCTCCATCTTGTAGTTAAAGAACTTCTCGAGATCTCATATCTCGGAACGGGCCTGAGTCGAAACATGGTTTTCAGCTCCTCGAGAATCTCAAAGGGCCCGGATAGTTTTCAAAACGATTTTGAAGTTCGGTTCCATAGCAAACAACATGGTGCTCTTAATCACACCATAATCATCTTTGCCGATCGATAGACAACTTTCTCATCAGCCGTTGGCAAAGCGTTAGGGGGTTACCTAACGCTTTCTCAAGAACATAGTCCTTTGTCCGCGCGTAATGATTCTTAGATTACGGAACCAGTTGGTGAAGTTAGACCCATTGTTTCTAAGCTTTTCTTTCTCAGAAAAAACGTTGAAGTTGAAGTTGGACTTGGCCATGTGATCGACAGTATTTGCAAGTACAATTTAGACTATGTTCATGATAAATAGTTCAACTTAATCAAATTACTAGATGAACTCCCACTAAATTCAACATCCCTCAAGTTGTTTAGTGAACACGATCCAAATTCACCACACCTAATCCGATCATCACGAGAAGAGATGTGGTTTCAATGGTGGACAACGAAGTGTCGATCATATCATTCATATGACTCATGCTTAACCTTTCGGTTCTTGTGTTCCGAGGCCATGTCTATACATGCTAGGCTCGTCAAGTTAGACCCAAGTATTTCCGGCAGTGCAAAACTGGCTTGCACCCGTTGTATGTGAGCGAGAGTCTATAGCACCCGATCATCACGTGATGCTTGGACACCATTTAACTTTCGCAACGGTGCATACATGGGGAGAACACAGTTTTATCTTGATCTTTAAGTGAGGAATCATCTTATAATGCTACCGTCATCTAAGCATAATAAGATACATAAAAGGATAAACATCACATGCATATAACTTTATGTGACATGGTATAGCCAATCTTCGCGCAATGATCTCCATCTTGTGCGTTCCGTCATGATCTCCATCACTCCACCATGATTGCCTCCACCACGAATAGCAACTACAACTATGGCTAACTACTTAGCGATAAAGTAAAGCTATTACATGGCGTATAAGAAGTTGACTCGCAGGTCATACACAATTATAAAGACAACCCTATGGTTCTGCCGGTTGTGTACTCATCGACATGCAAGTCGTGAAACATTACAAAACATGATCATCGTGATACATTATACACATCACATCTTGGGCCATACCATATCACAGAAACACTCCTGCAAAAACAAGTTAGACGCCTCTACTTTGTTGTTGCATGTTTTACGTGGCTTATGGGAGTAGATGCTAAGAACGATTCTTACCTACGGAAATCCACAACGGTGATATTATGGTTGCCAAACTCCGGTGTTAATCCCATGACAACTATAGTGAGAGAAACTGACATCCACCAGCCGCATGTGTGGTACAAGCCACACGTCAAGTGCGGAGCCGGTCTCGCGAACGACGTCGCGTAAGGTTGGCCTGGACCGCTTCAATCTCACTATCCCGCCATAAGAAGAACACAAACAAGAGGCTTGCAACAGAAAACATCAACGCCTCGCAACAACCATGTTGTGTTCTACTCGTGAATCACATCTACGCATAGATCTAGCTCGATACCATCAAGGGTTTCGCAGCATAGTAAATCAAAATTTTCTACGAAGCGAGCAGAGGGAAAGCCAAGATCTAATCTAGGAGATGCAAACAACGAGAGAGATTGGATTAGATCTTCATACCCTTGAAGATTACGCAAGATGAGCGAACGCTCGAACGTGGGTGATGTAGTCGTACTCGCTTCTCCTCCTCGCGATCCGATCCGATCTAGCACCACAAGTGGCGGTGCCTCCGTGAGATGCACACGTGCAGCACCTCGACGTCTCCTCCTTCCTCGGACCAGCAAGTATGGTGGAGAGATGGATTGGATCTACAGCACGACGGCGTGGTGTATATGGTGGAGAATTTCACTGCAGGCTTCGCCACAAGCAGTCGGGAGGGAGAGAGGAAGGCAGGGCTACTAGGGCTTGGAGGGAGATGTGTGTAGGGGAGGCGCACCAGCCCTCTATATAGAGGGTGGCGGCCAGCCCTAGCCCCTCCTCCAAGCCTATCTCTAGTTTAAACGATTTAAACTTATTCCCTTATCTAGAAATTCTATCCCTAGATTTAAACGAGTTAAATCTATCTAGAATCGGCTGGGCCCTATGGGGCCTTGTGCCCCTGGCCCAATGCGGCCAGGACACTCCCTCATAGGCCCATGCCCCTCCCGGAAGGTGGGACCACGTTGGCCCCCTTCCGGAAGGTTCTAGAAGCTTCCGACAATACCGATTAATCCGAACAATTCAACTCCAAAACTGCATCGCCTTATATGAATCTTATTCTCCGGACCGTTCCGAACCTCTCGTGATATCCCGGATCCTATCCGAGACTCAACAAAATTCATAAACCAATTATCCAATCTATCCTAGCGTCGAGACACGTTAAGTGTGTGACCTGCTTGGTTCGAGAATATGCGCATATGATCTTCTATCAATAATCAACAGCGGGTCAGGCACCCATATTGACTCCTACACATTCATCGATGATCATATCGGATTAACCACGATGCCAGGATTCAATCAATCCCATATATATATTCCCTTCATCGCGCGATATTTGACTTGCCCGAGATTTGATCGTCGGTATCGTCATACCTAGTTCAATCTCGTTCACAGAAGTACTTTACTGCTCCGTAATCCGATATCACTTTGTGATTAACTCCTTAACCACATGCTTGCAAGCGGTGTTGATATCGACACGAAAGGGCCCAAGTATATCTCTCCGACTTGGGAGGGACAAATCCCATCTCGATACATACAACCCAACAGATACTTTCCGATCACCTGAGAGACACCTTTATGATCACCCTCTCATAGGATGACGTTTGATGACCTCAAAGCTTTCTTCCGATACCAGGGAGTTGTATTATCTCATGGTCTAAGGAATACAATATTTGACATAAGAAAAGCTTCGCAAAGACGAACACGATGACACGATATAATTGCTTCGCTTAGTTTGGTCATCCACCATATCATTCTCCCAATGATATGATCTCATTATCAATTGACAACTCATGTCTATGGTTAGGAAACCTTAACCATCATTGATCAATGAGCTAGTCCATAGAGGCGTACTAGGGACACGGTGTTGTTCACAAACCACACAAGTATTAAAGTTTCCGCTTAATACAATTCTAGCATGGAATATAAACTTTATCATGAACAAGAATTATAATAATAACATCTTTATTATTGCCTCTAGGGCATAATTCCAACAAAATGGACGTTAAGACAGCTTTTCTAAATGGAGAGCTAGATGAGGAAATTTATATGGAGCAGCCTGACGGATTTGTAGTAAATGGTCTAGAAGGAAAGGTGTGTAAGTTAGTGAAGTCTTTATATGGTCTTAAGCAAGCTCCTAAGCAGTGGCACGAGAAGTTTGAAAGAACTTTAACTGCTGAAGGCTTTGTTGTAAACGAAGCTGACAAATGTGTGTACTATCGCCATGGTGGGGGCGAGGGAGTAATTATGTGTCTCTATGTTGATGACATATTGATATTCGGGACCAACCTCGCTGTTATTGAGGAGGTCAAAGAGTTCCTATCTCGCTGCTTTGAGATGAAGGACTTGGGAGTGGCTGATGTAATCTTAAACATCAAGCTACTAAAGGATGACAATGGTGGGATTACATTGCTTCAGTCTCACTATGTGGAAAAGATATTGAGTCGCTTCGGGTATAATGACTGCAATTCTTCTCCAACGCCTTATGATCCGAGTGTACTACTTCGAAAGAATCGAAGGAATGCTAAAGATCAATTGAGATATTCTCAAATTATTGGCTCGCTCATGTATTTAGCCAGCGCTACTAGACCTGACATCTCCTTTGCTGTAAGCAAACTGAGTCGATTGTGTCAAATCTCGAGATGATCATTGGCATGATCTTGAAAGAGTTTTGCGCTATTTGAAAAGGCATGCGAGTTATGGTATTCACTATCTTGGGTATCCTCGGTACTTGAGGGTTATAGTGATTCAAATTGGATATCTGATGCCGATGAGATTAAGGCCACAAGTGGTTATTTGTTTACACTTGGTGGTGGCGCTGTTTCCTGGAAGTCTTGCAAGCAGACCATCTTAACGAGGTCAACAATGGAAGCAGAACTCATAGCATTAGACACGGCCACTGTTGAAGCAGAGTGGCTTCGTGAGCTCTTGATGGACTTACCTGTGGTTGTAAAACCAATACCCGCTATCCCGATGAACTGTGATAATCAAACTGTGATCGTCAAAGTAAACAGTTCTAAGGATAATATAAGTCATCAAGGCATGTGAAGAGGAGATTGAAATCTGTCAGGAAACTGAGAAACTCCGGAGTTATTGCGTTGGATTATATCCAAACATCTAAAAACCTGGCAGATCCTTTCACAAAGGGACTATCACGTAATGTGATAGATAATGCATCGAGGGAGATGGGTTTGATACCCACGCTATGAGTTGATCCCAGTGGCAACCCACTCTATGTGATCGGAGATCCCGTGAATTAGAGCTGGGAGACAAGATGTTGGTCAGCTGAGAGGAGAGTATCCCTATATTATATTTACATCTCCATAAAGATGCAATACTCTCTTATTCTGCATGGCAGGTTGATATTTATCTTAATGTGTTGCAAGTGGCGTTTATAAGCGGAGATGTTGTCCTGCAGAACATCTCTTGAGGAACACACCTATATGAGTCTGACTGTCAAACGTCGCAGTCTGTGAGAGTTGGATGCTCTCTAGTAAACTCATGAAAGGCCCTGGAGTATGACGCATAAGCTCCAAACCGCGGGGAAGCCGACGGTAGCCTGTATGCAGTCTAGATTTTGTGTGAAACTAGCCTTGAGCGTAAAACTTGTAGTTCAAGGCATAGTCCACTATTCAAGTTGCAAGCTAGTGTAGCATGAAGTTTAACGTGGAAGTTCAACTTAACAGTCTCCACTACACACCGGTATATAAAACAATGTTCTGGAAGAAAAGTGTTGTGATGTGCCAATGAGACTTTGTGGGGGATTGTTGGAATTTGGTGAGTTTTGGGCTGTTGGCCCATTAGACAAATTCTGAAATTCTCTTTGGCCCACTTGTATATGGCAGCATATGGCTGTGCTAGTGGTGCTAAAGTTTAGTCCCACATTGCTAGTTGAAGGGGAGTTGGACCACCTTATATAGTAGAGTGTTGCACCACTCACTAAGGTGTGACAAGAAGAGTAGCCCTCGCGCACTCCTCCTCCGACGCCGCCCGCCTCGCCACGCCTCGCCTCGTCACGACGCGCGCGCCGCGGGTTGCGGGAATCTCGCCGAGCCGAGCTTTATTTTGCTTGTTGGGAAAACTGATTATGAGTCATTAACGGACGCGTTAATTACAGCCGTTTCCAGTTTTTATGGACGTGGACTGTTACCGACTCGGACGTGGGCTGAGCCCACGATCCTCCTAACCTGCATTATATAAGCGCTCGGGCTAAACCTAATCGGTACGGAATCAATCCACACACGCGCCTACCTCCAGAACCTTGCGCCGCCGCTTTCGTCTTCTCCATCCCGGCTTGCGGCGTGCACCACAGATCGGGACAGTAGGCCTCCGGAACCCCGCCTCTCGTGAACCTGTACGGGTGAGGGGCGATCAGGTTTTTGGGGAGCGCTCAAGCGCGACTACTGGCAACCACGACGTCGTCCGACGACGAGTTCCCTGACGACGACTTCTTCCCGGACGTCAGCGACCTCTTCGACAACCTCAACATGGGCGACGCTGCTGCAACCGCTGCGGCTGCTATTCAGCCTACACTGTACGTAATAGTCAACTGTCTTTTTCAGATTATGATAGAGTTCTTTATTCTAGCGTTTGCTGTAGATGTGATAGGTTTATCTCCTATAGATGTAATCTGTTCATCTACTTTGTTGATCTGCATGATTGATTTTACTACTGTCTGTATGATCATGATTTATCAGTTTATTATTCGGATTAATTCATATGGATTATTGCTTATATTTCCAACACTTTATTAGTCTGCGTCCCATCTTGCGGAGAAAACAAAACATCAATGTTTAGGTTCATAACTTGCATGCATCGCGTCCTTTCCCACATATATGCCCCTCACCATACAAACCACCGAATAAACCACCCTAGACTCGACAACCCAGAGTCCTCACGGGACAAGATAAAGAGCACAACACACAAATAAGTAACCGGATATTATCACCTAAAATATGATAAGGGCCTCGAAAGACATGCCACAATAAAATGACACATAAAATGTAACAATTGTGCAGCATCAAATGGCCTATAAAATGTAACAATTGTCCTGCATTTTTCCTATGGTGTCATCAAACGACTTGTGCAGCTAAATCCTGCGTTTTTTATTTCTACAGGATTTCATATGTCATGACATGTTCCTGCGGTGCTTTTAAAATCCTTTGAATCCAACAGGCCCTACTACTAGCAGGATCTCTCTTAGGCCTCTATCGCTCATCGATTACGCATGTCTAGTGCGTAAAATAATTGGTTGGTTAGCCGTGAGATGTTGTTGATGTTGTTGCTGCAAACAAAAATATGAGATTGCGACGTTGCTTTTGCGGATCGACACGTCTTTTACCAGGACGATATTACCATGCGCGTCGCCGTCGCATAGCTAACTACGTGGACGCCGTCCGTGGTGGCTAGATGGAGATCGATTTGGACATCGCCATCGCGATTACGGGCTCATGGCCGGTGACTAGATCAATGAACAAATCGGTCGTTCTGTTGTTCAACATGTACACTTAAGTCACACACCTTACAAACTGAAATAATCTAGAGATTTCTACTTAATTGCTTCTAAAAACGCAATTTTTCATCTAAGGAAGCATCCGTAAATATATTTGTTAGATTGGGTAGCTCTCTGCTAGGATATTTAAGAATATGAACATAGATGCAAACACATAAGTATAATTTCATTTTGTCGAAATGCACAAATTAATCCAATATACTGTGTATGATTTTGTGTATTGAAGATGAAATAACTAAAATAAACTTTCTTCAAAAAAATATTGTTTAAATTTTGTGAAACTATATTTCCAATGGTTGAATCATATATTAAAAATATGCATACCGATATGTAGAAATTTTTCTACGTTGTTATTTATTTTAAATTAATAAAAAATAAAATTATTGATATTGTACAACGAAAATACAAATTGAAAAATTAAAAATGTTTGGTATAAATTTGTGTCTCTTTAGGGCCATTATATCAAGACAAATTAATGCTTATCTTTGTACCAGCCGGAGTGCTATGTGTCGTCCATCAAAATAGGCCAATTATGTATTTCAATCTGCTGCGCCCACCTCCTCCATGCCCCCCTCCTCTCTCGCACGCACAGAGGCTCCTTCCGCCGCTGTCCTCTTCCTGCTCCCGCCGGACGCGAAGCTGGTCAACGGATCAAACAAGGCATGGAGGCAGGCCGGATCTGAAGGAAGTGAATCCCATGGGTGGGCGCAGCAGCTGCTTCATGTTCGAGCGAAGAAGCCCGGACCTAGAGAAGGAGGTTCCGGGGTGGCGCAACATCATCGCTGGAGGCCGCAGATCCTGAGAGGCGCAGCCACTTCCACCAGCTCGACGACGGCAAGCCATAGCTAGAGGCTGCAGACGTACATTGATAGACAGGTTAATTTCTAATCTTGCTTTATTTCTCTAGTGAGCTCCTATTAAATAGGAGCAGAAGGTATGCCCAGTCCGTGAATTCTGAATAGTATATTTGAGCTAATTTGATTGGTATGTCCAGGCCGATTCAATACATGTTCAATATTTGCAAGTTACAATAGAAATTACTAGCATCTAAGGAAATTGATTAAGATAGCTTCAGTACATGACATGAACCTCCATATTAGGAAGCACTGAATGAATGAATGAAGTAACCAAGGTCTCTTTCAACGCACCCCTTTGTCATGTATATAAGTGGGTCTTTCCCTTTAAAATAAAACTAGAGAATCATTTGGTCTATTAATTTTGTATCTCTCAATTTTATACTCTATCAAAAACAACACCGTATTTTTATTTGAAGGGATCCAAAGCGACATGGTAAAAGATGTGTCGAGCAAAAACAGTGACAGTGTCGTCACCCGATCAATAATCACGGTATAGAAAATCCGTTTCATGTTCACCAGGGTAAAGCTCAACGCCTCAGCTGAATATGAGGACTTTCTTCTGCCTGGTCGACGTGTGTGTCCAGCCTGGTAGGAAAGTCAGGGACAAAGGAGAAGAGCCGCACGTTGACTTGGTAAGGCCATCTCAAGCGGCTCCGCAAACGGGTCTATTCATGTCCTTTCAGATCAAGGTTACGGCCCAACACACACCTGCAAATAAAGAGAACGTTGTCGCTTGTGCATCTTTTCCCTGTCGTCCCTTCTCCGAGGAGCCCTCAACAGCGACCCGGGCGGCCTGCTCGGCCACCTGCGCATCCTTCTCACCGTTTCTGCCTCCCTCACCATGGCCACAACCTCCTGCCGCAGCCGCTCGCCGGGTTGCCGACCGGCGGCCTTCCTTGCCGCCAAGTCCCGAGAAAGCTCGAGGAAGTGTTTCTCAACGACGAAGTGGGCGGTCGCCTCCTAGGGGCCCTTACCGCCGTCGCCTTTGCCGTGGACGAGGCCCTCCCACTCTCCCATGCCCCCCTCCTCGGTCTCCCACTTAGGGATGACAATGGGCCCCGAAACCTGCAAACCCTATGGGTACCCGTCTTAAATGGGGAGGGTTTGGTAAAAAAAATTAGACCCGCTAAGTCTAACGGGATGGGTCTGGGAGTGGCAAACCCGCAGACCCGCTCTAAATCTCTATCCTATGCGTAACCACACGTCCGACGCGGCCACGCGCACACACACATGACACATCCCATGCTCTCGAAGGAATATGGAGTCCTAGAGACAACACACACACGAACACATCCATTTTCACCAAATATCCCATCGTTCTCTTTATGCATGCGCCGGCGTTTCTCCTGTATCACACGCTGGCGGGTACCCGTTGGGGCCCCAAAACTGGCCAGGTCGCGGGTCTAGTAAAAAATAAGATCCGATAACTTAAACTGTACGGGTATGGAGGGGCCGGACCCGGGCCCCGAACCCGGTGGATGCTGTCTCTAGGCAGAGGTGGACCTACAGGGGTATGCCAGGTATGCCTTGGAAGAACATGATTTTATATGTTAATTGCTTCGATCTCGAATTTGGCTGTTTGAAATTTGGATTCTACATTGAAAATTTTATGATTATTTACTAAATTTGTACATGAATTTTAATGTGAAGTGTGTTAAAAATTTGGTGTGGTATACCCTCTAGTAAAATCCTAGGTCCGCCAGTGTCTCTAGGTAGTTGGTCGCTTTGCTTGGTGACGTCTCGCTGCAGCACTGGAACGATCCTTCCCGTCGTCGAAGCACATAGTTAGTTCCATGTCGTTTAGTACCGCCGGGGGCAGGCATGCAGAGCTCAACGGCTGGGGTGCTGAATTACCAAGGATTTTCTGTTTGGGACGCGATGGACTCGGTCGTACTATATGATAGCTAATCCTGCTGCTCGCACTTGTTTTCTTTCCTGTTACAGTTTTCTGAATAACTGACGAGGTGTGAGTCTGTTCGCCCCTCGTCGATAGTTAGATGATTTCAGTAGTCAGTGGTACTGCGACCAAGTCACGTGGGATGGCGCGTGGATCACCTGGTCGTAGTGCGTGTAGTGGCCGTTGCACGATCAAGCGCTGTGGGATGGCGCGGCCAGTCAGCTTGGAGTGCATGGCTAGTTTCAGTTAGCGCTTTGTATGGATCTTGGATACACGTATAAATAAAGGAAAACAGAAAATGTCGCTGCTGTTGAACGAGACGCAAAACTCTCGTGTGTTCGTTCTCTCTCTCTCTCTCTCACTTCTCCTGTACTCGCGTGTGTGTGTATCTGATTCCGCAACATCAAGTGGTATCAGAGCCTTGTGCTTTGGTGATCATGGTGGACACCCCACTCTCAGCACCGGCGGCTGGCCGGACTCCCGTGCGGTCGGTGACCCTGGAGCGGCGGCGCTCGCCGAGTCGTGGGCGGAGCAGACACAGGCGAGGTGGCGGAGAGATAGTTATACGCGAGGTGGTGAGGGAAACAGGAGGCGGCGGTGCCGTGTCTTTTCCGACCCTCACAAAGACCAACTACTCTGAGTGGTCGATCATCATGCGCGTACAGCTCCAGGGCGCAGGGCTCTGGGATGCCGTCGACACGGGCAATGCAACCGAGAGGCAGGAAAGGCAGGCGCTCGGCGCCATCTTGCGCTCCGTGCCGTCTGAGATGGTGCCGGTCCTCGCCGCCAAGGACAACGCCAAGAGCGCCTGGGACACCATCAAAGTCATGCGTGTAGGCGTGGATCGCGTGTGCGAGGCGCGACGGCAGAAGCTCCGCAAGGAGTTTGAGAACCTCTCTTTCAAAAGCAGGGAGGCGATCGAGGACTTCACGCTCCGCATCGCCAGCATAGTCAGCGAGCTGCACGCGCTCGGCGATGATATGACCGAGCTCAAGGCTGTCCAAAAATATCTGCGCGTGGTGCCGTCCAAATACGCGCAAATGGCCTGCTCAATCGAGACTCTTCTCGATCTCAAGGACATGTCTCTGGAGGAGCTAAGTGGGCGTCTCACCGCCTCCGAGGGATGCGGCGAGCCGGAGACAGATGCTAGTGGCCGACTACTCCTCACAGAGGAGGAATGGCATGCCCGCAGTGCTAGACGCGAGCCCGGCGAGGGACCCTCGGGAGGCGGCGATAAGTCTCGAGGGAAGGGCAAGGTGGACAAGCCAAAGCAGATCAACGGAGATCGTGTGCAACAGAAGGGCGGGGGCGATGGTCCTCCGAGGAGAAAGGGAGATTGCCGTTACTTGTGGGATCAAGGGCCACTAGGCCAAGGAGTGCAGGAAGCGCGAGCGGGATCAGCGTGATAAAGGGAACGGAAACGAGGCCCACATCGCGCAAACTCAGGAGGAAGATCAGCCTGCAATGTTCCTTGCAGCAAGCATCGATGACTGCACAGAGGCTACGCCAGAGCATGCACTGGACGTGCGCGAAACGGCGGTGCTGAGCGGCCAGTGCGCACACGGCATGTGCAGTGAGGGAACGCAGTATGTCTTCCTCAACGAGGAGCGCGTCATCCCCACTCCAACGGATGGTAAGCGCTGGTTCTTCGATTCCGGTGCTAGTAATCATATGACAGGCTGCAAAGAGATGTTTGCGGAGCTCGATGAGTCCGTGCATGGCACGGTAAAATTCGGAGATGGATCCTCGGTACAGATCTGTGGCCGTGGTGTGGTTCTGTTCACATGCCGCAGCGGTGAACATCGAGCTCTCACGGCTGTGTACTTCATCCCGAAGCTTCGCACAAACATAGTCAGTCTCGGACAGCTGGATGAGGTGGGATGCCAGTCCTATATCGGAGGAGGAGAACTACGGCTTTATGATCAACAACAATAGCTGCTAGCTCGAGTGCAATGGTCTGGCAACCGTTTGTATCCTATTGAGTTTAACCTGAGTTCACCAGTATGTCTGAACATTGCCGCTGAAGAGGATCAAGCCTGGCGCTGGCATGCACGTTATGGACACCTGCATTTTCGCGCATTGCATGAGCTCGGTGCCAAGAAGATGGCACGAGGAATACCAGTGATTCAGCACTTGGATCAGTTCTGCAGTGGGTCTGCCCTGGGAAAGATGCATCGCAGTCCATTTCCCCGTGCCAGTGCATATCGTGCAAACCGTGTGCTTGACCTGGCGCACGGAGACCTATGTGGCCCAATCACACCTGCATCCTCAGGCGGGAACAGCTACTTCCTCCTGATAGTTGACGATTTCAGTCGCTATATGTGGGTTGAGCTACTGAAAAGCAAGAGGGAGGCCTTCCGTTTTTTCAAAAAGATAAAGGCGCTTGCTGAATCTGACCGTCAGGTTAAACTACGGGCGTTCCGAACAGACAGAGGCGGTGAATTCAATTCTAACGATTTCACCCGTTTTTGTGAGGAGGAAGGAATTCGTCGAAACACGACGGCGCCGTATTCACCTCTGCAGAATGGCATTGTTGAGAGACGCAATCAGACAGTAGTTGAAATGGCCCGCAGCCTCATGAAGAGCATGGGCGTACCTGCGACTTTCTGGGCTGAAGCAGTCAAGTGTGCAGTGCATATCTTGAACAGGTCTCCGACAAGAAGCTTGAAGGGGATGACTCCGTACGAGGCCTGGAGAAACAAAAGGCCCAGAGTGGACTATCTTCGCGTGTTCGGCTGTGTGGCACATATGAAAACTGTCGGACCTGGAATAACAAAACTTTCAGACAGATCAGTTTCGGGTGTGTTTGTCGGATACGAAGAGGGAGCAAAGGCCTATCGAGTGTTTGATCCGGTCGCAAATCGGCTGCATGTCACACGTGATGTGATCTTTGAAGAAGGGCGCTAGTGGGATTGGAGTACGGCAACCGGGGGAGCTGATCTGAAGGAACGTTTCGTGGTGATCTACACTGACGAAGCTGAAACATGCTCTGTCAGAGAGCGCGGGCCTGAGCAAGTGCAGGGCACTCCAGATCAGCAAAGGCAGCAAGACTCCTCGTCCGCACCACCGTCTTGCGAGGACACTTCACTAGGGACACCGCAGAAAATGTCTCAGGGTGATCAAGCTCAGGATGCTGCCGCTCCACCTCGCCCATCTTACCCCATGCGCACTGGCGCCCAGGACGGGATCATCAAGCCAAACCCCAAGTACACAGGGGAGTTGGAGCTAGCCGAGCTCTGTCTGTCTGCAGCAGAAGAACCAGGCTCTGTAGATGAAGCACTCGGTCAGGTGCAGTGGAGAAATGCTATGGAGGAAGAGATGCGGTGTATCAAGCAGAATAATACTTGGAAGCTTGCGACCTTGCCGGCCGGCCACCGTGCAATCGTTCTAAAATGGGTCTACAAAGTTAAATGTGATCCATCTGGGAACATTGTGAAGCACAAAGTTAAATGGGTCTACATTAAAAGCTGTCGGTTTTATAGGTTATCTAAAAAGAGCTTAGTTTTCCTAGTTTTCTAATAAAAAAAACTCAGCTTACTAAGTTGACGCGAGCTTGCATGCATGGACGAGCCTTTTCTTTCAGCCGACAAAGCCCACTGGAGAGAGCAACCCTCTAGGCCCAAATAACGATTCTAGAGCAGCACACAAGGTGTATTGCATTTTTAGTCCCACCTTGCTAAGCCAAAGAGGTTGAGACCAACATATAAGGGGTGCATTTTGTTATGTTCTAGTTAGTAGAACAATAAGTACTACAAATAGATAGCGCGTGCGCTCGCGTGGATATTCGTGACTTGCTGACGGCGCGCCTAGCCTACCAAATAAATTCAACCTTTTTGTCTCATCTATTTTAATGAATGATATTTCGATTGATTTCATCCATGCGCTCTCCTTCTCCTAGCAAAGGTTTGCGCAATATCCTTCTCCTAGCCAGCTAACGTTTGTGCGTACGTGGTGTAATGTTTTGATGTTCGACCATAGTTAGAAATTTAGAAAATTCAAAACAAGCATAATAAATTCAAAAAATATTCGAACAACGAAAATCCTTCGCGTGGTGTCATATTATGTGACATAGTTAAAAGAAAAAATACCAGACTTGGTATATTGATCATGTCTCGAAAAAACCTTCACAAAATGACCTATCATGTTCGAGGTTTCATGGCTTTCGATCCAAATGACCGATGTTATGTGCTGAATCACGGCATAGTTTGTGATGCTGTGTCCAAATGACCGATGTTATGTTTAAAGTTTTTCAAAATTCCAAATTAATATTTAAAAAATATAAGTTAATTCATTTTTAATTTTAAATGGTTAATAGTTTAAATGGTTACATTAATTATTTTTAAAAACAGAAAATGGTTTTGAATTAGTTATTCAAATTCAAACACTTTTTATGTTTAAAATTTTTCTAAATTCCAAATTAATATTAAAAAATATAAGTTAATTCATTTTTAATTTTAAATGGTTCATATTTTAAATGGTTACATTAATTATTTTTTAAAAATAGAAAATAGCTTTGAATTAGTTATTCAAATTCAAACACTTTTTATGTTTAAAGTTTTTCTAAATTCTAAATTAATATTCAAAAAATATAAGTTAATTCATTTTTAATTTTAAATGGTTCATAGTTTAAATGGTTACATTAATTATTTTTAAAAACAGTAAATGATTTTGAATTAGTTATTCAAATTCAAACACTTTTTATGTTTAAAGTTTTTCTAAATTCCAAAGTAATTATCATTTTAAAAACATTACAAATTTAAACCACAAAATAAAAAATAAGGCGGGAACAGAGAGAAAATTTCTGAAATTTTTTAAAAACACGGTCATATGTCCTGATTGGAGCCACCAACCGGAACTAAAGACCCTTGCGCGCGCCAACCCTTGGTGTGCTGAAAAAAGTGGAGTATACATCCCGGTTGGTGGCTCCAACCGGGACGTATGACCCTTTAGTCTCGGTTGGAGCCAACAACCGGGACAAAAGGTCCTTTGATTATTAACTGGGTACCCCTCCTCTTCTTCTTCCCCATCTCACAATCTTCTCGCGCACAGGGACTGAAGCGACGCCGTCAGGCTGCCCCGCCGCCCTGCACCGCCTATCGGCCGCCGCCGCTACTCCGCCTCCTCGCCAGGAACCTCCTCACCGAAGCTCGCTTGCAGTCTTGCTCTCTCCCGCCGGAATCGAGCACATCCTCTCCGTCACCAACGCCGGCCGCCGTCGCCATTCACGCCATTCAGGACCTCCCCGTCACTACCTTGAGCACCAGGGTGAGCATGCGGATCTCGCCGACCTTTTTTACCTCTCTCCCTCGCTCTGTAGTCCCCGCTCGCCGACGACCTACGAGCGCCGCCTCCGCTGCTCGCCGTGCGCCATGCTTCGGTGACCAATCCGAAGCGGTGCCGCTGTCTTTTGGCTCAACGCAACCGCGCGAGTCCAGCGCGCTAGCCCATGCAGCCCCGCTCGCCTCCTAGCGCCGACCTGCGCCGCCATCTGGCCCGTTGGCCGGCGAGCCGACGTGGCATCCATGTGGCGTCCACGTGTTGCCTGCGTGGCCCAGGCCCACTCGTCAGCCTCTATGGCTAGATACTGCCTCGGTGAGAAATAACCAACCAGACCCCCGGTCCCTCTTCCTTGCGAGTCTGCTGAGGTGGCCATGGGGCCCCTCTGTCAGTCACTGTGGCTAGGTATGCCTGCGGTGTAAAAAGTTTAACCAGCTTTTAATAATTTCAGAAATAATTATAATCTTATAAATTCAATAACTTTTAATCTATAAGTCAGAAAAATATGAATAATATATCAAAATGTTCAGAAAAATGAAACCTAGCTATCTAAGCTATAATAATGCATTGTTCAACAACTTAAATGACAAGTTTATTTAGAATAACAAATCCACCCCTCTCATGTGTTCCGGAGTTTCTCCGAGTTAGGGTTTTCACCCCTCAGAACCCCGATTAATTGTAGAGTATGCTTTAGGGTTACATTTCAATGCAATTCAACTTGTCATATCATCATACTTGCTTGAGCATTGCATCGATGCCATGTAATCAAGTCAAGTACTTCCCTTTCTTTCCGGTGTTTGGTTCTTCCCGGTAGAATACAATATCGAGATCGAGATCGAAGACAGAGATCAACACCGTCGAAGCTCGAAGACAAATACTTGACCAACTGTAATAAAGTCAAGTACAAGGATCCTGAAGCTCTGCTTTCGGCTATCAACAGGCAAAGGCAAGCATAGCCCTACCATGATATAATCCTATGATTTCGAAAGCATTTCAATTCTTGTCATGTTGCATACAATTCTACTGTGGTCTTTTATCGATAGATAGAGTGTCCTATATATTATCATATTTTGTATTTGTATATGTATATGTATATTATCATATTTTGTATTTGTATATGATATTAGTTGTCATAGACCCTATTTGAATCGATGTTGCACCTAGGGTTAGCCGGTGTGTCCTCGCCAGGGCATCCCGAATCCGAGGGTTGATTGATTGCCGCCTTTCTTTCTGGTATTGGTTCTTCGCTTTATACACGACGCTCCTGATGTAATAAATTGTTTTATAATTCCAGAAAATGATTAAATATTGTAAAATTCATATCTTATTATTTATAAGTCAGAAAAATACAAATAATATATCAAAATGTTCAGAAAAATGAGTTCTACCTTTTAAGCTATAATCATGCATTGATAATCAACTTTAATGACAAGTTTAATTAGAGAACTAAATCAACCCCTCTCATGTGTTTTCGGAGTTTCCCGAGTTAGGGTTTTCAACCCTCGGAACCCCGTTTAAATTGCCGAGCAAGTTTTAGGGTTTCATTTCAATGCAATTCAACTTGTCATATCATCATACTTGTTTGAGAATTCCGCCTATCCCTCCTCCCCGACAGGCCTCAGCCTCAAATCCATCGCCACGCCCAGCCCTTCCCTTTTAGTGTGTATGTATATATTGTGTATGTATATATAGTGTGTATGTATATATTTTTATTATTGTGTATGTATATATTAGGGTTTCTCTGAATTAGGGTTTATCCGTTTTGACTTATCCATTTTTCCACCTATGCAGAATATATGGACCCACACGACAGAGACGAAGAAAAGGAAGAGTTGATCCAAGGTGTGATCCGCGGGGAAGAAAATTTAGATGTATCGACGTTTCTGAATAACTCCGGTGAGGGTGATCCCCTTTTTGCCGGAATAGACGACTTGTTTGAGGTTGAAGGTGTTGCCTTCCGCGAGGGAGAAGGCGATGCCTTGTGTAATCGAGAAGACGACCGCTCTGGTGAGGTGCATGTAATATAATTAATTCATTAGTTCATCATCTGCTATCTATATAGAAATAGTAACAACGATATTTCTTATTTTAGCCCTCCGGATCGAAGAAATCTACCGAAAAGAGCAGCCGAGGCCCAACCAAAAAGTTGGGAGACCATGAGAGGTTCAGGATCGAAGATGTCGCTGAAGACGGCAAACCGACGTCTCTCGAAGTTGTCGCAAACAAATTTGTGGCACAATGCGGAGTAATCGTTAGGGACTTCGTCCCGATCACCGTTCTAAATTGGAATAGGCCTGCTGGTGCGAAAGAAGAGGGAACATGTTTATTTGTCCCTAACCACACCAAAGATTTACTGTGGAAGAGGCTCATGGTTAATTTCAAACTACCGAAGATAGAGCTGGATCCAAATGCGGAGGATCCAGATGAGGACGCCTTAGAACATGGGAGAGCAATGGAGGCTAAGGTCAGGGAGTGGGCTTTGAAGAAGATGACCCAGTGTTTCACCAACTGGAAGAAAAGATTGCACCTTGACTATGTCGTGAAAGAGAAGACTCCCAATTTCAAGAATATTCAGTTTGAGAAGATAAAACCATTCTGGGCCGAGTTTCTGAAATACAAGACATCAGAAAAAGCTAAGAAAATGTCTGCAACGAATAAGCTGAATGCTGCTAACAAGAAATATCACCATACAATGGGGCAAGGTGGCTACAGGGCTGACATTCCTAAGTGGGAGAAACTTGAGAATGAACTGCGTGCTAAAAAGATCACCCCAAAAGTACCAAAGGTTCCTCCCAAGAGAGCTTATGACTGTACTGAAGAGGATACTGCGGCGATCGTTGATGCGGAAACGACAGCGTATTTTCCTAAGCTGAGGCAGCCGAAAGAGCCAGAGTTCCCTAGCACCAAAGAAGAAAAATCCAGAGTGTTGAAAATGCTAAAGACTCTTCATCAACCCGAGCCAAAGCTGTCATCAGACTATGAGCGTTCTATTCTCAAGTCACATGTGGCACAACAAGCCTCGAAGAGCAGTACTGATGCAAGTAAGAAATCTGTTGCCCAGCTCGGAGAACAAGCAAAACAGTCTTGAGCCCCTCTCAAGGTGATTTCCCATACCAATGTGGGGTCGAGCAAATATGTGGCCGAAGAGCAGTATGATCTAGAGGTAGTTGCATAATACGGAGAAGCTGCCGCTGCTCAAGGTATGAGTATTGCCCAGTACTTATCCCAGTTAGAGTACCTTCCCGTGTGTAAAGTAGCATACAAATACCAGTACGGCAAACATCTCATCAAATCTGAGGAGGTAAATAATCTTCCAACAAAAATGCGAAGATTGCATAACTGGTACCTGCATGCCATAAAGGCCGGGGCTAACTGGATAGTGCTGAAGGTTACGAAAAAGCATCATGGGAAAGAAATAGATGACATGATATCCATTGAATTTGATGACCTATTTCAATTATTCAATCAAGACGCCTTGGACAAATCGATCATCAGTGTCTATTGTCTGTAAGTACTAATTCTGTAATTAATTTAGTCTCCAACTATTCCACCTTGTTTATTGCATGTATATAATCATACTGTAATATGCAGAATGAAGATTCTCGAATGCAGCAGAGGATAAATCTATGACATTGGCTTTATTGACCCATATTGAGTTTATCAAGCAAATCTCAAAACAAGCCCCCAGGATACGGAGGATAATATAGTACACGCGTTAAGGTTTTAAGAAACCAGAAGGGAAATACTTTTTTCTTACAACTTCGAGTGAGTGTTATTGTCTTGTATACACTTTCTATTTCGTTTACTCGATGTTAAGTATATAATTGATTAGTTATGCATTCGCAGCTTCCACTATATTTTGTTAATCATTCAACTTGACAAAGAGCGTGTACTAGTCATGGACTCGAAACATAAACCCTTTGAGCAGTGGAAGGACATGCAGATGCTTCTCCAGCGGTAATTCTAATCATTACGACACTATATCGGCAACGTTCGTGAATTTTATGATATCAAGTAATTAATAACTTATTTTATTCGTTTTCTTCGCCGGACGGCGCTTGGAAACGGTTCACCAACAAGGCTAGGGGTGTTTGGAAAGCGGAGCTTATATTTGAAGCACTAGATGTAAACACCACTAGCTATATTCGCGCATCTCTTTGATTCTAGTTTTGATACAGTTATTATCATGCTTGATTATTATTTTGATTGAACTATGTTCTCGTAAAGTGCCTGACGCAGGGACCAGGTAACAATCTATGTGGATACTATGTTTGCGAGTTCATCCGGCAGGCGTGCGATGAGAAGGGCAGAAATTTAGAGCAATTCCACGTACGTAAACAATTTTTATAGTTTTTAATTACAATCAAATTGTGTTTAGTTTCATTAATATAGGCTGACTCATTTTTTAAATCAGATCGAACGTCTATGGAATGGTCTTCTGCCAAAGGATCGCGTACGAGCAATTCAGGAGGAATTGGCGGTATTCTTGGATGCAGAAGTCCTAGACCCAAAAGGGGAATACTATTCGGCTGTGTATAAACAATAGGGATTGTAAAAAGAGCAACTTTTGTATGTAGTGCATGGACTCGATCCGTGTATCGAATGTAATATTGTCATGATGATCTTGTGTAATATAATGGTTCCTTCATTGATGAGTGCAAAACACTAAATAAACAATAAAACAACCTAAATGAATTCTCTGCCGCGGCACAAAAAGTGGCGAAAATGCTGCCGCGGCAACAAAAGTTGCCAAAATGAATTCTTCGCATGGCGAAGAAATGTATAAATCTACGCGCGGCGAAGGTTATTTGTCCCGGTTCGTGTTACGAACCGGGACGGTTGCTCCACCACCCTCGCCCTCTGACGCCGCCACGTGTACCCCCATTTGTCCCGGTTGGCGGGGCAACCGGGACTAAAGGTTGGGGCTTTAGTCCCGATTGCCCCGTCCCGGTTGGGTAACTGGGACTAATGCCCCTTACCAACCGGGACCAATGGGATGTTTTCTACCAGTGGTCTACCAGCCGCGCACTCGGTAAAATAATGCGTTCACGGCACGACAACTGAAGACGGCGTCAAATGTTTGCCGAGTGTTTCCGACAAACACACAACAAAGATTAACGGCTGATATTTCTCCACATCGCCCCATTCACTTGATGGAGACACGTCGACTTATAATATTTGCCGAGTATTTCTGATGCAATACACGGTAAAGACGTAATTTTTGCCGAGTGTCTCTTAGGGTAATACACGGCAAAGATATTCTGTTTGCTGAGTGTTTTAACTGGGATACACAGTAAAGATGTTTTCTTTGCCGAGTGTTTTTCCTGGGATACACGGCAAAGTCCACGAAAAATTGGCAGGTTCATGCTGTTTTTCATTATAACCTGCATTTCAAAACAAATCTGGACATACATAATCATATGTAGGCTCACAACACACATATATCACAGTAAGAACTCACATAAGAGGTTTACAAGTGCACTAGTACATCAAACATGGATACAAAGTTTACAAGTTCAATAAACACTTGAATTCAAGTTCACATATTCATCAACACAACCAAGTGGCACACAAGTTCTCTAGCATGTGGTACATAGCTCCATCAACGGCGACCATGTTCTTTGGCGCGCGCGGGAGAAGAAATTTGGCGGGAGCTATTACTGTGTGTGCTTTTGAGGACACTCGGTAAACCGTAACGCCGTAAGCTGTGCCGTCAACCGTGGACGGGGAGGACGCGTGGCAGGATGGTTTGCCGTGTATCCATCTTTTGCCGAGTGTTTTGAAGGTTATTACCGTGTATGTGTGTGTTTACCGAGTGTTTTCCCGGTGTATACACGACAAAGAGGTAACTTTGCTGTGAGTGACCTGTTTGCAAGGTGTCATATGTGCGATAGATGGCAAAGAGTTGTTTGCCGAGCGCACGGAAAAGGACCGATTTTGAGTGAAGATGCTTTTACGACAACGGCGAGGCTAGAGGAGAGAAAGTAGGGGTGTGGCGATCCCTAGGGAGAGCCTGTTGCCCAGGTCGCCGGAAGATTGCGCACTAGTTCGCTTTTACATGTTCTCGATTTGTTTGCATTGCGGCATACATGTACATGGAAATTATGATCTTCATTCACTACAAGCGAGAAAATCGTGTGATGTTCACGTTTAGGGACCGCTTTGGATAAAATCGTGTGATGTTCACGTTTACACCACATCACAGCATTTAAAACTGACATTATCAGCCAAAGTAAAGTAAGCGGTAGCTCCATGAATCCTATGTACGTGATGCTACAAGCTTTTATTTCCTCGGCGGGGTACTAGCTAGGTGATAGATAGATAAATGGACCTAGCCCAAGAGGCACCTCCGATCCGCGCCGGAAATTGACCTAGCCCAAGAGGCCGGCGGCGGGGTGCAGAGCGGTAGGCCCGAAGACGAGGACGACGTAGCTGGTGGCGTACACCTGGTCGTAGACGGCGTGGCTGTGGCGGCACCTTAAGGCGAGGTCGATCGTCCTGGCGAATCCCGCGATGGCGGTAAACACCTGTGCCACACCCAAGAGCAGCGGCAGCACCACGTCCATGGGGATCTATGTCGTCCCCTCCATCATCTACATGAAAAATCCAGAGAAGGTAATTGGATTCGTCTACACATGCATGTGAAGAAATTAAACTATTATTTTCTTGCGATGAAGTAAGTGTCCAAAACTCCAAATCTTTTTTTTTTGAGAAGTGTCCTAAAATTCTGTTTGGAAGGAGTAGCTAATAAAGCATATGTCCAATTCTTTTTTTTTTTGGAGAAGTGTCCTAAAATTCTGTTTGGACGGAGTAGCTAAACTTTGGCGGCCCGTGGAGGTGGCCCCAAAGTTTGGGTGGCCCTGGCGCCGGCGCTCGCTGTTGCAGCTGGTGTACTCGGCGTACGTCCGGGACGGAGCTGGCGGGCGCAGCGTCCGAGTGCGCCATCTGCCTGGCGGAGGTCAGCTCAGCTCTACACCGTGCGACCTGGACGTCTAAAAGCTTTTACTCCTAGTAAGTAACTTGAGAGGACACGGATACGGGACACGGAGGCTTGCACACTTGCACCTATCTACTTTGCTTGTCCTTTTGCATAATATGAATACATTTCTCCTTGTACTCTCTTTCAATAAGTATCCTGCATTCTAGGTTTAGTAAAAGTCAAACTTTATAAAATTTAACAGAATATATAGAAAGCAACTATAAAGAATGTATATGATATAAAAATATATTTTATGATATTTCTAATGGTACCTATTTTGTATTATAGATGCATATAAAATTTTCCTTTGTTTGCTCTTGACCTCGCCGCGTGGTGCACGATCGCTTTTTCCTTTGTTTGCTCTTGACCTCGCCGCGTGGTCTGCTCTCCCGCGCAACACAGCGACGCCGACCGCTTCGCTCCGTTGGTCGTGAGCCCGACGGTCACCACTCACCAGCCAGCATAGCTGGCACGCACGCACGGACGGTGCCGGACGTCTCGCTCGCAGCGCTGGTACGATCCTGGCCGTCCACGCACGTATATAGCTAGCATACTTGGAGACGATGGCGGCGACGGGTCCTTGGCCAATCCGCAACGACGCGGTAAAAGACGTGGCAAGCGACAGCGTCGTCGTCTTGGTGGGTCAATCAGTTGCTATGTACTACTACACGCTTAATCCCCGCATCGAAAAATAGATCAGTTTCATGGTCATGGAGGTAGAGCTCAACGCCTCAAGCTGAATCTGAGGACTTTCTTATGCATGTCTGCGGAGACGACTTGGTCCACGTGTGTGTCCAGCCTAGCAAGAAAGTCACCGCCACGGCAGCACGATTGACATGGTCAAGGATGCAGAGGAACCTCAACCACAATAGGACGCACGATACGCCGAGGGCAAAAAGTTATCGGCGTAGGCCAAAAAGCCCTCGGCGTATGCTACACCGACGGATGCCTTCGGCAGGGGCGGACCCAGCCAAAATATTCAGTAGGGGCAGTTTAGATCAGTGGGGCATTCCTAGTATAATTTTAATTTTTTAGAACCATTTTCCTTCAAATATGAATGAATTACACAAGAATTCAAAAAATTGAGTGGGGGCCACTGCCCCCACTTGGCTCTACATGGGTCCGCCCCTGGCCTTCGGCTTAGGCTTCTCGGCAAAGATCTTTCTCGGCGGAGTAAACGGATGCCATCGACGTATTGAAATGCCGTCGGCGTACGCTACGCCGATGACTTCCCTCGGCGTAGCGGCCGTCGACATAGCCTGTCGTTCGGTTGCAAAAAAAATAAAAAAAAATACTTTTTTTACAAAAAGTAATAAGTTTTTTCTTAATTTTTTAAATCTTTAAATTGTTTGACTCGGTAATCTCTCACTTTGAATATTTTTAACACTAATTACACTTAATATTTAATTAAATTGTAGTCTTGGTCAAACTTCCCGGTAGATCACCCATCCTCACTACTCCAGCTGCAGCACGCTTAACTTACTCGTTTTTTCAGAATCTGTTTCCACAGATTAATTCATACATTGTTGTCAATACTATAATATCAATCGTATAAATCTTATAACATCATGTCACATGTTTGTATTTTTTGAAATTACAAACAATTATTTAATTAGACAATAATGAATAAGTAAAAATATTATTAAATTCAAGTAAAAATATAATGATTTTTTCTATTTAATATGAAATAATTAATATCTTTAAATCCGTAAATCACGAGGACGCCTGGGCAGAGGCCCTGGGCTTGGTAGTGGTGGTCATCTTCTCCATAGGAGGTGGTCGGGCTGAGGCTGGTTAGGCTGATCCTGAGATCCGTCATCTAGTCTCGGTTGCAAGTCGAGGAGACCTATTTGCCGGTCAAAACCAAGCCGATTGGAGGGCGGTGGCGGCGTTTTCCACGTCTTACCTTGATGAAGGCATCGCCGTTCAACTAGTGTTGACCTCACCCATACTGCTTCGGGGAAACCCTAGGATCTGGTTTCCGGGTCGGGCGATGGCGGCAATGCAGTATCACATTCTCTCTTGTGAGCTTCGTTTGTGGAGCGTCGCTGGATGGCAAGGGCAGGTGCTACGCTCAGTCATGTTTGGTTCGGTAGGTGCTACGCATAACAGATCTTCAGATGATTTCAAGTTGCTTTGGATGATGGGACTCGGCAGCATTGTGCCGAGGGGTCTTGTTGTCGACTGCACGTGCATGTGTTAGACGTGCGCAGGATGGTGAAGTTGTTTGGCATCATGGCGGGAGGCCTCGCGAGGTCATCGCGTTGATTTCTCGAGAAGATGGGTATGCAGAAAAGTGCTGCGATGAGGACTTACGGAGTGTGTATGCTGATACACGCCGAGGGTCTGCCGGACTGGTTGTACCACTTGCTCGTCGTTGGTGGATGTGATGAGCCAGGATTAATAGCGGTCTTACTGCTCACAGAGGTGGAGCGCTCGGATGAATGTACGGATCGAGGAACTGATTAATTTTTTACTTCTTTCGGTCCATATTAATACCCTTAATTTTATCTAAATTCGTACCAATCTAATTAATTATTTGGAATAGATGCATTTAAAACTAGGCAAAGTTAAAAATATTAATGTAGAGTGAAGAGAGTTCGAGTATATCGAATCGAGCAGACGAACGATGACTCAGTTTACATGGGCTTGGTGGTACCCACACGTCACTTTCCAAGCGGGCTCATAGTAGACGCCATCACGACATGACAGCGCGGAGAAAGATTCGGCCGTAGGTGGCGGATGACGTCGTGCAGGCACGCACGCACGCACGGCAGGGTACACGCATGCAGGCAGGGCGTTGAGTTATCAGAGAAAACTGCTGCGTCCGAATTGACATGCTCGTACGGTACATGCACCTGCTGCAAGGGTCCAGCCTTTTCTTCCACTAACTAGTACTAGTACTGTAATAGGTTTTCAAATTCAGGTGAAGTCCGGTCTACGAGTAACAACAGCATGCAGCATATGTCTTCGTTTACTACAGGCCGGCCGGGTCTCAATTTCCATTTTCCTCAAGGAACAGGGTTTGAATTTTCGTTGTCAGGCCACCAGGTAATTTTTTTTCCTTGGTAAATTAGCTGTTCTCCGCCACTTGTGCCGCTCGAAAAAAAATTATATAAGATTCAAATCCATAGAATTTTTTTCAATAGGATGTGTTTGTTTCAAAGAAATAAATCTTACAAAATTCATATCCATTGCTTTCCTATATTACAATCCTATAGAATTTCTAACAAGAGGTGCATGAGACCTCTTAGAAAAAATCATATTTGTCTATCACAACTATGACATGTACCTAAAACTTATAAAATCTCTTGCGTTTTTCTTGCGGTGCAAGCAAACAACTTATTTTACTGATTCTTGCATTTTTTATTTCTATAGAATTCTAAGTGTCATATCATTATATTCCTGCATTTTTTATATTCATATGTTTTATAAATCCTTTGAATCAAACGAATCCTAAAATTTTCTGTATTTTTCCTGTGATGCAATCAAACATCTTATCTTACCGATTCTTATTTTTTTTTCATTCCTATAGGATTCTAAGTGTCATGCCATTCTATTCCTTCACTTTTTCTATTTCTATGTTTTACAAAGACTTTAAATCAAACGAGCCCTACATGTTGCTACTTTATCATAAAGATTATTCGGCACAATACGAATAGTGCACGTGGAGCCTGGGGGTGGGTTCGTGTGCCATCATTGTGGGTAGGATGACGGAAATGTTGGTGTCTTTGTTGCTACCAAGAAACAATCAAAATCTTTGTTGGAAGTTTTGTTTTTTCTATCGCAAAGCGCTAATCCCGCTCCACATCGAACACACACGTGACAATTCATAGTCGTCCGCAACAAGGTGAAGGAAAAAACAAAACCAATGAGGGCGATGGTTTCTTTTGTTGAAGTGTATAAGTGGATTGTACTAGGCCTTTCCATAAGTTCGGATTTCTGGTTGCGTTGGCTAGTGCATGAAGTTTGACATGGTATCAGAGTCTAAGATCTCGAGTTCGAGTCCTGGCTTTCGCAATTTATCCTAAAATTGTTGTTGACCCCTCTATGTCCACGTATAGGCTCTTGAGTCATACGTGAGTTTCGCGCGCCGTCGCTCTCTTCCGGTTGCACGTGCTGACTTCTCCCCGTCACACGTGAGAGGGGGTGTTGAAGTGTATAAGTGGATTGCACTAGCCCTTTCCATAAGTTCGGACTTTTGGTTGCGTTGGCTAGTGCATGAAGCTTAACATCTTTGTAGTCCTTGCCTTTAAATCATGTCCAATGTAAAAACCATGTAAAGTTTGTCTGAACGTTTAAGCAGCTTGAGGTTGTGAAAATGACTTTACCACGGATCTAGTCTAGATCTAACAGTAGCACTATACATTACCTTTAGATCGAGAACAGAGAGAGAGAGAAGGAACCAAGATGGACTTTACCTGCTCCCTGGCTCGAGAAGCATGAGCCAGAGGGAATCCCCGAGCTGGTGCCGGAGCTGGCACTTCCGTCGTTGGCCATGGGAAAAGGGGCGATGGCGTGAGCGTGGGTGGTTGAGAGCGGTGGCGGCGGAGCTTCCCGTCGGCCTAGTGCGAACCCTAATCGGTGGGTATGTTTGTGGGGGCTGCGGTATGCGGTTCACCTCGTCTGCAGCGTCCGCCCCACCTATTTATATATCGCACTAGCGAGGGGCGCAACCATGGATAGGGTTGGGCGCCCCGATTAGGCGCAAGAGGACTCCGTTAGGCCGTTGGGCTGACGTGGGAAAGATCTATCCAACATTCTCCCTAGATCTCGACTTTACTTTTAACTTTGTACCTTACTTATTTCATCACAGAATGCTACCTAGAGCATGTTTCATCGTCTCACTCAATTGCCGATAGAATCGATGCCACTATATACCTTCATGTTCAAACAAATTACATTACTTTTGGGCCTCTATGGTCCAGAATCATAGGCTTGCCGTTAAACCCATACCGGCTATGTGTTCCTTGAACACATTGGGTGGTAAGCCTTTCGTTAGCGGATCCGCAAGCATATCCTTTGTCCTTATATGCTCGAGACTTATAGTTTGATCCTGGACTTTGTCCTTCACAACATAATACTTTATATCTATAGACTTTGAAGCATTACTCGACTTGTTGTTGTGAGCATAGAATCTGCGGGCTCGTTGTCACAAGACATCTTTAGTGGCTCGCTGATGCAGTCAACCACTTTCAAGTCGGGTAAGAATTTCTTTAACCATAACGCCTGTCCCATGGCCTCATAACATGCTATAAATTCTGCATACATCGTAGATGATGCAACTATCGATTGTTTGGCGCTTCTCCACGAAATAGCACCTCCTGCGAGAGTAAAGACATACCGTCGTGGACTTTCGGTCGCCTTTATCTCCATAAAATCTGCATCTGAATACCCTTTTATCTCTAGGGAATCAGATCGTCTATATGTTAGCATGAGGCCTTTTGTGCCTTGCACATAGCGCAAAGCTTTCTTTACCATCTTCCAAAGGTTTCTATGCCTGGATTCTCTTGATATCTACCGAGTACCCGTGATAAATGCTAAGTCGATAGTGCACACTTGTGCATACCGTAAGCTTCCAACAGCCGAAGCATATGGTACTGACTTCATTTGATCGATCTCATATTGATTCTTTGGACATTGGGATTTCCCAAAACTATCACCCTTGACTATGGGAGCAGGTGTTGAATTACTCGCATGCATATTGTATTTCTTTAAAATCTTTTCACAATACGCTTTCATGACAGTCCTAACACTCCATTCTTTACGTCTCGGTGAATTTCTATGCCCAAAACATAAGATGCTTCACCAAGGTCTTTCATGTCAAAGTTTGATGACAAGAACTTCTTTGTTTCTAGTAGTAGACTAACATCACCGCTAGCAAGCGTAATGTCATCCACATATAGAATTAGGAAAATATATTTCCCACTTTTGAACTTTGCATAAATGCAATTGTCCTCAACATTTTCTTTGAATCCAAATCTTTTAATGGTATCATTAAACTTTAAATACCACTGCCTAGAGGCTTGCTTTAGCCCATAAATGGATTTCTTTAGGCGGCATCCCATATGTTCCTTCCCCTCCATGAAAAAACCCTTGGGTTGTTTCATGTAAACATTTTCTTCTAAATCTCCATTTAGAAATGCCGTCTTAACATCCATTTGATGTAACTCTAAATCAAAATGTGCAACTAGTGCCATGATGATTCTGAACGAGTCCTTACATGAGACCGGAGAAAAAGTCTCATTGTAATCTACGCCTTCTCTTTGCGTGAAGCCTTTTGCCACGAGTCTAGCTTTGTACTTTTCTACATTCCCGTTGGAGTCATACTTTGTTTTGTAGACCCACTTGCATCCTACTTTTTTGGCTCCTTTGGGAATTTCCTCTAAGTCCCAAACATTGTTGGAACTCATCGATATCATTTCATCTTCCATTGCCTCCACCCACTTGGCTGAGTGAGGGCTACTCATGGCTTCTTCATATGAGGTAGGATCGCCCTCCATATGAACTACATTGTAAACTTTGTAGATGTCTTTGGAAATGGCTGGTCTTCGTTCTCTTTTAGACCGTCTGAGTTCATCAGACTCTTGCTCATTTCTTGCCCAGGCTTCGTGCACATTTACTGATGGTGGCTGTTACGCTCCCTTTCGTGCTCAACAAGGTTGGTGGCTCTGATGGCGGAGGTTCAACTTTCGCCCATTGTTGTCACGCGTGGAGTCACAACAGTGCCGCACCACAACCTCGGGGTTGTAGATGATGGCACAACAGTAGCGAGAAAAATGGCTCTGAGTCATCGGATTATGTTCATGAACCCTCTTCTCCTCAAGATCAATTTTCCTATATACATTGCTCCCCCTCATCAATTCGTCCTCCAAGAAGACTGCATGTCTCGTTTCTACAAACTTTGTGTATCTGTCGGGACAGTAGAAACGATAGCCTTTGGACTTATCTGGATAGCCAATAAAATGGCAAGATACTATTTTGGGGTCTAACTTTGCAATGTTTGGATTGAAAACTTTTGCCTCAGCTGGGCTCCCCCAGACCCTCAAGTGGTGCAGAGAGGGACTCGCATCCACAATTCATACGGTGTTTTGGGCACCGATTTACTTGGTACTCTGTTGAGAATGTGAATGGCGGTTTTAAGCGCCTCCATCCACAATCCCAATGGGAGAGTGGAATAGCTCATCATGCTGCGCACCATATCCATAAGGGCAGTTATGCCTTTCATCTCCGTTTTCTTTGAGGTTTGCCCATAGAATCCGGCGACTATTCCGTTTTCTTGCAGGAACCGTGCAAAGGGTCCTGGTACTTGACCATATGGAGTATGCCGACCGTAGTACTCCCCCCCACGATCGGACCGAACTATTTTGATTCTTTTATCGTGCTGATTTTCTACTTCAGCTTTGAAAATTTTAAATTTATCCAACGCTTCAGATCTTTCTTTAATTGGATAAATATAACCATACCGGGAGTGATCATCCGTGAATGTTATGAATGAATCATAGCCATCCACACTTTTCACCGGAAACGGTCCACAAATATCCGTGTGGATTATTTCCAGTGTAGCTATGCTTCGGTTTGCACCCTTTTTAATTTGTTTGACATACTTTCCTTTAATGCAATCTATGCATTGTTCTATGTCGGAGAACTCTAACGGAGGAAGAATTTCATTTTTAACGAGGTTTTCTATTCTTCCCCTCGAAATATGGCCTAGTCTGCAGTGCCATAGTTTCGATGAGTCGAGAGTTCGCTTTCTTTTCTTTTGTTCTTTGTTCGACAAGGAAACTTTTTCATTCACATCACACACAGAAAAAACTTTCTCATGTAGGGATAACAAATATAACTTATCAAATAATGTAGCAACACCCACACATTTGTCTTTTAACCAAATGGCACACTTGCCATTTCCAAAATAACATTCGTAAGAATCTTTGTCCAAACAGGAAACACTTATTAAATTCCTATGTAATGAAGGAACGAAAAGCACATCTTTGAGCAAAAGCAAAGAGCCATCAGCCAGCTCCAGAGGGACGTCACCAATGGCCTCCACTTCTGCTTCTATTCCATTCGCCACTTCAATGCATCTTTCTCTTCTTGGCGTGGTCCTTGTCGAATGGAACCCCTGTAAAGAATTGGCAACGTGAACAGTTGCTCCAGAATCAATCCACAAAGTGGATCTAGTAAACTTTTCATACAAAGATTCATTAACAAAAGAAACAATATCTTTACCATTTTTGGCCATGATGTACTTTAGCCAAACCGATGTCTTTCTTGTAGTGCCAGTCTTTTTGCAGTGATGGCACTGATCCTTCTCCCTAGGGGTGGACTGGAGATGCTGGTACTGGTGCTGCATTGGGCCCTTGCCATGGGGCTTGGAGGGTGAGCCACCATGGTTGCCACCTGTGAAGCCTCTCTTCCTGTTGTCCTTCACGAAGTTCGAGAACTCCGTGAAGGGCTTTCAACCTTTCCTCTTCCCTGGAGCACATCCCAATGGTCTTTTCTATGTCCCACTTTTCAGGGACATATTATAGTTTATTACAAAGTTTTCAAAAGGCTGGAAGTGAGGCCATCACAAGGTGCACTAAGATTGTGGCTTTAGCTCGAGGTCCTCATCCATGGGCTTGAGCTTACGCCATGTTTGACATCCTCAAGATGTGCTCTCTTATTCCGTGGGGTCCTCCTGTACTTTTTCAAGAACCAATGCTTTAATACTGGTCGATATATCTTTGAAGAGCCATGAACTGGCTCTTTATCTTGGCGAGATACTACTACCCAGAAGACACTCTCCAATTGAGCCCACTATGGCGTTCTCAATTGTGTTCTTTACGGCGAGTCTTCTTGTTGGCATTCACCCATTTCTGGTTATCAATAGAGTAGGCCAGCTCCAATGGAGCATGGTCCCTCTTCCTTTTCTCAAAGTCAGCACTTTCTTCACCGTCTCCCCTGACCGGGTCAGCGGGCTTGACTGGTTGCTTGGTGTCAACCACCCAATCCACTTCGGCGCATACGAACGCCAAGTCGACTTTCTTCCTCCATTCGGAGTAGTTGTCCCCCCTTAGGAGCGGGATGTCATTCAAACATGCCATGAGGTTGAGACCTCCTGAAAATCACAAAAGATGTGAGATCACCAAGTAAAACAACTGTATGCGTTAATTCAACGTTGGTATAAATTAAGCATGCAATCGTTTCGTGCTATTTAAAAATACATCACCGTTGGGCAGAAATAAATTTAAATGCACCTTTAATACTTAATAGGAAAAGGATTATGGTCATGATTATTAATAACGTTGGTCAATTAATAGCATGAGGCATAATCACTTTAATCACATCTTTATGTCAAGATTTAATCAACTTTTATTGCATTTGTTGCAATTTAAACCATACATTTGCAAATTTGAAAAAAAGACTATTTGCAGCAGAAACTTAATAACTTTCTTTATACTTTGAACTTTACAGAAAAAATCTGCCTTTATAATGTTCTCTAGTCACAATATACTCAAAAGTAGAAGGACTAGAGAAAACTATACAAAAAACTGTTTAAAACTTAGCAAAAACAGTAAAAAACAGCTCAGAATAAAATGTAGAAAAAAGAAAAAAAAACGCCCCATTGTGCGAAACCCGTCAGCACTGCCCGCCAGCCCACCGCCCTTGCCCATGCTGGCCGCTTAGCCGTGCTTAGCTGTCACGGCTGCCGCTGCCCAGCCAACTGAGGCGGCCTCCATCTCTGCCCGCCAATGGCTTACGGCAAGCAGCGCCCTTTCATCTCAGCCGTCGATAGGGGGAACCCTAAATCGTGCGGTGGGGCGCCCGTTGCGGAGGTATAAAACCCCACCCCCGCGCCCCCGTCAAAACCCTAGCCCCATAACCCGTCCCGGTCGGCGTGTATGGGCGGCGCCGCGTCCGTCTTGGCCGCCAGCGTGGTCACCGCACCCACCGCGTAGTGTGGCCGCCAGCGGCGCGTCCCGGGCAGCTGTACAGCCCAGGCGACTTCGCGTCGGCCCTCATCCCTCTGCGGCGGCGCGCGCGTGCTCACATGGCGCTTCGCCGTCGATGCGCCGGCGGCGTCGGTGGCGCGCCCTCATCTCCCGCTCTGCTTTGCTTGGCCCCGAGGCGGCGGCGCGCCCGGGCCCCCTCCTCTTCCTCGGTCCCAGCGGTGGCGGCATGCCCCACGTGGCGGTGGTAACGGCGGCGGGCCGGGTGGGGAAGCTCGCTCGTGGCTGTCCCCTTGTGCGTGGTCGCTGTGGCCTCCGCCGGCGGCGGTGTGGCGGCGCGTGGGGAAGCCGGTCTAGGTGGCTTAGGCCCCTCCCTCCTCCTCACGTCCCCACCCGTGGCGCGGCGGTGTGGCTCGCCGGGGGCCGAGGTGAGGCGGCCGCCTTCGTGCGTGCCCCTCCCTCCTCCTGTTCTCCGTGAGCCGTGCCCCCCTCGTCCTCCTTGCCGGCGGTGCGTCCACCCGAGGGTGGGCGCACCACCGTCAAGAGGGGCGGCGGCGGAGCCTTTTGCTCCCTTTTTTTTGTGTTACTTGGTCCATAATGAAACTGTGGCGGCGCCCCCCACCTTGCTCCTTGCCGATGTGTGCATCCACCCGAGAGTGGGTGCACCATCGTCAAGTGGCCGAGGTGTGGGGCGGAGACTTTCCCGGTGATGGCCGGAGGGGACCCTTTTTCTTTTTCTTTGGGGATCTATGGGGTGCGTTCGGAATCTTTTGGGGCTTTAGATCTTGGGTTTTGCTTTGCCCCGAAGGGTGTGTTCTTCTTCTAGATGTCTCCATAATGGATGCCCATCTAGATCGAGAGGAACGGCGCGGCCATATGGCAGGCGCAACTTTGGATCTAATTCTTTCTTTTGAACCTTTTTACTTTCTACAATAAGCACTGTAAACTCTAGCAACTAAAACCTGGCTCTGATACCAATGTGAAAATGACTTTACCACGGATCTAGTCTAGATCTAACAGTAGCACTATACATTACCTTTAGATCGAGAACAGAGAGAGAGAGAAGGAACCAAGATGGACTTTACCTGCTCCCTGGCTCGAGAAGCATGAGCCAGAGGGAATCCCCGAGCTGGTGCCGGAGCTGGCACTTCCGTCGTTGGCCATGGGAAAAGGGGCGATGGCGTGAGCGTGGGTGGTTGAGAGCGGTGGCGGCGGAGCTTCCCGTCGGCCTAGTGCGAACCCTAATCGGTGGGTATGTTTGTGGGGGGCTGCGGCGCACGGTTCACCTCACTGCAGGCGTCGCCCCCCACCTATTTATATACGCACTGGCGACAGGGGCCCGCAACCATGGATAGGGTTGGGCGCCCTCGATTAGGGTGCAATGAGGGACTCCGTTCGGGCCGTTGGGCCCGAACGTGGGAGAGATCTATCCAACAGAGGTAGCCTTTGGCAGTTGCGCCATAGTTGATCATGGGGTTTGTTTAAGAGGTATATACATATTTAGCCCCACAATTTGCACCGTGGGTGCGTCTTAGTCCCACATCTTGTAAAGTGGGCAAAATTAGTCCCACAACTTGCAATCTAAGTATATTTTAGTCCAATTCAATCATGTTTCTATAATTTGACCCAAATTTGTCCAACTAACGTGACATGTTACATCACTGTTTTTGTGAAATGACCCCTATATATATCTTTCGCTACTGCTTGCGATCTTGATACGAACTGACAGGCAGGCCCCACCCATCAGTAGTTGTATACAAATAATAAAATAACCAGTTGCAATAGAGGGATTTGAACATAAGACCTAAGCTGCCAAAGAAATCTATGGTTGCCACCACAACACACGAGGCAATGTGATAATTTGAAGAACACTCTTTTATTATATAATATTTTCAGGCTGATGCATCTTGCCCCATCTATGCGTGACGCGTTGTGCGTCGTAGGTGCTTAGCTCCAGCACATAGATGTACATAAAACACAGTAAAAATAGTTAATATTAGTCGCCCACAAGATTCAGAGACATGCGTTCTGCGTGTACGTTATGTGTTTATATTGTATAAATAACTCAAGTCCTCCAAATTAAGCACTAGCATCGTTTAATGTAGTGATCTGCATCGGGTGGTTACTGGTACAAAGGTTTAGAGTTCAAATTCTCCCATACATATTATTTTATCTATTCATATGTTCACTGACAGGTGGGTTCGCATGTCGGTCCGCATCAATTACACAAGTGTAAAATATATAAAAGGGCTATTTTGAAAAAAATATGAATTTGGTTAAAATTGGTCAAATTTAATCAAATTGGACTGAAGTGTTCCCGGGATGCAAGTTGTGGGACTACCGATGCCCACTTTGCAAGATGTAGGCCTACAACGTTCCGACGATGCAAGATGTAAGACTAAAAGTATATATAAACCTCTTTGTTTAATATACCTGAACACGTACGTAACCTAAACACAAGGAATAGAAAATCAAATAGACAAGAGAAAGATCCCCGGAAATGTGTGTCCCATGTATTTGGTCCCTTGTTGTCAGATGTTTAGCTACAAGCTATATATGTTCTTTCCGTGTCACTCTGCCCTGCCATGCCTTGCACCGCAGGGTCTCATTGATGCTTTTCATCTCTTCTGCTTAGGGCCTTAAGGCCCGGTTCATCTGACTTTTATTGATTAATACTCCCTCCATTTGGGATTATAAGTCCCGTGTGGATAACTAGGTTGTCAATTTGGACAACAGAACATAAATAGTATAGCATAAAAATTATATCATTAGAAACTTTAGAGGTTATATTTTCTAATGGTATAATTTTTGTGATATATAAGTTATGTTTTATTAGTCAAATTAACAACCTAGGTATACGCGTAGGACCTATAATCCCGAACAGAGGGAGTACTAGTAGTAGCAACTAGCAAAGCCAGTACACTTATGTTCAGTACTACTACCAGCTGCATGGAAAATGTGGTGAAATTAACCCGAAGATGAGTGGCAAACTGGCAAGGCTCCATACCGCCTCATGAATGTTGATGATAGAACACAGAACAACTTGTGGATTCAGAATCAAGTGTACTCTTCTTTGCTTATCAAGGATAGCTAGGTATAGCATCTGCCATTGGTGGCCATGTAGGATAGGACACTGATCATAGCCAGTCACGACCATGCTTTCATCCCCTCTGCTTAGGGCCGTAAAACCAGTACAGTTATGTTCTGTACTACTACCAGCTGCATGAAAAATACTGTGAAATTAACTGAAGATGAGTGCCAAGGCTCCATGCCGCCTCTTGAATGCTGATGATAGAACACCGAACATGTTGAGGTTTCAGAGTCAAGTGTACTCTTTTTTGCTCATCAAGGGTGGCTAGGTCATTCTCACAACTCGGTCAAGACCCAATGCATAGGATCTGCCATTCCATTTTACCTGGACTAGTGCAAGTGCAACTTCACAATAATCAATGTGCCCATGTTGGAAACATTTACTATAAAAAGTTAGCCTTGAGTGCATGGGTCAAGTATTAGCCTAAAATCCCCTATCTTTGGAGTCAAAAATGGAGACCAATATGGCTACATGGATATCATAGGAAAATGAGATTCTCCATCCTAGCTCCAAGTGGCAGCAGCTAGCACACAGCCCCATTTTATATCAATTCTCTGTCTAGAATAATGGACCCTTAAACTAGGCAGTGCAGCTTTAGGACTGCTGTGAGAATAGTCATAAGATAATCCACGGCCAGACAGGTCAGCTGGGTTGGATATTCCAGCAAAAGGGACAAAGTGTCGAGCTCTCTCAACAGCTAACCCCAGGCTGTGCACCCTTGATGGCCTGCACATCTCTGCCCATTGAAATCTCTGTCTGTCTGTCTGTCACTGTTGCAGGCAGGCCGGCCGGCCGGCTTGCGTGGAGTCAACCGTGCGCTTGATTGTATCGTCTCATCCACCAACTTGATCCTGTCCTGATTCACTAGTCATCCCTGTCCCGAGTCAACTGGCCTGTCAACCTTCTCAATTCCCAAACTCTTTTTTCTTTGCTCATAGTATGAAACAGCTGGATTATTTCGGGTAATTCCAAACATCATCAGATTCTGTTGATTGATTCCGGTAGGAGTGTATGATCAGAAAAATTTGCAGGTTCTGTTGATTGATTCCGGTAGGAGTAGGAGTGTATGATCAGAAACAGTTGCGGAGATCAGAGTCTGTCTGTTGCTTATGATGAGGAACATGTGCAACATAAGGGGAAAAAACACAAGGGGAAAAGAATGAACTGTTGCACGAAGATGATGATGGCGAGAGCTGCCAAATTCTGCAATCCTTGAAACATTCCTTTTTTGTTAGGAAGTAAAAGACAATCCTTGATTTTTTTTTTCAACAGACGATACACTCTCTCCTCTGCTCTTGAGCAATTTCTAAGAACAGCACTAAGAATCCAACAAAAGAAGTTAGTTTTTACAGGCTTACATCTACACGAGATCACGGGCAGTGGCAGTGAAGACGCAAAATCAAAGAATGGTACAGTGCCGCGGAGAGAGGGGAAAGAAGGGATTTTTTTTTCATTTTTTTCAATCCGAGTAGGCGATCCTAATCGTTTCGGCTCAGAAGGAATGGGGCTGCGGCGGCGGCGCGCCGGCAGAGGCGGACCCGGCGCTGCCGCTGCGCGCGCTGTGCTCGATGCACCGCACGACCTCGGCGCGGCTGGCGACGACGCGGTGGAACACGGCGCGCACCTGCCGCTCCAGAGGGGCCAGGCCGTCGTCCAGCGCCCTGCACGCGCCGGCCAGCGCCTCGGCGCGCTCCACGACGTCGCCCGCGCGCTCCTCGCTGACGGACGCCACGGCGTCGGGTTCTGAATCGGCCGCCGCCGCCTCGTCCTCCTCCGCGATCTCGTCCAGGAGGCTGCTGAGCTCCCGCGCGGCGCGTTCCACGGCCTGCATCTCGGCGAGGAGCCCCGTGGACACCGACGAGGAGGAGTTCCCGGAGGACGATCCCTTCTTCTCCTTCCGCCGCGACTCCTCCACGATCAGCTCCTGGAGCCCCGTCATGGGAGCCGCCCACTGCACCTGCCTCGGCGGCGCGTTGGGGGCGGTGCTAGCGGAGACCCGGTCCTGGCACGGCACGGCGGCGACCAGCGCCCACATGGCGAAGACGAGGACGGAGCTCATGGTGTAGAGCGCCAGCCCGAGCCCGCAGCCGGCGCCGGGGGCGAGCCCCTGCGGCGGCGGCGCGAGGTGCGCCGCCATGGCGTGCACGTGGCGTCCCGTGGACCAGTTCTTGGACGAGACGCTGAAGGACAGCGCCCGCCCAGCGCGCGAAGTGGAGGGCGTCGTGGGCGCCGCGCCCCTGGACCCGGCGTCGGGGAACAGCTTCGCGATCGCCCGGCGCGCGCGCGCGAACTGCGCGCGGTGGAGCATCGGCGCGCTGTCAGAGCCGAGGAGGCAGGAGGCGGCGGTGAGGGCGGCGCGGTGGGATCCCCGGAGCGAGGCGAGCGCGAGGGATACGGCGTTGAGGACGTCGAGCGCCTTGACGGCGCGGTCGAGGAGGTCGTTGGCGAGGCGGTCGGCGGGGGCCCTGGAGAGCGCGGCGCCGACGGGGCCGACGGCGAGGGCGTCGCGGAAGGCCGCGTCGGAGGACACCACGGCGTCGAGGAGCTTGGAGAGGAACGCGAGCGACAGGACGGGGCCCGGCTGGCCCTGCTGGTGCGCGGAGAGGGCGGCGAGGCGGTCGGCGACGTGGGCCTGGAGGGCGTCGAGGACGAGGAGCTCGTCGTCCTGGGCCGGGTCGAAGGAGGCGACGGCGGTGGCGCTGCGGCGGAAGCTGAGAAGCCCAAGGAACCCCATCCCGCCGGTGGTCGGCGGTGGCGGCTCGGCGGCGGCCATGTCTCGTCGGAGCGGGTTCGGGCTTGGGCTTTGGGCCTGGGCTTGGTGGGAGGAGTGGAAGGGAGAGAGAATGGTGGGGAACCTCGGGTTGTGCGCGTCCATATATACTGCGAGGGGGACGGCCACGGAGGTGCAGCCCTAGATACGAATAATAATCCTACTTCCAACACTGACAGGTGCGCCCAGTACTCCGTGGGTCCCGCCGTCAGTGAGTACAGACAGGAGACGTGTTGGTGTGTTGGGTTTGGGGAATGGTGGACTGGTTCCTTGGCGAGAGGATGGGAGGCTGACTTGGTTGGCTGCCACTACTGAATGGACTTGGTGTACTGCCCTCCTGCATTTTCCTCTCCCCCTTTATTTTTTTCCTACTGTATTATTAATCCGCTTCAGTTTCTTTTGCCAGATTTATTTCCTTATTTAATTTCGCATTATTATCTTTGATTTGGTGCCATCAAGTATCTTGATTTCGTCAAGATTTACTTGATTTCGCCGAGATATTAGGATCACCATCAGTAACTCATGTGCCATTAAAAACTCCATTGCCTGGCACACTAAGGATGAGATAGTGCAAATCATGGATATACGTGTGTAGCGGAGGAGATGAGAGTATGTATTTTTTTTAACACGCTTATTAATAAGAATTTAAATTATGAGACCCTTCAGGTGCAAGGTATGACATGGCAGAGTGGCACAGGACAAACCTTGTAGTAGTAGGTAAACATCCAATGGGAAGAGGCCAAATACATCCATGGGACATACCGGGCGCTACGCACATCTGGGGGATCTTGCAATCTTGTCTCCTTTTCTTGACGCAAAAATCTTGTCACTATTTAATTTCCTCTATTAGCAGCTCTTGTCCACCTCCGTCCGCTTGTATGTTTCTCTTGTTTTCCCCTTATAATTTCCTATAGTAGCAGCTCTCGCCCCCACATCCACGAATATTCCCTCCGTCCTAAATTAAAGTGACTCAAGTTTGCGTAGATTCATGTATATTTAGACATTAAAATGCATCTAAATACACGTATATGTAGACAAAGCTATGTCACGTATTTTGGATAGAGGGAGTATGTTTTTGCCGGATTTATTTTGTCAATTACATAATATCTCGAGGCCTGAGGGGGTATGGTGGACCACGGTCTCTCGCCGGCAGGTCTCTCTTTTTTGTTTAGATCTTTTTCGGTGTCTTTATCGGGATATTGAAAAAGCGGCTACGTCTTAAAGTCAGGATATAGTTCTTTCCGTCATATCCTCGCTCCGGTGATGCATCTAGCACCTATGGAGGGCACGTGGAGTCGTGTGTCCGGCAGATCTCCTGGGTTCTGGTATGTTCTTATGTTTGTGGAGGTGAGTTCAGGCCAGTCTCTTCCGATTTACGGATGTCATCATTAGTGATGGTTGTTTCTCTAGTGAGCTGGTTCTTTGGGGACTTAGAGCAACTCTAATAATGCATGTAAACTCGCGAACTGTAAAACTTAAGTACAGGATTCCGAAAAAGGAAAACAGGTCGCATTTCTCACGGCGCAGAACAAAAACTGTAAAACACGAACTACATATTTGAATTTAAAGTTATCGCGGCATAGTTCATCGATCAGAGAAGGTTTTGGCGTGAATTAGTTCTAATTACACATAGTGTAGCTTCACAAAAACTACAATTTATATAGAAAATGTACTAGCGGTGGATGTTGTCGCAACCTAGACCAAAATTGAGCTCTGGCCATCGCCGGAGCTGCAGGTTGCGGCGGCGTTGGGGGCGCGTCGACCTTAGTCCGTGAGGTCGATCAGGTGGTCCGCGAGCTCCATCTTGACGACCGGTGCAGCGTCGCGCTCCCTCGCTAGGCGCTCCACATCCCGCTCCCGCACCAGCCGTGCCTCGACGAGCTTCACTGCCCGACGCGTCACGGCAAGCTCGATCTCCTCCTCCGCCTCCCGCTCCAGTTCCGACTCACGGATGGGGATCTCCATCACGAGGCGCTTCTCATCGGAGTTGTTGGTGTAGTCGGCGTCCGCGACGATGCACGCACGCGACAGGGAAGGCGAGCTCCAGTAGTCACTGTCGGAGTCATCGAGAGGAGCTTCCACGACGACGGGGACAGATGGTCCATGCGAGGAGCTTCCTCCGTAGGACGAGCCCTCACCGGCCGCACGAGCACGCACGGAGATGAAGCCCAGGGGCGCATACGCTCAGAGCTTCGGCGGAGACGAATCCTCGTGGTTCCTCCAACACCGAGCCGTACGCTTCTTGGCGGCCTTCGGGCGTACGAACGCGCCGTGAGCCGCCTCGTCGACGAAGCGGCGAGCTCCCCCGCCTTCGGATCGGCGCCCCCAAGCCGGAAGTTGTTGATACGTCTCGACGTCGTCAGAAATTGCTCGTTAGAGCAGTGGGCTGGCGGCGACGGCACTAGGGTTGGGACGACTGAGTAGTGCGGGTTTGAACCCTCACTTGCTCAGTGGTGCCCTATATGTACCAGTCGCGACCAGTGCTAAACGGGGCACCGTAAGTTTTAAAGGCCAGGCCACGTATACGGGCCATGCTAGAGCGGCAAGATTCGCACGACCCTATAAACTCGACGTAATACAATTTTGGGCGGTTTATAGACATTGTTAGAGTTGCTCTTAGTATGATGACTTTCTGGTTGTCCACTACAACAAGGTCTACCATGACAAGCTTTGTCCCCCTCCAATAATGGAGGGGCGAGGATGGCAGCGTGTCTTCGACTAGTCGTCGTCGCTAGGTGGTCCATAGACCTACTTGTAATAGTTATTGCTTTTACTATTTGTTGTATTAGGGTCGATGATTATTAATAAATTGGTGGAATTTTGCAAAATAAATTACATAATACTATTATCTTTTCTTTGGAAAGGAGCATATATTAATATCAGAGGATACCAATTAAACCCAGCCTCTGCAACAATGCATTGCTCTAGCGGCCACACGGATGCACACAGCCAAAAAAAAAGAAGAATTACAAAAAAACTCCCGCTACAATGACTCATTCATTGAAACAACAGTACTACCACCACCAAGACAGCACCAGAAGTCCATCTTTTCTAAAAACGACGCCCTCAAGAAGGGAACAGTGCATAAACACCGTGATCGCCCCGATCAAAGATCTAGGTTTTCACCCTGAAGAAAGTCCACGCTCTTAAAACAATACCTTCAATAAGGCCATTGCGAGGCACAACCAATTAAGGCCAGACCCTAGGTTTTCACCCTGAGAGGTAGGACCATGAACCTCTCTTGTGCAGTCGCCCCCACTTGCATGCCACTGCTCCAATTCACAAGTCACCTAGCCAATTCCTCATCACCACCCAGACTCAAACCACCGTTGTCAGTCCTCCGATCTCGGTCTCCATGACTTTCTCCGTCAGCACCATGGAACGAGAACATGCCCCATAATAATAACAGCCAACAAAACTTCGAAACACACCCTCTAAAACCAAAACGGTTAGAGTAAAACATGGGTGTGTATGACCGAATCCAATCCTTCCAGCAAACTCACGGCATGAGTGCACTTATAGAGTTCGCCGGCGGAGCATCCGGAACCCGACACAGAAACCAGATCAATGGAGACCAACATCCGACAGATCTTTGTATTGGCTTGAGAGAGATCCAGGACCACCTCCTTTATTGAAACCGAGCCGACATCCCCCATGCCACCCGCCGGAAACTAACAGGATCCACCGCAAGACGGCAAGACCACCCGACCGACCACTCCAACGGAGAAGGAGGTCACCACCACCATGCCGGGGGCGGATGCCCCAAGCGCCCTAGTGTCGCGAACAAGGCCCGGGTAGCCTGGGCGCCGGCGTCAAGGGAAACGGATAGGACAGATCGCGGCTAGACCCGAATCCCCGCCGCCGCCTGCCGCCATCTGGGCTGAGGATCACCGGCCGCCACCCTCCACCACACCACCACCGAACCATCAGGGGTGGACGCCGCCGCCTTCCCGCCGGATCGCGGACAGGGTCGCCGCCACGCCACCAGATCTTTGTCCGACGACGATCCGGGCGGCGGTGGCGGGAGGAGGAGAGAGCACGGGAGGGAGGACTCGGCCAGGAGGCGCCGGTGCGGCGCAGCGCCGCTTCTTGTGGTCTTGAGTGGAGGGGTGCAGGAGAGCGAGAGCATAATACTGTTATCTATTGATTTGATTAGAGACAAAATTAGGATCTCCGGTAGTAGCCCGTGTAACATTAAGAACTACATTCGGGATGACATGAAGAGCATGTATTGAAAGCACTAAGCAGATGAGACAAAGATACGAGACCATGATGCAATGCATGACATGATAGATTTACATACAAAGGACATAGCTTAGCTAGCGTGTGACATGAAGAGGCCAAAGCCAAGCACATGGGACACACACACGACGCTTAGGGACAGGGTATTGCGCGTACACTGGGATGTTCCTCTTGTCTCTTTACCTGTCGTTTTGGTACACATACAGGTGTACGCGTTTTGATTCCCTAAACAAGTACTAACATCAACCGTCCCACAACTGCCAGGGAAGAGAGGATGCCAAGGTTTTATGCAGACAAGCACTAGGTCCAATAATTTTTGTTTCTTCACCTTCTTGTCACCAAAACGACCGTGAGATGTTACACAAAGAAACATTACCTCCAAGTTATGAAAACATCAATGCCTCCAATAGTTTGTCTCTTCACCTTGTTACCAAGACTACGAATTACTCTGTGAAAGGAACAACTAAGTTTGCATCAACACTTTGTGAAAGGAACAACTAAGTTTGCAACACAGATTTTGGTTGTTTCAAGTATGTAACAACAAAGGCACAAACATCGCCGGCATCCTAAGCACAATGGTATCCTGTGAATCACCGCCTCCAAGCTCAATTTTCCTTTACTTTTGAGTTCTTTTACAAGGGTGGAGTTGGAACTACTCATGGGTATGCAATGAATACTCAATATTTTTTGACAATTGTTTGTAGTATATAAGACCCTATATGCATGTATATACATATGAGTGTTCATTTATAGAAAAACTCTTTGCTGAGATTTGTTCCGGGTTCAACGTTCCAACTCGTGCCGAATACCCAATTTGGGCTTTACTATACCTATAATTTTCCCTTAGAGTAGCTACAAACGAATCCATGCTCCTGGTACCGAAGAGGCACCGAATCGACACCGAGATGAACCGATGCTCGCATGCTCCACTTCTGTTTTGAAACCTCCTCCCGATCATGATCGACCTTAGCGGATCAGCCAGTTAGCCGTCGTCTGTCGTCATGCCCTAGCATGTTCGCCGGTTACTTTTCTTGAGCGTCTTGAAAAATAAGTCTAGAAACAAAATGAGGCAATTGTTGAATGATTGATTGGTTACTTTTCTTGGGTGTCGATTCTTCTTACAAGTAAATGATGATGACATCATTGGTCACTTAAGGGGATCCTATACTTAAATACTATTTTTTATTGTTCTTCAGATATAATTTAATAATTGGAGACATTGTGTCACTGCTATGAAAAAATTGTAGTTCGGATCTTGCTATTGTGAAACTACACTACATATATATTATATTGGTGATATATAATTTGTTTTACTCTAAATGCCCAATATAAAAATCTTGGCTCCGCCATTGTTCTCTTATATGCATACTCTACCCGTTATGCCCAATTATATTCGCTAACTACTATGTAGTTGGACATGGTAAAAGAGCATGATATGCAAATACTAAGTCTTAGATGTAAGCTGAAAGCTTGCGCCATCTATATATTCATTGTTGCTATCCCCTTCGAATCTATATTAATATAGTCAATTTTGTCTAGATGCACACGCATCTAGTCTAAATACTTAACTAGATACATATGAATATAGACAAAGTTAAGTTAATTAATATGGACTGGTGGAAGTATAAATGAAAAGACATGCACGCTGCTCACGTACATTCTAGGTATAAACTAGAAACAATAGACACTAAGGACGTAGTGGTTGTCAATAGCGTTTGAGCGCTCTCCAAAAACCCGATCACCCCTCTCAGGTTCACGAGAAGCGATAACAGCCACGTTCATAAAAAATGAAAACGGTTGTAATTAACACGTCCGTTAATGACTCATAATTAATTTTCCCAACCAACAAAATAAAGCTTGGCTCGGCGAAATGCCCGCAACCCGCAACCCGCGGCGGGCGGCGTCGGAGGAGGAGTGTGCGAGGGCTTCTCTATTTGTCACACCTTAGTGAGTGGTGCAACACTGTATTATATAAGTGGTCCAACTCCTCTTCAACTAGCAATGTGGGACTAAATTTTAGCATCACTAGCATAACCACATGATGTCATGCATAAGTGGGCCAAAGAGAATTTCAGAATTTGTCTAATGGACCAACAGCTCAAAACTCACCAAATTCCAACACAATCTAAATTAATAGTCAATTTTGTCTAGATGCACACACATCTAGTCTAAATACTTAACTAGATACGTATAGACAAAGTTGATTTAATTAATACGGATCGGTGGGAGTATAAATGAAAAGACATGCACGCTCACCGCTCAGGTACATTCTAGGTATAAACTAGAAACAATAGACACTAAGGACACGATTGAAATCATTCCACTGAAATTTGAATGCCGTTATTTTAGTGAAGGCCATCGTGACGAAGCTTGGTTGATACCAAATGTGAATTACAGCATCCATATGATTTTGTTTGGAAGAAAGAAACTACTAGGGGCCAGCAGGTTCGTCTACCCGGCCGGCCGTTTACATGAAGAATCTTTATTTTGCTTGGGTCGGTTTTCGTTTAGCTAGCCGTCACTAATGCATTAGATCCATGTAACCATTTTATTTTTATTATGGCTTTATTATGTTATACTTGTTAGGAATTAATTAGCATTAAATATATTAGTTAACAAATTCCCTGGAATATGCTAAGCAGCGGTTAGCATCTTTAGATTTTGTCCAACTGCTATAATAGCGAACCGTCGCTGCGTCCTTTAGAAACGACGCCAAACATTGTAACCGACATTGTAAAGCACCTGTTGGGGACTATAAATACCCCACAGTCACAATCAATAGAATCACTCGTTCGCTTTATTCTCTGGCTTCGCAGAGTGATTAATCATATACAAACAGCATGTGGTATCGGTTCATTAGAATTACCAACTATTATCTATGAGGATAATGCCGCATGTGTTACTCAAATGCATATGGGATACATTAAAAGTAATATCACAAAACATATTGCTCCAAAACTGTTTTTTCCTCATGAATTACAGAAAAATGGAGAAATTAATATTTTGCAAACAAAGTCATGTGACAATCTTGCAGATTTGTTCACTAAGTCTTTACCAACAGCTGCATTTCAAAAGTGCATTCATGGCATTGGTATGAGACGACTTCGAAATTTGCAAAGTTCAGGGGGAGAAATCTCCTAGGACTGAACTCAGTGTTTAATATCCGATAATAATATATTGTACTCTTTCATATGAGTTCTCCAATGGATTTCTCATACAGATTTTATGGTACAATTATTATACCAACGGTATATCGGATTCCTATATTCTCCTTATATTTTTCAATAGGATTTTGGAAGACAAATAAATACAAGATCGACGATTCTCGAAGTCTCAAGGTCGAAGACGATCAAAGAATTAAAGACTCTCCCGCATCCAAAATATTTGATGATTCCCAAGACAATGTAAATAGGAAACAGCATTGTCCAAGGGGGAGTGTTAGGAATTAATTAGCGTTAAATATATTAGTTAACAAATTCCCTGGAATATGCTAAGCAACGGTTAGCATTTTTAGATTTTGTCCAACTGCTATAATAGCCAACCGCCGCTGCGTCCTTTAGAAACGACGCCAAACATTGTAACCGACATTGTAAAGCACCTGTTGGGGACTATAAATACCCCACAGTCACAATCAATAGAATCACTCATTCGCTTTATTATCTGTGTATCTCTTCAATACTAGTAGTAAACCAATTCTGTTTTTTTTAAGAGGTGGACCTGGCGCTTGTATGATCAGGTCTATTCTATCCTGGGCGCGACATTATTGCATCCTCCCCAAAATGTCAAACGCACCCCAACTAGCTAGTGTGTTCGATCGTTTGCCCGGTCGTCCATGCATGCATGATGCCGTACGTCATCAAGAAAGCAAAACCCATACTGTATTATAAACCCAGAAAGCAAAAGCACCGTCAGTAGCGCGCGGAACTTCCGATCTAGCCGTCAGATCCCGGGCTGCCACCGATACACCGTGGCGCGCGTGCGTTGCCCACTTGGACAATGATGACGTGTCACTCAGCCACCGGACGTGGTCAGGGGCGCCGTACGTCGCGAACCGTTCACCTGGGCGGGTGACGTGTGCGTCGCTAGCTAGCTTGCTGGGGGTTCCAAGTTCCTCGATCGACCACGTCAACGTGCTGCTGGCTCTCTGAGCCGGCGACTTTCTCGCTGAGCTGGACTCCTGTATATGCAGTCTTGGTAGACCACCAAGTCATTCCCAGCTGGATCCTGTCCCGTGAAAAACAGAGAAAAAAAAATGCTTTTACCAGGGTTTATACGTGAGCGATTACCTGTAACGGTAAAAGGAGAGACGTCACATCATGCATTGTTGCGGTCGACACGTCTTTTACCAGGACACTAGTAGCTAGGGGTCAAGTCACCGTGCACGTCGCCGTCTGGAGGTGAATCAATACGTGGACGGCCAGGAGGATCTCTGGTACCTGCGGGAGACGGCCGCCCTCGATCGGTCCCGGTGTGTTGTTGTCGTCGCCGTCGCGGGATCACGGTTAACTTAACCGATGAGTGGCCGGCCTTGCGAGTCAATGCTGGGACACGTACGTACGCGGCCGGCGGCGAGGTCGTCAATAAGGGCGAGTAGTCCTTCCTTTCGATCGCCTCGATCGATAAATCAAGCTCATCATGACCCATCGATCGGGCCTCTCCTGCTGTCGCCAGTTTTCTGATCTAGCGCTAATTCCGTCCTGCTTAAATTTCATTCCGTACGTCTAATTGGCTACTATGGTCTCTAATTCTCTAGCACGTACGGCCAGTAGCTCCTGGGTGGAGGGGTGCTCGCCGGCCGGGTTGGCGGCGCACTGGTCGAAGCCTGGAAGGCGAGGGACACCGCTGTCGCTTTCCGTCCTTTGGGCCACCGCTGTCGGACACGGGACGCCCAGGTACAACCTGTCGATGTGGGATGCGGTGCTCGAGCCGCTTGATCGGACGGCCATAAATCGATGGCTCAGTCACAACAAACTGGCCACCGTGCACTTTTTAGCGTTCGGGAAAAATAATCTACTCGTGAACAGCCCCTCCTTTTGATCCCCCGTGACCGTATGTGAGCAATTAAGAAAACATCACTACCGTAGCGAGATTTCTGTCAGGCCTCTAGCGCTCAACGATTACGCACGCGTAAAATAATTGGTTAGTTAGCCGCAAGACGGATCGATGTATTGCAGTTGTTGCTGCTGTAAAAATAAAAAAGAAGATCTCTCTCTCTCTCTCGGGCTGCTTTCCCTCTACAAAAGAAAAAATAAGATCTATCTATTATATACTAAAAGCAATATAAGGGTGTTTTTGAGGCAATACGTTGATCCACATCATTAGAATTATTTATGATAGTTGGATCTAATATCAATGGTTAGGATTTAATAAAACAACGTAATTTAATTATGTTTACACATACACAAATTAAGTCTGTGTCACGTCTATGTATAGTACACGTTGTGGACTCCCCTAATAACAAGCAATCAAACTCGCAGCCTGCTTTCCTTCCAAGAGCCGCATCTGCTAAAAAAACGTACAATACCCCCCCGGCTGTAATCGTGTTACATGTAAAAGTAAAAAAACCTGGCTGGAACGTGCGTGGTAGTCGTGAAATAAAAAACATGGCTAGAACGTGCGTGGTAGCTGTAACGTGTTACATGTCAAAGAAAAAAATGGCTGGAAGGTGATAGTCGTGATTAGAAAAAAAAAAACACAACCTGGCTATGAAACCGATGACAAATCAAGCATGAAAAGCCAAGCTGGTTGATATATTTCGCTAGGACACTCTGTATTTTTGTTCGTGAGTTCATATATTCAACGAAAGAATCCAGTGTTTTAACTCTCAGACTACCATGTCTCCATGTTAAAAACTCTCATTAGAGTCAGGCATACCTGCATAGAGGCTAGATGGGGCCGTTACAAAAATAAGAAAAACTAGGTACACAGGTAGAACATGGTTGTAAGGTACATGTGCTAGGATATAAAGTATAAAAAAAATTAAGACATACGATAGTTAACTATGTTGGTGTATAAATATGAAATATTAATTATAAAAAGGTTATCTAAAAATAAATACATTTTTAAGCATACAAAATATACGAGATGCAAACTAAAAATAAATGGGAATCCAATTTGGATCGTAGGTGTAGTTGCAACTTTCAATTGTATAAAATTATATTTAAAATATAAAAAATTGAAAATGTTCGCATGTGCATCCGAATATTCTATGTAACAAAGACAATGCTCCAATATGACTACCCACCAGGTTTTTTTTTGTCTTCTCCAAATAGGTCATAAAAATGTTATTTTTTTTGGCAATACTCGGTATACGAACATAGAATTTCTATATGTACATGCTAATTTTTTGTAATTTTTTGACATAAGTATTTTATTTATTTTTTCATTGTGAGCGCATCTATACTTACGAGCCAAAAGATCACCTCGAGAAGAACCATGGATGATTGTATTTTGTTTAGTTTAAACATATGGTCATTAGTATAGCACAATGATTTTTATTAAAAAAAACTGGAAACTATCACATGAATACCATAACTTTAGAAATTTTCACTCGATTTGTTATATATTAGAATCACAAATAGTCTGAAAGAAAGAGATATAATAGAAAACTATTCTATTATATACTAAAATCAATATAAGGGTATTTTTCGAGGCACCACGTTGATCCACATCATCTAAATTATTTTAGACTATTAGATGCATAATATGGGGCTGTGATTTAATCCATTGATTTTAACCGAAAAAGTTACGTACAACATTCTTTTGTTCTACACGTTGCTCACGAAGTCAAGTTCAAGGGACACTTTCCCTCAACAAAAAAAACTTCCAAAAAAAAACTTCAAGGGACACGTGATAGTGTATATATGGGTTAACCGGAAAAGTTAGGTACAACATTCTTTTGTTCTACACGTTGCTCACGAAGCCAAGTTCAAGGGACACGTTCCCTCAACAAAAAAAAATCCAACAAAAAAAAACTTCAAGGGACACGAGATAGTATGGGATAGACACCAGGTATATATAGGATATAGGATTTAAAAAAGGAAAACTTCACCGAACTATAATTAGAGATTCGTTGACAAAATGGATCGACTACAATGCGGCGCAGGAGATTCGTCAACAAAATCGATCTACTACCATGCGGCAGGACACACAGAAGATTAGTCGGCCGGCCACCCGAAAAGAAAACCGATCTACTCATGTGCAGCCACCGTTATTCGTCAACAAAATCGATGCGCGGCCACATGAATTCAGATGTGGTTTCACGCTATTAAGGATAGACAGCTCGATGGGTTCATGGCATCATACCATGAATGCATACACTTAGAACCAAATTTGAATCGATGGAATCCTTTGTCAACAATTTGAAACCAGATCAGGTACGTATTAATTGATCGTAGATCTATGCACATAGCAATGTTGATGCACCACTTTCCTCTTCCTACAACTTTTGCTACCTAATCAAAATCAACATAAGGATTTTCTATCAAGAGTAAGTTGTGGCATACTTCCATGATATCCATTCGTCTATCCCTAGCATTTTATGCCCACATAGTAATTACATTCATTTGTCCGAGCCTCTGTAAAACTTGCCAGCTATGTAGATCTAGGTGAGGTCAAACTTCCTCTATTTTGATTGTAGGTTGAAATTATATGATAAATAAATTATATAATTGTATTCATATTTGAATAAAATTGCTGATTGTATAATCTTAAAATATGTTTTTATGTATTATTGGTGAAACTGATGGTCAAAGTTGGGACATGCGGAACTAAAATGACATGTAGTTGGGACATGCGAAATTAAAATGCCATGTAGTTGTGACAGAGCGAGTAATACCATAACGCGGATTTGCTTTTTAAATAGTCTTTTCTAGGCACGTCGATACCTGAAGCAACAATAGTACTAGAACATAGTTTTTAAAACGAGGTTTCGTAGGCATGGCCAATATCTAAGGCCAGAAGTTTAGAGAGCTTGATAGAGTGCATGTTGTAAGAGGAAAATAACATATTTTATATGAAACATTTGGAGTTAAAATATTATGTGTTCTGATACAAATAGATGGACCACAATTGTACTGAAGTACAAAAGTGCACGTTATGCATTTTCTCCACAAATATCAAACACAGTTGTATGTGTGTTACAATCAGTTTGTATGGTGCTGCATAGCTTACTCACAAAATGGAATCAAAGAATAAAGTTTACTTGATGCTTAAGAAACTAATCTATTACTAAACGAACAATTGCCTAGCTCTAGATTAAAATTTCATGTACCTATTTATTTTACATATATTCATCGTTGGGTTTGTACTTCCGTGTGTTTGGTATACTATTCCACGCTATAGATCATTCGTCGTGTGATGATTGACGAGCTATAGATAAAATGAATTTTCATGGTAAGTATAGAAATATGATTTTCGATTGTCCAATAAAATGGACTACTAAAATTATTGTTAGTCCAAGTTTTCTCCTATGTGCAACCTCTAAATTTTATTATGAAACAAAGAGAGTACTGTAGTAGTAAACGAAAGATATGTACTCATAAAATTAAAGATGATTGATAAAACTTTTTTCAACCTATCCCATGTTTTTGGTAAATGAAAAGCACAAAAACAATGATTCAATGGAACTAAATGTTTAGAACCCTATCATTTTATGAAGTGAAACTACACAAGGCTAAAAATCTAGGCTGGGCCCATTCAAAATATGGAAAGCAAGTGCAGTTTCATTTGGTGTCATCATTACAGAGAAAATCTAAAATTCTCCATAGCATTCGCCATCGTAGATATAGATAATCTTATTTGCAAACATTTGTGATACACTAAATAAAGTTGGTTCCCTCGCATTTGTGAAGCAATATAAGGGTCTTTTGACGCACGGGGTTGATCCACATCATCAAGAATTTAGATAGTTGGTTCTAAAACATACGTCTAAGGTTTTACATCCACATCATCAAGATTATTTAGACAGTATGGCTAAGATTTTACAAGAGAATACAAGTCACGTAATCACATGGTGTCGTGTCAACTATGGATATGGTCATATGTAGGGTTAGTCATATGAGTCCGGATGCGTTGATTCAAAAATAAAAGAAAGAGTCTGTACATGTTACAATATCCAGCATTCAAAGTGAAATACTTCAACTGATAGGCTAGATTTATTTTTCCAAGTGAGTCCACATGTGTTGATTCACAAAGCAAAAAAGAAAGAGTCCGTGCATGCTACAATAACCAACCTACAAAGTGAAATAATCTAATAGGCTAGGTTTCTTATTCCAACTGAGCCCCGATGTGTTGATTCACAAAGAAAAAAATCCATACATGTTACAATAGCCAAACGTGCAAAGTGAAATAATCTAATACTGAAATAATATAGCTGGATATAAACATTTTAGGGAATATTAAAACGATACAAGGAAAGGAATAATCTTGACATTTAAGGGCTGGCTCAAAATGTGTTCAACCAAAGTTTCATAAACTGATGTGTTGAATGATGGCTTAGAAAATCATATGATCCAAGTTTAGAAAATAATAGTGAAAACAAAGAAAAATCTTCCACATGATACAAAATTTATAATACTTCTTAGTGATTTTCCAAGAAAAAATCTAAACTTCCAAAAATTACAAACAAACTCAAAATAATTTAATCATGACTTTTTGAAACCTTTATTTTGCAAAAAAATAGCAATAATTTGTGCTTTTGCACTGTCACAAACTGGAAGAGAGGCCATGCGGAACTCACCTTGCGGGTGTAAAGGATCATGCACTCACCACCAAAGGTATTCACGAGAGAGTACGGTTGGCAGAGCATCGATGAAGTGTGTGGAGAGAGATCGAGAGAGTGTGTGAGTTAGAGTGTGTACCATGTGCATTGATATATAGAGAGGGAGGAGAGATCGCATGGCACAATGGATATGGTGGTGAGTGAAGGTAAAACTAACCGCTTGAGAATGTAGCATGTTCCGCAGTATTTGGTTGTTTATTTGAATTATGTGTATGTGTCGAGAACCATGTAATAAAAATGCCAATATATTACCTTGCCAAAGAGCAAAATCATTGGATGATATATGTATAACAATTTACTTATTTTCTAAGATAACATATTTGCATATGTCAAATATATATAAATGAGATGAAACAAACAAAATGTTTATATGTAACATCCAATACAATGATATGAAGAATTTCTATTTTTGGCACAATTATGATACCTTGCGGACCACAGGTTGAGAAAAAGTATAACCCGAACTAGGATCCTTATCACAACTTTCAACTTTTCTAGAGACACGCTCCTCAAAAAGCAAGATGGAAAATTGTTACTCTGTCCCTTAATCGTCGAGGAGAAAATAAAAATTGAAAAAAAATACATGCCATATATGTGACACCGGCTCCATGCAGTAAACAACCATGGTAATGCCACTTTAGTGATTGAATTGACTTATTGGTATGACACCATCTCAACTATCACCAATGCATGGTCCTAATAACCAATATACCTAAAATAAAAGTGAGAGGTTGGTCCAAGATTACCTTACCTATCAACACCTTAGCGGATTAGTAAGGTGAGAAGAGCTAGAATAGAAGGTGGACTATTGAGTTGTATGAGAAAAAAATTGAATGTTCCAAAACTGAAGTGAGTAAGTTAAAATCCTTACAATTTCAAAAGTGAACGTCGTATTTTTCTTTCACAAAAATTTTGAGTCCTGTCCACATGTTGATGTGCTCAACACATTTGCAAATTATTAGATAAACGTATTTACAAATTAAAACACACACTAATAGAATAAAAAAGTTAACATATATAGGGTTTACATACTATGGAATTGCATTATGCCACTTTTGTCACATTAAAGATGATGCCCTCGCAATTGCGAGGGCCACGCTGCTAGTTTGTATATAAAAAATAAAAAGAGATTGCGACATTGTTCCTGTTGTTGTTACGGCTGGACGCGTCTTTTACCCGGACGGGATTTACCATCATATCATGAATGAAGATCGCCGTACGTCGCAGAGCGCGGTACGTTGATGCCGGAAGTGCTTGCTAGCTAGCTGTAGATCGACGTACGGACGTCGCCGTCACGGGCTCACGTACGGCCAGTGATATATTGGAGCAATGAACAAAGCGATCGAGGTCAATACCAGCAAGCAAAGATTCTAAAAAACAAACTACCAGCAAGCAAACTAGGACAGGAGCTCCGTTCCGACGGACCCTGAGCTCTCCCTATTAAGTTGGTAGCTAGTCAATAGTATTTATCTTGTATTACTCTTGATCGATACGTGATCCCGTAAGTATAGGATCCGATCGTTCCGTGTAACTGCTCCTGTATTCACTTGTACGTATATAATGGAAAGCCCCTGATCAGGGCAAGATTATGACAAATAGTCTGTTTAACTTGGTATCAGAGCGAGGACCTCGTTCCAAGGGTTCCTCGTGCGCGCCGCCATGGCCACCGAGAGTCTCCAGATCTCCCAAGTCGCACCGGCCCTCTCTTCCCCGGCAACAGCCTCCACCTTCGCCCCCATTAATTCCTCCACCATCACTGTGCGCCTCGACCGCACCAATTTTCTCCTCTAAAAGACTCATGTGGTTCCGAGTATTGCCGGACCTGGCTACTTCGGCTACCTCGACGGTAGCTGCGCTGCCCCGCCGAAAACCGTCAAGGAGGGGACAGGCGATGCTGCCGCCGACGTCCCTAACTCCGCCTATGCGATCTGGTGGTCCACAGATCAGCGGGTGCTCAGCGTACTCCTCGGATCAATGACGGAAGACATCCTCAACCAGATGGTCGGGAAGAACACGTCGGCGGCCGTGTGGGCAACACTCACCGGCATGTTTGCCGCCCAAGGACGGGCGGGTGTGCACCAGATTCGGCGACAACTGGCGTCGACGAAGAAGAAGGACTTGACCGCTGCGGCCTACTTCCACCAGATGAAAGGCTTTGCGGACGCCATGGCCACCGTCGGGACACCGCTTCCCGACGACGAACTGATCGACTACATAGTCGCTGGGCTCGGCTCCCAGTTCGAGGCACTCCAAGCCTCGCTCACCGTCCTCAACAACTCCACCACCGTCAGTCTTAGTCTCACCGATTTTTATGCCATGCTCCTTTCATGTGAGGCTATGCAGACGCAGAACGCCGAGGCGGGAGACTTCTCATCTTCAGCAAACGTCGCTGCACGTCGTGGCGGTGGCGATTACAGCCGCACCGGTGGGCAAGCCGCCGACAACTCTGGAGGGCGCTCCGGAGGACGTCAAGGCGGCGGGCAGCCCTACCACGGCCATGGAGGTGGCTACCAGGGCGGCGGCTATCAAGGTGGTGGCCATCACCAAGGTGGACGTGCCGGCTCCCGTGGAAGGAGCAATGGCGGTGGAAACCGCAAGTGGCGCCCTCAGTGCCAAATATGCAAAAACTGGGGCCATGAGGCCTTGGCTTGCAGGAACCTCTTCAACCAGGGGTTCCAGGCGGATGATCAACGCTCCGCCAATTCGGCCAGCTCACAAGGCCATGATGATCAGCCACCACATTGGATCATGGATAGTGGCGCTACCGAGCACTTCACCAACGACATGTCGCGGCTGAGTGTTCAAGAGGGCTACCACGACAAGGACCAAGTTCAAGTCGCCAACGGTGTAGGTTTGTCTATTTCGCATGTTGGTCATTCTCGTATAGCTGGTCCGATGCATTCTCTTCATTTGAGAAACATTCTTCATGTTCCAGATATTAGCAAAAATTTACTTTCCATTCATAAACTTGTTTCCGACAATCCTATCTTTGTCAAGTTTCATCGTTCATTTTTCTGTGTTAAGGACAAGGTCACGAAGAAAATCATCCTTCAAGGTAGAAGTCGTGGTGGTCTCTACCCAATTCCTGTCGATAGGGCATTCTCCTCCACGCCATACCATGCATCCTCGAGTGTCAAGCTTTCACCTCACCAATGGCATCAGCGTCTCGGTCATCCACCAAATAATGTAGTGCAAAACGATTGTTAAGCATAATAATCTTTTGTGTTCCCCAAACTCAGTTCCATCTGTGTGTGATGCATGTCAGCGAGCTAAGAGCCACCAATTACCCTATAATAATTCTTCTCGTGTGTCTACAGCTCCGCTAGAACTTATCCATACCGATGTCTGGGGACCGGCTTTGCCCTCCTCCGGAGGTTATAAATTCTATGTGAGTTTTATTGACGACTACAGTCGCTATTGTTGGATTTATTTGCATAAACATAAGTCAGATGTTGAGGACATCTTCTATATTTTTCAGCGTCATGTTGAGCACTCCCTTGACACTAAAATCCGCACTGTGCAGTCTGATTGGGGCGGTGAGTATCATCGACTCCATAAATATTTCCAGCGCACCGGCATTTCTCACCGCGTGTCTTGTCCTCACACATCGCAGCAGAACGGGATAGCTGAACGAAAGCATCGCCATCTTGTCGAGACGGGTTTATCCCTACTTGCCCACTCCTCACTTCCACTTCGCTTTTGGGATGAGGCGTTTCTCACCGCGTGTTATCTCATTGATCGGATGCCCACACCTGTCCTTCAAAACACCACACCCGTAGATAAACTGCTCCATCAACCCCCAAATTATTCGTTCCTTCGAACTTTTGGATGTGCTTGTTGGCCTAGTCTACGTAAGTATAATTCACGTAAACTAGAGTTCCGCTCCAAAATGTGTGTTTTTCTGGGGTATAGTCCCATGCATAAGGGCTATAAATGCTTAGATCGTTCTACAGGGCGTATATATATCTCGCGCGACGTCATTTTTGATGAACGCGTGTTTCCGTTCGCCACACCCGGAGTCGTTGTCGATGTTTCGCAATTACACCCAGTGTCCTTTCCTGCACACGAACCAGCTATTCAAGATGTCAACTTGCGTAAATACGACACTACCATGTTACCTGTTGATGCACTTGGTTTGTCTCCATGTGGTGCTGTGCAGGTCCCTACGGCGCCAAGCAACTCATTGCTCCCATCGATCGACGTCCCATGCCGAGCGCAGCTGGACGTGCCGGACTCGCCGTGTATGCATGGGGAGGATCCCGATGCCACGTTGTCCAGCCCGGACGTGGACGCGGACTCAGCTAGGACGGACACCGAGCAGCTGGCCTCACCGATGCCAAGGTCCGCTTCCGCTTTGGCTGACCCGCTCTCGGTGCCTCGATCCCCTGCCGTTGGGATGCCTTTGGAGACCGGCCCGTCAGAGTCAGCTGCCTCCTCCTCGGACTCGCCAGTTGCGCCTTCAGTGTCTGCGCCTCCGTCTCCAACCGTGACTCCACCACACCAGATGGTCACCCGACGCCAGAATGACGTGCACCGTCCCCGTCAGTTTACGGACGAGACTGTTCGGTACAATCCGTACCGCCGGCGTGCCCTATTTGCTACACCGGTGTCACATCGCTCAGCACTCTTAGATCGTACATGGCGGAATGCGATGGAGGATGAATTTGCGGCACTGCAGCACAATCATACATGGACTTTGGTTCCTCGTCCCCGTGACACTAATATTGTTGGAAGCAAGTGGATCTTTAAAACCAAGTTTGGAACAATGGATAAATATAAGGCTCGCCTGGTTGCTCGCGGGTTCACCCAACAACATGGTATTGATTATCATGACACATTCAGCCCAGTTGTGAATCCAGTGACTGTTCGATTGGTCCTTTCTCTTGTTGTTTCGCGTGGTTGGAGCCTTCGACAAATTGATGTCAGTAATGCTTTTCTCCACGGTTTTCTTGAAGAAACAGTTTATATGCAACAACCCCCTGGATTTGAGGATTCCCAGTTTCCACATCATGTGTGCAAGTTACAACGATCTCTCTATGGCTTGAAGCAGTCTCCTCGCGCCTGGTATGCTCGTTTGAGTAATAAGCTTCATCAGCTCGGTTTCATCTCTAGCAAGGCGGACACCTCTCTCTTTATTTTTGATCATGCCGGTGTTACCGTTTTTATGCTGGTCTATGTGGACGACATTGTTCTTGCTGGGTCGTCTGCAGCTACAGTTGATCGTCTGGTTCAGAATCTCTCTAGTACTTTTCCTATTAAGGATCTTGGTCACTTGGAGTATTTTCTGGGCATTGAGGCAGCCTACAATTCCGGCAGGATGATTCTTACACAACACAAGTATGCACTTGATCTTCTGCAACATGCAGGCATGGAGAATTGCAGGGCTGTTTCAACGCCCATGTCCACCACAGATAGGCTATCCCGAGATGATGGTGACAAGCTGGATAGTGGTGATGCTTTTCGGTATAGGAGTTTGGTTGGAGGACTCCAATACTTGACGCTGACCAGATCGGATTTGTCTTTCGCTGTAAATAAGGTGTGTCAATACTTGTCACAGCCCACATCGGTGCATTATGAGGCGGTCAAGCGAATTCTCAGATATGTACAAGGGACAATATCTACAGGGTTACAAATTCAGAAAGCACCATCTGCTAGTCTGAATATTTATACTGATGCTGATTGGGCAGGATGCTCTGATGATCGACGGTCTACAGGAGGTTTTGCTATTTTTCTTGGGCCAAACCTTATATCATGGAGTTCTCGAAAACAGCCCACAGTTTCTAGATCAAGTACTGAGGCCGAGTACAAGGCACTTGCAAATGGCACAGCTGAGGCAATGTGGATTCAGTCTGTTATAAAGGAGCTTAGAGTATTTCAGCCCAGGTCGCCCGTGTTATGGTGTGATAATCTTGGAGCCACCTATTTATTAGCCAACCCCGTGTTTCATGCGCGTACAAAGCATATAGAGGTCGATTTTCACTTTGTGCGTGAGAAAGTTGCTTTGAGAGCTCTCGATGTTCGATATATCGCTACAGGAGATCAGCTAGCCGACATTTTCACCAAGCCAGCTAGTCAACAGCTGCTTCGCAGATTTTGCGCCAATCTCAACCTCGTTAATGATGGTTTAGATTGAGGGGAGGTATTAAGTTGGTAGCTAGTCAATAGTATTTATCTTGTATTACTCTTGATCGATACGTGATCCTGTAAGTATAGAATCCGATCGTTCCGTGTAACTGCTCCTGTATTCACTTGTAAGTATATAATGGAAAGCCCCCGATCAGGGCTAGATTACGGCAAATAGTCTGTTTAACTCTCCCTCCTCTCACAACGGGTCAGTAATAATAATAAGAAAACGCTACGTACTACTATCAAGAATTCTTTTGGGCCGGGCTCTCTAGCTAGGACGTGTTTGCTTAAAAGTTGCTTCGGTGCATGAGACTTGCTATTCCGGTCCGTAAGTTCTCTTCCTCACGATGAAGTTGATGTGTTCCACAGCAAAAACATCTTCTAATTAAAGCCCACACACTCAATGCCATATTACATTCCAGGAGGGGATAGATGTCTCCAAGAATCATTTGCCCTACATATAGAGAACTACTCCCTGGTTCTCCAACCCACCATGAAATGGTTCTCTATCTTTCCACGAAATTGACAAGAACGATTTCAACTCGTCAAACTGATCAATGCGGTTATTTTGGGCGCAGGCCATGCTGACGAGCTTGGTTGATATCAAATACGAATTACGACATCCACGAGTCTGCTGGAAAAAAAGAAACTAGGGTCCCTGTACGTCGACCCGGTTACAAGGGTAACCTTTATTTTGCTTTGTTTGCATCTTTTATTAGAAGCCAGTAATAACGCATTAGATCGATGTACGTAGCCAGTTCTTTTATGCTGTAGTACTAAACCAATTAGTAGTGTACTGTGTAAACTGGGATTTAAAAAAAAAACAGCGGACCCTGGGCATGGCGAATGTATGATCACTTGATCTCAGGTATATCCTGGCGCAGTGACTATGAAAAATGTATCGATGTTAAAGCGGCTCTGTCTGTTGACACTCCGGATATTATTTGTCTTCAAGAATCCAAACTTGAGTGTCTAAATTCTTTCAAAGCTAGTTCGTTTCTTCCTTCATCTTGTAGATCGTTTCACTTCCTTCCTTCCATAGGAGCTGCAGGTGGGATCATCACGGCCTGGAATAACGATCTTTTTTCCTGTGTCACTAATGTTGCGAGAGAATTCTCCTTAACCTCATCGTTCCAATCCAATATTTCGGACCACTCTTTTACCATCACAAATGTCTATGGGCCGTGTGTTGCGGCTGTAAAGCAACAACTCCTTCAGGAGCTGGCCACTATTGGCCCAACCATCTCTGGACCTTGGTTAATTTTCGGAGATTTTAACCAAATCCTGTCCCCGTTAGATAGATCGAACGACAACTTTAACGCCTCCGAAGCAGCTAGATTTGCCCAGACGATTGATACTCTTCAGCTTCAGGAAATCCCCCTTTTAGATCGCCTCTATACTTGGACAAATAATCAGTCTAACCCTATCCTTTGCTGCATTGATCGTGCTTTTGTTTCCACGGAGTGGACGTTTGCTTTCCCGAATTCCACTCTCTTCTCTCGTACTAGATCCGTCTCTGATCATGTTCCGATTTGTCTCAATGCCTCTATCTCTATCCCTAGGCCGTCTATCTTTCGCCTTAACAACCATCTATTGTCCTTGCCTGTTTTCAGCTACCTTATAGACTCAAACTGGAATAGTATTGGTCTCTCTCACTCTAGGTTGGGGTCTGCGGGCATCCTCTCTCTGAGACTTAAAAGGATAAGGGTGGCGGCAAAAAAACTCAATAAGTTAGCCAGGTCCCCTCTCGAAACTGCAAAGAATTGTGAGACAGTTATTGCGGTTCTAGATAAAATTGAAGAGCTTCGCACCCTTTCTGCGATGGAATTCCATCTTCGTGTCCTTGTTAAATGTTCGTTGCACAAGTTAAATATTGCGCGTGCGGTCTATTGGAGACAACGAGCAAAAAATAAAAATTGCATCCTAGGCGACGAAAATACCTTTTTTTTTCCACTCTTGTGCTTCGGTCCGTTTAAGAAAAAATCAAATCAAGTTGTTAGAAATTCAAGGAGTTACGGTCAGCTCTCACGCGGGCGACGTACTACACACTTTTTTCAAAACCTCCTAGGACAATCTAGGTCCAGCTCCTTCTCCTTTGATTTGGATGCTTTAATTTCCGAGTCCTCGCTCTCTAACACTGACGCGCAGTCTCTGGTCTCTCCTTTTTCTCTAAACGAACTTAAATCTGCCCTTTGGGACATGGACTGCAATTCCAGTCCTGGGCCAGATGGTTTTGGACCGGCGTTCTTTAAAAATAAGTGGGATCTGGTTAAAAACGATCTTCTCGTATTCTTGAACACTACTCTTTCCTCCGCTGCGCAGCTTAGGCGCATAAATAGATCTTTCATTGTGTTGCTTCCCAAAACCATTGGGGTCACAAACCCAGATCAGTTCAGGCCTATCTCCCTTCAAAATTGTTGTGTCAAGTTAGGTTCTAAATGTCTAGCTAACCGTCTTCAACCCATTATTCCTTCTATCATTAGCAACGATCAAACAGGATTTATCAAAGGTAGGCCGGTATCTGAAAAAATTATTTATGCTGCTGATATCATTCAATCCTGCTTTAAGCGTAAGGCTCCGACTATTGTGCTTAAACTAGACTTCCAGAAAGCTTTCGACTCCATCAGTTGGGAGGCGCTTGACCGTATCCTTTTGGCTAAGGGTTTTCCGCCCGTTTGGCGTCTTTGGGTTAGGAACCTTAACTCCTCTAGTCATTCCGCTGTTATTCTCAATGGTAAGCCGGGTAGGTGGATCCAGTGTCGACGGGGCCTTCGTCAGGGGAACCCACTATCACCTTATCTCTTTAATATTGTGGTCGATGTTCTTCGTTTGCTTCTTAACAAAGCCTCTACGGATGGGTTGCTTCTGCACCCTCTCGATGACAACTTACCTTGCCCTGTTTTGCAATACGCCGACGACACTCTAATCCTCCTTAGGGTGTCGGAAGACTGTATCCACAATCTTAGATCGGTTCTCTCAGCCTTCTCGGATGCAACTGGCCTCCAAATCAATTTCCATAAGAGCACTTTTGCCCCCATTCATGTGGACCAGCTCTTGGCCTCACAGTTAGCTGCTGCCCTTGGATGTTCCGTCGCCACTTTTCCTCAAACTTACTTAGGACTGCCTCTATGTGGACAATTTTCGTCGTCGCCTTCCAGGTTGGATCGGAAAACTTCTGCCTTTAAGTGGTCGTGCTATTCTTGTAAAAGCCTCTCTTCGGTCTATGGCCTCTCACTTTCTCTCGGCTTTGCTAGTGCCTATCGGCACGATCCAAGACTTTGACAAGATTTGGCGCGCCTTTTTCTAGGCTGGAGATGATCATGTTAATGGGGGGCAATGCAAGGTGGCTTGGGAGGATGTATGTGCCCCGATTCAGAAAGGTGGTCTTGGTTTTCGATATCTCAGAACACACAATAAGGCCCTTCTCTTGAAGTTCCTTTCTAAGCTTCACTCTCAGCCATCGACCCCCTGGGAAAGTTGGTTTGTCTCTTCTTACGGTTGGAACGATAATCAGGATTTAGGTGACCATAATCATATAGACTCTGTGGTCTGGAAAGACCTTCTTGCCTGTCTTAATGATTTTAGGAAAGCGACCTCTGTCTCCGTTGGGTCGGGTTCTTTCACCTCCATTTGGCACGATACTTGGTTTGAGAACTTTGCTCTAGCCTCTAGATTTCCCGCTCTTTTCTCTCGCGTCACGCGTCAGAATGCTACGGTTGCCTCTGTTTGCTCCTCTCAGGACTTAGTCTTGTCCTTACAGCCACACCTCTCTCATGCCGCCAGTCTAGAGCTTCACAGCCTTCGATCTCTCTTAGCCTCCGTTCAGCTTGACATGAACAAGCCTGACGTTAGAATTGCACGAGTAGACAGCAGGCCACTAACCACTAAATCGGCATACTCGACTGCTTTTGAATTTGCAGGACGTCCCCTTTGCAACTCTGACTTGGAAGAACTACTCGACGAACCGTTGCTGCATGTTTCTTTGGCTCGCCGATCGTGGAAGGCTTTTTACAAACCAGCGCCGCTTCAGGAAGGGGTTAGCTTCCTTGGTTTCCTGCCCTTTCTGCCCTTCGGCCGAGACTACTGAGCACTTGTTTCTACACCTTCGGCCAGCTCCTTTTGGATGGCTGTCCCTGCCATTCAGGGAGATATTGAAGACTGCACTAGGCTTCGAGATCTTTGGGGAGGAGCACCCGTTGGCAAAGTCAGATCCACTATCATCATATGCGCTCTTTGGAATCTCTGGAAGAGGAGAAATACTAAGGTTTTCAGAAATATCGACGAGCCAATGCAGCTTGTTTTCGTAGATGTGCGGAAGATTTGCTTCTTTGGAATCATAGGTGCCAAAAGCAGCCTCACAAAGAGCTGATACATGATTGGGCGGTGATGTTCGCTCATCTAGGCTCTCATTAGGTTCCTCTTCTCTTTCATCACTCTTCTGTTGTCATATATTTACTAGGCCGATACCTAGTTTTCTTGGCTTTCTCTTTTCTTATGGCTTTATTCTCCCCCGAATGTCAAACGCGCTCCATCTAGCGAGCGTGTCCGATCGTGTGTGCCCTGTCGTCCATGCATGCATGCATGCATGTCGTACGTCATCTGGAAAGCAAAACCCATATTATAAACCCAGAAAGCAAAGCACCGTCAGTCAGTAGCCGAACGATCCGATCGAGCCGCCAGATGCCGGGGGCGCCACCGTGGCGTGCGTGCGTGCGTGCATGCATGACCCACTCGGACAATGACGTGTCACCCACCTGGGCGGGTGACTTGTGCGTCGCCTGCTTGTGCCTCCATCGACCACGTCAACGAGCTGCTGGGTCTGAGCCGGCGACTTTCTCGCCGAGCTGGACTCTTTATACAGTCTATGTAGACCAAGTCATTCCCAGGTTGGCTCCTGTAGTCCTGTTCAGCTAATTAAGCTCCCGTCCCCATACGCGAACGAACATCAGAGAAACAGAAATAGGTCTTTAAGAGTTTATTAGGGTTTATCGGTGAATATTAGCCATGCATGACGGTGCCAAACGAAAAGGAAAGACGTACACGTCGTTGTTGCGATCCACACGTCTTTTACCAGGACACCTATAGAGGGGTCGAGTTCCGGTCACCGTGCACGTCGCCGTATGGAAGGTGAATCAATACGTGGGTGAATCGCCAGGATCTGGCAGCAGCGGGAGACATGCCTCGGGCCCCGGGGTATGCCGCAGTCGCCGTCGCCGGGTCACGGTTAACTGATGAGTGGCCGGCCGTGCGCCGGAGACACGTACGTACACGGCGAGAGGTCGAGGCCAAACCAATTCATCTACACGCGCGCTGTGCATCAGTGCAGTGGCCGTCAACCTTAATTATCGCTTCAAAACAGCTTCAGTGATTACTTTGTACAGTAAAAAATGAGGTAAAGTTCATGATTCTCCTTTTTTTTTCGGAAGAAGTTTATGGTGGTAACCCTTTTTTTTCCAACGCCCAGGCATCTATGGCGCTAATTCCGTCCAGATTTAATATTTAATTTCGTCAAAATTGGATAGGATCTCTAGGACGTAGTAGTAACTAGTAAGGCTTCGGTGGACCGTGGTGCAGGTATGCAAGCACGTTAGGCCATGAATAATGGTTCATAAAACAGTCTTATTTTATACATGCTACGTAATTTTGATATGGTAACACAGCATATGATGTACAATAAATTATTTTGTAGTCTTATCTCTAGTGATCGATATCAAACAAATATGTTGTGAGACATATCGTTGCTAGGAGAAGCAAACACCTTTTTCTTTTTCTTTTTCAACTCAGAAATTATTTTACGTGGCATTTCTAAGATAAGACCACCGTATGTAGATGCCCTTGTGTATGAACAGGTCTAATTGGACGTAACATTTTCCCGCAAGATCAGACTAAATAATTAGCAGTTTTCCCCAAGATCAGACCACATTTTTCCCTGATGCATGCATGCAAGCATATTATGTTGAAATAATTAGCAGTTTTTATATTAATTTAATATAAATATAAAATATGATAGAATAATTTTTAAGATCAACTTGCACACGCATAGTAGATATGTACCATATAGCCAAATGAAAATCTAGCACATCTATATATACTGTAGTACTAGTAATCAACATAGAGCCCAAGCCGGTGTAACCTGTGCATATGCACATGCCCCCTAAATGTGAAGGGTCCCTGCCCTGAGCAGGTGCAACCTGTGCATGCGCATAGCCCCCAGATATGAAGGGCCCCAACAGCCTTGAGCTTGTGCATGAGCACAGCCCCCAGATGTGAAAGAACCCAGCTCAGGTGTACCTATGTGCTATTAGTAAATATAATTAATGTATAGTCCAAGATGAAACTAGCAAACACTTACTTAAATGGAGTATTTTGTAAAGAACTGTAATAGGTCTTGCTTACGGCATAGTACATGGGCTATTCATTTTTCTGATGGATTTGATTATATCATTCAATGTTAGAAATAAAATAAATTTTACATATGAACAAAAGGCCCTGTTTTATATCCTGCACCGCCCCGTCACATAATTTTGAGACGACAACAAAACATGATGTACAATAAATTGTCTTATCTCTGATGATCGATATCTCTAAATATATGGTGAGACATATCGTTGCTAAGACATCATCTCTTAGATAACGGAAGCTAACATCCTTTATTTATTTCTCTTTTTCAACTCAAAAATTATTTTATGTGGCATTTCTAAGATAAGACCACAGTATACGTGCCCTTATGTACGAACATGTCTAATTGGGCGCAACACGCACGCACGCACGCACGCGCACACACACACACACACCAATTAGACTAGCGTGTCTGCCCGTCCGGTCATTCATGCCGTCATCGGCCGCAGCCCCAACCAAGCCGAGCCGAAATAGGGGTCAACCAGGCCGCAGCGCCAACCATATCGTCATGCATCTGGCCGGTCGAGTGTCCCCTCCCAACGGTCATAAGCGTTCACCCTGGCCAACCACGCCGACCCCAAACAGGGCATGTCCTCGGGGTCATGGGCGGTCGCCAGGAGCCGCTGCCGATACTAGACATAAGAGCATCTCCACTCGTCTACCCAGGAGGCCGATCCGAACGCCGAATTTCAGTCCGGACGCCAAAAATTGGCCCAGTCGCGTACCCAAGGCCCTGTTTTCGTCCGGATTTCGGCCATTTTTGGTCCGGGATACCCAGGTCGAACCCAGGTTTCCGGGTACGCCCTGGGAATGCCGGACTCAGCGATATCGGCGAAAAAAAAACAAGCGGCGCGTGGACCCGCCTAGTCAGTGACGGAAGCCGAGTCGTCGTCATCCTCGGAACCACGCGGCGACCGCCGGGCAATAACTGCCCGTCGCGTCAGCCATGTGTCGCTGAATTACGGCGCCACCGTCGTCGCCTCGGCTCCTGTGACGGACCGGCGGTCACTAAGTTCCCGCCGTTTCCACTTTTCCCGCCCTCGCCGCTACACCCCTCCTGTCCTCGCCGTGCACCTCGGCCTTTATAAGCCGTACCCCTCGCCGCCCCAAGACAGAAGGCTCCGCGCCGGCCGAGGACGCCGCCTTGAAGATGGCGCTGGAGCATTCGCTCCGCGAAGCGCCGCCGCTGTCGCCTACGCTGCTGCTCGTCGATCCCTCCTCGCCGGACATCCTGGAATGGTCCATGAGGGACTGGGAGATGGCGGAGCATCAGCGCATCCTCGGCCTGCAGCAGCAGGCCGAGGAGCAGGCCGCACGACATCGGGCGCTGGCTGGGCGTCAGCTCGCCTACCAGGGTGCCCCGCTATACGTCCTGGACGACGACGACGACGAGGACGCAGGCCCGTCCTACCAGCCATGGAGGTGCGGCGACCCTGGCCAGGGCAGCTCCCGCCAGAACAAGCCGCCAAGTGACGACGACGACGACGGCGACGATGATGACGGCCGGGCCGACCCGGACTACACGTCGCTCTACGACAACTTCGGCATGTAGGACGGCGAAGGCACTGGCGGCAGCCTTTTTAAGTTTAGTTATGTACTAGTTTCGTTTAATTTTGATGTAATCCGCCTATATTTCGCCCAACTTAATGAAAATCGCCTTAATTCGATGAATTTTAGCCGAACTTGGGGACTCGGCCCGGGTACGCGGATGGGAGAATAGGCGTACCCAGGCCGAAAACAAGTTCAGTCCGGCCGAAAAACGGATCAAATTTCGCCCTGGGTTCGGCCAACGAGTGGAGATGCTCTAACAACTCTATGCCCCAATTTGAGAGTTTGAACTCTAAAACTAACCCAAAATCGGAATTTTTTTGTGCATGCATGCTGTGTCATCGCCGTAGCAGTCCGTGCAAAACCACCGTCTGTCATGCCACGTTGGAGTTAGACACACATCTCAGCAGTCAAGGAACGCGCCACCGTGGCATGGAGAATGATGGTCGGTTCATCCTGGGCGGACCACGTCAACGTGCTATCCCGGTGAGACTTTCTCGTGCCGATCGAGCTGGACGCACATATATACGGTCTTGCTAGACCAGGTCACACATTATTATCTGGTCAATAAGACTACTTCACTCCTCGACTCTCTTCTCTCCTCTCCTGTTCCTTTTTAATCCTCGTGACCGTACGTGAGCAATTAAGAAAACACTACTACTAGCAAGGGCTCTCCCTTGCGCTCATCGATTACGCACGTCCGGCCGGTGCGTAAAATAATTGGTTGGTTAGCCGCAAGACGAATCGATGTTGTTGCAAGAAAAAACAAGAGACTGCGACGTTTCTGTTGTGGCTTGACACGTATTTTACTTAGGACCAGATTTACCATGCGCGTCGCCGTCATAGAGCCAGTGATTGGATCAATGAACAAAGCGGGTCGTTTTGTCCTGGAGGGCACGCGGCGAGGCCAAGCGCTCTCCCGTCTCGCAGTAAGAAAGCGCTATCATGATTTCTTCTAAGGTGTGTGTGACCAAAAGGCTGACTCTTGTTTATATTGTTGCCAATTTTTTGGCATGTCAATGCTTCACTATCAACTCTAGTTTAATTTTTTAGTCAATGTTGGCTAACTTGTGGGCAAGCAAAGGCTCAAATAAAATTTTGGCTAGCCAAATATTTGGTGAGGCAATCTTTGGCACAAACCAAACACACCCACCGCTGTCACCCCCCACCGCCTCCTCTGGCCTCGTCGCCGCTAGCGAGAAATCACAGCGTGAGCAACCCCACTTGCGCAAGATGACCTCCTAGGCACGCATGGCGGCGTGGCTTGAGGGAGGGCTAGATTTGGGCCCAAGTGGGCAAAGCCTTGCACACGTATGGTCGACACAATAGTGGGCACCCCTGGGCAGGAGGTTGCGGCTGTGGTGCTCTGGCCGTGCGGGCGATGGGGCAGCAACACTGTGAGATGTGGCTGACGCCGCGGCGGTGGTTGGGAAGCTAGGGCGGAGGCCCCAGATTGGCGGGAACCTCATGTTCGTCAGATCAGTCGTCCATGGGGTCGGTACGACGCGTTCGTCGCGGAGTGAGGTGTCGCGGCCGATGCGGTGCATGCGTCCACATGCTCAAAGACTGCCGCGAGTTCTAAAAACTCAGCGAGAGCATGTCCCAGATGAGGCAGCAAGCCCCGAACCCTAGGTACGGGCACGGGAACGCACCAGGTGACATCGCCCACGGAGCTCCTCCACCACCACCCGTGGGACCTTCGAATCACCCAATCGCACCCGCACATAACAACGGTGGAAATGGGTACCCCGTGCCGAAAGGGTCATTGATGATCCAAAAAGGGCGCCCAACAAACAGGATGCAAAAGAAAATCACCCGCCAAGTCAGCTTTGGTTGTGACCGCTCCACCCGCCATCCCTGAGTACCTCAACGGTTCAGAGTCCTGCATCACGTTCAGCCATTCGGATCACCCCCGCCAGATCCCTCGCACAGGTCATGTTGCCCTGGTGCTTGAGGCGCATGTCGGAGGATTCGAGATGAGCCGCGTCTTCATGGACGGTGGCAGCGACATCAACCTGATGTTCGCCAGCACCTTAGCAGCAATGCGGATCCCGCTGTGCAGTCTGAAACAATCCGACACAACGTTCCATGACATCGTTCCAGGGAAGGGCATATTCCCCCTGGGAAAGATATGGCTCGACGTCATCTTCAGCAAGTCCGATAATTTTCGGTGCGAGCGACTCGAGTTCGAAGTGGTGGACTGTCCATCACAACACCACGCCATCCTCGGGCGCGTGGCATTCGCACGGTTCCTGGCAGTACCGCACTATGCGTACCTGCTACTAAGACAGTTAACTGACCCTGATCCGTCGGAAGAGTCAGACACACGCATCAACAATTCCTACACACTAAAATCATTCTCTGATAAACAGAAAATAGCTGCACCTGAAAGATTGAGGAGTCCTCAGCAGAATCTACGATTCGACTGAACACTCGGGGGCTACTGACATGGTTATACCCTACGGTACACGATATCAGCATACCTAGTCCAGCCCATGAAAGGCCCATGAAAATATACACGGCCCATGAAGACTTTCGGGTGGCCCACGCCCACGACGTCTTCGGATCCTTGGAGAGCAAGACTAGATTAGATAGAATATTCAAAGGGGCAAACCCTAAACCTGTAACCGACTTGATCTGTGCCCGGGACCTGCCCACCTCTATATAAAGGCTAGGAGGATACGCCGATGAGGGCACCTCGCATACCACCACATACACACCTCCACTCCAGATTGCATCTGCGCACCCTTGTAACTTTCGGTTCTGCCGTAATAAAGAGCAGACAAGCAGGAGTAAGGTTTTCCCTTCGGGACCTGAACCTGGGTAAATCTCGTGTCCCCTAGTTGCTTGTCTGTTAACCGTTCCACGATCTTCAGCATCCCCATCTTCTTCAAAACCCAAGCTCATAACAATGAGCATTGACGATATTAAACCTCTTTACAGGGTCGATATAGTTGAAGAAGTAGTCAAGATATGGAATCATGGATATCACATTATTTCTCATAATGACATTCAAACAATGTGAGACGGTGTTTCCGTCGACACCGCCGGTCTGTGTCGACTTGTCAATTTTTAAGCTCCACGACTCTAGCCTGTTTTTTTGTTTTGTAGATCGACTCTGGCCTTGTATAGACTATGTGTGAGTGTGCACATGCGTCGCTTGGTTCCTAGCTCGGTTGACCAAGTCAACGTGCTTTGAGGGCGCGCACAATAGGACGATGTCAGGCTTCTCTTAGAATTGATACGTCAGATTTTTATTTAGTTGAAAGAGAGAGAATGTTATCTTCTGTTAGCTAAGGAACGGTGTCTTCAAAATAAAAAAGACTGTTTTCTCTATTGTATCTGATGCATTCGCGTATAATTATCAACACAATTGAGAAGACCCGTCTTCTTGGTACATTCCCGGGACCGGCGACGTTACCGCTGAGCTGGACGTGGACCAAGTCCGCGCTCAGCAAATTAATTAGTACGTCTTTCGGATTTACTCCCTCCGTTTGGAAATATAAGATGTTTTAGGTTTATGAATAAAATGTATCTAGATATATTTTAGTGTATAGATTCAAATGAATTTAGACACTAAAAAGTGTCTAGATACATCTTATTCATAAACCTAAAACATCTTATATTTCTAAAAAACGAAGGGAGTATTATTTACCGTGCATACATAATCCATTAGCCGTGAGGCTAGCTGTAGCTGGTTCTGCTAAAAGGAACGGAGAGACGATGCTGTTGCGCAGCACTCTCGAGTGGTCTGGAGGTGAACGAATACGTTGACGGCGAGGATCTGGCAGCATCATCAGGAGACGAGGCCCTGGTATGTCGTCGTCGCCGTCGCGGTGTCACAGGCAAGCTAACCGATGAATATAATGGCCGGCCGTGCTCTGGGGACACGTATGCGCGCGGCGGCTAGGTGAAGGGCGAGTCTACCCGCCAACGCTGTGAAGAATAAAAGAATTGACAGCGAGAGACTAGAATGAATCCTTATTCTTTATTGATGATGAATGTATAAATATATACAGTCTGCAGTTGCTAATATGTCGGTTCCAGGAGTCAGTTTTTCTGGAGGCGACGCTCCGGAAACGTTGCCGACGGTTCCCCGTTGTGGCAACTTCCTGTGCGGTTAATACGGAGATTATCTCTTAATTAACGCGTGTTAATTATTCTTAACACTCCCCCTAATCACCGCTTGACTGCACAAGAACATCTTGACTAAATCTCCTCCAAAAACCTTGTAGGAAAAATGTGAGGAATTGAGTAGGATATGCTGTTAAAACTCCTTCAAACCCAGTGGGAAAATAAGGAGAAAATGACACAGCATATAATGATTATCGCCTCTGTTAACTCAATATGAAATAAATCCATAGAATCTAGAGGTTAATAAATATGTCATTTATACCATCTTAAAAACCTCGATGGGGAAAATGAATAGTATGACATATGATCTTATGTTGATAGTACCTCATTAAAAACCTCAATGAGAACCTGTAAAGTAAACTCATTTAAGGGAAAAAGAGTGTAATATGATGCTTTGAACAGGTATAGTTCAAGAAGATACTCCCCCTGATTCTTGCAAATCTCCAAGCCGTCGCGTACCAATTCCATGAATATATTTATGGAATGTTGAAGTTGGTAGAGACTTCGTAAACAAGTCAGCGAGATTATCGCATGATTTGACTTGCAAGATGTTTATTTCCTCACTCTTTTGGAGTTCATGAGGATAAAACAATTTAGGGGCAATATGCTTAGTGATATTGCTCTTGATGTATCCTGTTTGCATCTGTGCAACACAAGCCGCATTATCCTCATAGATAATGGTAGGTGATTCGATAGAACCAATTCCACATGACTGTTGTATGTGGTTTATCATTCTGCGAAGCCACACACATTCGCGTGATGCCTCATATAATGCAATTATTTCAGAATGATTGATAGAAGTGGCAACCGGAGTCTGTTTCGAAGACTTCCATGATATAGCAGTTCCACCATGTAGGAACACAAAGCCGGTCTGTGATCTGGCATTATGGGGATCAGATAAGTAGCCAGCATCAGTGTATCCAATCATACTGGAGTCCAGATTTCTCTGAAACTGAAAGTATAGGCCAAGATCCTTTGTTGCTTGGAGATATCAAATGACATTCTTGACTCCCGACCAATGGCGTTTCGTGGGAGCTGCGCTGTGTCTAGCAAGTAGATTCACTGCAAATGCGAGGTCAGATCTCGTACAATTTGCAAGATACATGAGCGCACCAATGGCACTGAGATATGGAACCTCGGGTCCCAACATCTCTTCTCCATCATCCCTTGGCCTGAACGGATCTTTCCCTACGTCTAGAGAACGAACCACCATGGGAGTTTTAGATGGATAGGATTTGTCCATATTGAATTTCTCCAATATTTTCTGGATATAGGCAGCTTGGTGTACCATTATTCCTGAGGGAAGGTGCTCGAGTTGAAGACCCAAGCAAAATTTGGTTTGACCCAAATCCTTCATCTCAAATTCTGTCTTTAGATGATTGCGTGCTTCATCAATATCTTGTGCGTTGCCAATGATATTGAGATCATCGACATACACTGAAATGATGCAAAATCCTGAAGAGGACTTCTTGATGAAGACACATGGACAGTCATCATTGTTGGAGTAACCCTTCTGAAGAAGGAACTCACTAAGTCGGTTGTACCACATCCGTCCCGACTGTTTCAAACCGTATAAAGACTTGATCAGTTTTACACAGTACATGTTGCGTTTAGCGCTTGCATTCGGGACAGAGACTCCATCAGGAACCTTCATGTATATGTCCGAATCTAGTGACCCGTAAAGATATGCGGTCACGACATCCATTAACTGCATAGATAGACGATTTTGCACTGCCAAAGATATAAGATATCGGAAAGTGATACCACTCATTACTGGAGAATATGTCTCATTGAAATCAATGCCGGGTCTCTGCGTGAAACCCTGTGCTACGAGCCTCGCTTTGTATCTCACCACCTCATTGTTCTCATTCCGTTTCCGGAGGAAAACCCATTTGAATCCCACAGGGAAAACATTGGGAGGTGTTGGTATTGCTTCTGTGAATACCTTCCTTTTATTAAGCGAAACAAGTTCTGCTTGTATTGCTTCCTTCCATTTAGGCCAGTCGGAGCGTTTCTCACACTCAACGATAGTCCTTGGATCATGATCATTGAGAAGGGTATCAGCAATTGTAGCAGAAAAATAAGTGTCGACAATCGTAGACTTACGGTTGAATGATTCTCCAGAATCGATATAGTTGGTGGATATCTCATGCACCCTTGTTGACCCTTCGTGATTTCTCAATACGCGTGAGTCTAGGTGTTCCGATGTCCCAGCCAGTGTGTGCAAGCTGGAGCTGGGTTGTGGAGGTTGCCCTTCCACTAGGTGTATACTATCCATAAGGTGTTTGTCAACGTTGAGCTGACTTGCATTTACTGATTTGGAGGATTTTCTCCTCTCTCTCCTTGCTTAAGTAGAAGCGTGTTCCGGTCAAGGGTCATTTACTCCCCTCTTCTTAGGATCAGGGAGTTGAGTGGTTTTTGTTGGTACCTCCACTCTTTCGGGCGCATTTCTGGCCGGTTTCCAGGATTTAGTAACACCTTTAGACCAAGAATGAATCTGGCAGATTATTTGCAAGATGTTGCAAATTGATAATTTTCCGAACTTGGAGTTCGGTCTCTTGGGTACGTGGATCAGAGGTTGAAATGGCGATAGCATTCCAATCAATTTCCGGGCATTCTTTCTGGTACTTGAAATCTCCCCCTAATGCCGAAAAATGTTCCTCGTCAAATATGCAATCAGCGTGACGGGCTGTGAATAGATCCCCAGTAAGGGGTTCCAGGTACTTAATAATCGACGGCGATTTGTACCCCACATAGATCCCTAGTTTTCTGTGTGGGCCCATGGATGTCCGCTGTGGTGGTGAGATCGGGATGTATGTAGCACATCCGAACTTACGCAGATGGGAAATGCTGGGAGGATTTCCACGTACCAATTGCAGAGGGGAAGTACTGTGATATGCAGTAGGTCGCAATTGGATTAGGTCAGCAGCGTGTAAAACCGCGTGACCCCAACACGAAGTTGGCAAGCTGCAATTCATTAACAAAGGTCTTGCAATGAGTTTGATCCTCTTTATTAGGGACTCAGCCAAACCATTTTGAGTGTGGACATATGGAACAGAGTGCTGAACTTCAATCCCCAAGGCCATGCAATAGTCATTGAAGGCGCGTGAAGAGAATTCTGCAGCATTGTCTATGCGAATTGATTTAATTCGACTTTCTGGATAATGGGCCTGTAGAATTTACTTCCCTCATTATCTTGGCAAATGCATGGTTTCGTGTGGAAAGAAGACACACATGTGACCATCGTGTAGATGCGTCAATCAAAACCATGAAATACCTAAATGGTCCAGATAATGGTTGGATAGGACCACAAATATCACCTTGAATTCGCTCAAGGAACTGAAGTGGTTCAACTTGTATTTTGAGGTGTGAAGGCCTCAAAATTAGCTTCCCTGTGGCACATGATGTACACACAAAGTCTGATGACTGAGGGAATTTAGACTCATGCAAATTATGACCAATGGAATTGCTAGTAATCTTCCTCAT